>CM044546.2:7940307-8289110 GCA_024416835.2 Perccottus glenii | reverse complement strand
AAAAAAAAACACTCTGGAAGAGCCTGAGGAAGAGTCTGGGGAGACGGAAGTCTGTTTGAGCAGAAGAAGTTGAAGTGATAGATGGAAGGCACATACTTGCATGCATAGATAGATGAAACAATATAAAACAAAATCTGGTTAAAAATGGATATGGCACTGTTTCAGCTGTTCACCTCTGGTACAGTCCACAGTAAGTAGTGCAGTCACAGCTGAGAGTCCATCCAGCTGATGCAGTCAAGCATCAACCGTATTTTTACCCAGTACAAAAGCATTTTTATTTTTTACATCTCAACAAAAGGCTATAATTTCTTCAGAGGCCTGGGTGAGCTTTGGTGCGTGTGCGTTCCGGATTCTGCCTTTGCATCTCGGTCCAGAATCCTGGAACAATGTGGACTTAAAACGAAGCTCTGTGTTCACTCAAGTCTGTGTGTGTGGTGTGTGTTATCAGCAGGGGCTCCACTTCATTCAAAGAGCACAGAGGCTGCCAGTCTTCAAATGCGCTGTGACTCACTCAAGATGAGTGTGCACGAGCTGGAGCGTGCACATTGTGCTTACAGCAGCAGGAAAAAACCTTTCTGAAGACTATGTATCGAGTATTCAGCCAAGTCCATTTGTGTTTGTTACAAAACAGTGAGGACCAGAAAGAATATTCAAACAAAAATGTGCTGGATAAGCTGCTGAGTTAAGCTTTCTCAATGTATAGTCAATTATGAGCGAGAAACTAGACTTTACACTTAAACTTTTTAAAACTGAATTCTTCTAAGATTTGAATGAGTACAAGCCTTGTGAAGAGTTTTAAATGAAGATAAGCATCACTTAATGATCTATTTAGAAAACATCCCAGAGGAAACACAGGAAAATAATAATCTGTTCATACTTGTGTTACAAAACTATGGGAGTACTTCTAAATTGTTCAATATATACACGTTGACATTACAAGTACATCAGAACATTTATTTGGCAATACATTGTGAAATCTGTGTTTGCCAGAATTCATTCTGATTTGCCAAAAAACTAAAAAGTGTGTTTTTGGCTTTGGGCCTGTGCAATGTTTACTCATCTGGAAAAGGTTAATCTTAATGTTTACTTAAAAAAATCCAATGCATATTTGTTTGAGATGGATGGAAGTATGAAAATGCCGCTCCAGTAATATGTGTTACAAATACTGCTGATATGGTATGAAATAGTTCCGTTTATTTTAAAAAAGTACTTGGGAATGCATTACTGTCTTCATAAAAGATTTAGTGTGGTGTGTCCTTGGTCTGGCACACACACACTGTACAAAAACATCGCACTTTGCTTCAGCTGTGGGGCATTCCTTATGGGAGACTCTTACAAATATCGGTCTTTTCTGGGCTTTGATGCCTTTTCATGCGGTTTATTTTAACCCAAACCAACCCAGGGCCAGTGAGTGCACACCCCAGAGACACACCTCCATTTGACATTGACACACACACGTTTAGACCCTCCTCTGACGCGCCAAGATCCAAAACAACCCCTCTTTCCTTTCCGCGTATATTCCTGAATCCCGAAACGTAACACTCCAATTTCTCAGAAGTTACTATCGAAAAATCACAGCTTGCTATCCAACTATCAATTCTTCACCGCAGCCCTTTGGGGAAGGACTTTGTGCACGCCACAAAGGAAGCAGTCATGCTCCCTTTTTAGCTGAAATATAAGAACACGAGGCTGCGTAGAAGAAGGGGGGAAACGGGGGAGGGCTCTTACATGATTCAAGTTCATGAGAGAATGTTAATAGCGGCCTCGTTTCCGTCATTAATAAGGAGATTTGAGATGTACAACTGAGCTGTCATGCCTGGCTTGGTTATTATTATGGTAAGGAGGAGGAGGGGGGATGAACAAAGAGCCGCTGCCGATGCCACATGTGCGCGTCAATAACACGCACTCACTGGAAAACACATGCACTTTGAGCATGCATAAGAAATTTGGCACGTTTAAGCGTTAGCGTCGATGCTACATTCGATTATTAATATTTGAGTTGCTTTTTATTTTATTTTTATATTTTTTAAACTGGAGAAGGCTTCTGGTTTCATTAAAAAATGTTAAACACAGGGGTTTCGTGACATTAAGCTCATGGACTCTATTTGCAGTCAGTAATTTAACAAAATAGAAAAAAAAAAAAAAAACAACATGAGGCAACCACGGAATTCTACCTAAAAATAAAACCCACGAAGAAGAAATTTTTTCTTAAATGCAACAATGACAACCAGTCTTTCTTTAAGATTTAAAGCACGAAATAAAAGGAGAATAAAAATATATTATAAACTCACCTTTTTGTGTAGATATCCTCACTTAAAAACCTTATAAAAATACGAGTCAAGTCCGGAGTCCACTTGTTTAACGTTTCCAACCTGTCCCTCCAATGATCCTGCTAGCGCTTCTTCTTCTCCTTCAATTAATTCACTTTCCTCCTCCCCCTTTTGTGTACTTTACACTGTTCCTCTGTCTCCTTCTCTTTCTCTCCCAGTTCTGTCCAAGTGTTGTTTTTTCTCTTTTCTCCAGCAGGAGGAAAATTCAGCACAGAGGGGAAAAATATGGAGCGGTCAATCACCAGCAAAGGGCGAGACAAAGCGACGGATTTGTAGGGGTCTCGAAAAGTTAGTTGGAATTATACGGTTTTAAAAGTAACACAAGCGTTTTATTCATACCGATTCTGTTTTAAGACTTATTTAAAAGTTGTTTTGTAATCTTGGGCTTCATTAAGACTGACTAAAGAGATTATATGAGCGGGAAAACTAGCATTGCTCCCCGCTCGGCTCCCCCTATTCTTACGCTCCACTTGGTACAGTCCAACGTCGAGCTTGTGGAGCGGTGCCAAGCTAGGCTTCTCTTTCCCTCTCTGGGGTCCAGAGCAGCAGGTAAATAAACACACCTGGAGTTCATAAGCGGTTACGAAAGAGGAAAATGGTAGGGGGCCAGTTCAAGTATCAAGGAATCCCGCAATAAACCCCCGTCCACCGTCTCCACAGTGGTCCAGACTTGGGCTGTTTGTGTTTGACCTCAGGGGTCATTCAAGAAGCTGTGTGAGAGCTCCCAAGGTCCCCTCAAGTAATGCACATTTAATTTCAGGATTCTGGGATTTGTGTTTATTTTCAAAATAGTATTCAGACTATAAAATTACGATATGTTTCTCACATAATTATTCAAAAAGCCTATGCTGTAAAAGGGAAAATAGCAAAGTACAGTTTCTGTTGTAAGATTCATTTTCAGCATATTATTAATCATTTATAGATTATTTGTGTTTTTTTTAAATAAATGTTTGCAAAAATGATAGCTTATATGTACTTTATTGTATGAATATGTCTGAATAGTATCGTTAATGTATAATGCCCTAAGTGTTAGTTCATGCATGTATAAGTTCATGGCTCTCGTTGTGTTTTACTGAACCAAAAGCTATGGTTTGCACACTGTTGGTGTTTTATTGGAGCAGACAAATATGCTCATTGGCCATACAAGCAAATTATTACCATGTTATTACCATGAATTACCATGTTTTGGCTTTAATAGAGATGGACAACAGAGACCAGAGGGTCATATGGAGCACACAGTGTATGTTCCTCTTAAGGATTTTTTAGCATATAGTAAATGAATATGTTTCTATTTGTCCCACAAAAGATAACAAGCCTTAGTGTGTATTTTATATAAAGAAAATCCATTTTGGTCACAGCTGCAGCATTTACTCTGGATACCCATAATGCAACACATAAACCAAAGCTTCCTAAATTGACACATTTAGCATTTTCTTCCTTATTTTTTTTTCTGCTTGTTTTTTATCATCACATTCATACTCTGCCTGCTGTGCTTTTAAATGAACCCAGATACAGTTAACATAGTTATGTGTCTGGCACATGTAGTAAACCACTTGCGACTTATCACATTCTTGACTCTGTTTTTGTTGAGGCCAGTTGTTCCACGTTTCAGCGCGCTGTTCTCTGACTCGTTTCATAATGTCTTTCTTTCAGACTCTAGCAGATGGAAACATGGACACATGTAATCCATATAAAACTGCACTGTGCTCCAAAAACTCCAGAACGGAGGAGCCGAGGTCCCAAGCGCCACTCATCACTCAATGGTTACATAAGCCAGGTCAGACTTTCCTGAACTCAGTCTCATTCGTCCCATTAGGAGGAGATTTCCTGTACAATATGGATATGTTTAGACAAAGAATGCAAAACGCTCCCTTACACATAATGTATTTTTGGTTCAATGCCACTTTTCACTACCATTGTTACACAACCTGTCAGTCCACAGAAAACCAATTGTTCTTTCTGCTGATGGATACTCTATATGTCTGAATCCATTTTCTACTCACAGTATAGTGCGCTGTATACTGATTAAGCCAGTTTTTAGTGGTGTCTAAATAAAATGCTATTGGTTTTAATAAAACTGTTGGAAAAATGAAAAGTTAAAGAGCGCAGGTTTGACCAATTCTGTTCCACAAAATAACATTTGTGATTTGGTTTTATGTTACGTTGTAAATATATATATATCTATATATAGATAGATATATAGATATATATATAGATATATAATAGCTTTTATGATGATAGAGACAAGATAAAAGCCACCCTGCATAATATATTCTCAAAGTTATTTTGACAGTTCTTAGACTTGAGATTGGTAGAACCATGTCTATCTCACGGACACAGTACCCTCAGCTGGGCAGAAACCTCTTGTAACTTTCCTGTCCTGGGACAATGGCATATGGCAAGAGATAAGTAAGTGACGTGCCCTCTGCTGGCTAAAGGTTACGCAGGGTGACTTTAATGTGAGAAAAACAGAGTATGATGCATATACGTTATCTACACATTTGTATTTATGTTCTTGTCAAAGATAATTTATTATGTAAGTCTACTTTCAGCAGAGACTAATGGATGCTTGATTAACAATTTCTGAAATCATGCATTCATTGACTTTACTATTTCAGTGCTGCCCTAAGAATTGAAAGGTTTTGGACAAATAAACCTTTGTTAGTTACAAAGCAGACGAGCTGGACAGCCATTTTATTTCAAATTCAAAAATAACTTTATTAATCCCTCCAAATTAGTTTACTCAGACTTCGCTAATAATGCAGCATTTATTATTTATGTAATTGTAACTTGATCAGAAGTATATTGCATACTTTTCTGTTAATGAATCTTCTCAGATCCTAAGGTGTGTTGGGTTCACACTTGTTGGAAAAAAATAATTCAAGCACTTTTTGATGGCTTTCAAGGACTGTTTTGAAGTTTTGAAGCATCTTTACACAGACATCCAATTGCAATTATATAGGCCTTTTTGTGTCTTTTTGGGTTATTATACAAAATATGCACATATTTGATTACATTACATTACTTGCACATAAAAATAACAGATTATTAAAACCAAAATACAAGCACTTTAATATCTGCGTATCATAAAAAGCATGTGGGAGGCCTAGTTTGTTGTGTAAATTTCCAGTCAATGCATATTTATACATGTTGCTGTGATTCCAACCCGAATACCTTCACACATAAGCACAAGCAAATGGTCAGACCCAGAGGTCCCTTTATCTGAGCGGCTGCAGTTAAAGTGATTTGTGACATTGTTTTCCTTGTACAAAGTGAATGGTAGATGAGTGGACATGCTTCTGTATGGCAACACCAGCATCTGTGTGGTCATGACTTATCTGAGGCCACCAGCTGTGCCTTGCCTCTGGATTAAAAGGGCTTTCCTGTGACGTAACGTGGCCCTTGGCAGCCCGAGGCAGACGTGCATCCGGCATGAGTGGCAAACATTTGTGTGATTGCTTTCGGAGACGTGACTCAGCATTTGAATTGAATTTGAAGTACCCTAGATGTTAAAAGAGATCTTTGTGCAGGACCCTTCCAACAAAAGCGGCAACATATGGTACCATTTATTAGTACATTTTGAAGGTAATATCTGTCAAGCAAAGAGAAATCTACAAGAAAAAGTCAAGCAAGTTTACCCATAGTACTTAGAAACAGATAGTGTTGTTTGATGGTTTACTTAAGCATATTGTAATAAGAAACATCTGTGAAAAAAACGAGACCGTGAGACATCATCTACTTTTTATTATCAAGGGTTTTAATAGATGAGAATTTTCACTCCTGGTTTTGGACAATCACATGCTGTGTTCCAGAAAAAGAAGCTCTCTTGTTGGTCGACACTGATACCAATAAAGAAGTAATGGCTGCCGATAAAACAGAGAAAGTGTATATCTGGTGATTTTACAGTGAAACACCTCAAAAAGAAAAACATAAACAAAATGTGGATAAATATTGGCTTCACTCACGTAATGTTTAATGAGGAGTCGATCATTTTTGTTTGTTTCAATGTATTAGTATTTTGCTTTGGAAAAGTTGGTTTGGTTTTACTTTTTCAATAAAAGAAAAGCAGAAAAGTGCCCTCGACAGCAGAAAGAAAATTGGGTAGAGGAGCTTTAATTATTGATAAAGATAATAGTGAAGCAGGGAGTGTGGGGATCGTGCAAAACAAGGACCTGAGCCCCACACACACTTTCTTTAGGTTGTGTAAAGTATTTGGTCAAATATGTGTCATCTTACATTTGTGTTTGCTCTAGATCCCTGTGTGTACTCAGCTCTGTCAATCTTCACATTTCCCAAAGCCACAAAGGGCTGCACTATCATCACATGACAGCTGACATTCACAGATAAACAAGCGTCGTGACCTCGGAGTGACCTCAATATAAATTTTGAATCAGTTCAGGAACAAGGCTTTCATGAGCAACAACATTAAGAGGTTATTAAGAGTTGTATGGTTGTGAGAACATTTCTCTGTTTCTGTTTCTGGATTACGACACTGTCAACACACAAGTGCATTTAAACATATCATTTCACCGAGTGGACTGTTCTGTCCTGCTGCCAAAAAATGAACAATGCCCACCTACTGCCATATCTTAAAAAAATGTTCAATACAAAGCTAAGCACATGAAACAGAACAATCAAACCGGGAAATGCTTCTGTTTATTTTCTGATAGAAAAAGAAAATCTGGCTCGGGGCTAACAGAAACAAACCCAGAGCTAACTCACTGTGCAGGATCTGACAAAACAAAAGCGAAACCTGGTAACTTTGTATCCAGAACTACACAGTTAGACTCGAGTGAAAGTGTCATTTATATACTGTTTGTGTGTGACACTGCTCCCTCCCACCCTCTCTTCATAATCAGTGTCTGTGTGGCGTAATCCAACATAGTGCCATTAAAATGATGAGATTTGAGCGTAATGATAATTGAACTGTGTATACAGAGCCATGGGAGGTTCAGATGTAGTCGATCTTATAACCAAATGGAAAACTATACATCACAGTTAGTTTATCCTGCTTAAGGTCGACCTCAATATATTCCACCTTGGAGGGTTTTGATTTATGAGTCCGCCTTGATCCCAGCATCTCCAAGGTCATAAATAATGAGTGTGAAGCTCCCAGCAACACCCAGCTCCTGAAGATATGTCTGAAACAGTTTAATCTCAAAACACGAGGAACCCTCAGAGGAAAGCCAAACTTGTTACGGACAAGCAGGAGATCAAAACTGAAAATTAATACAGTCTAGAACCCAGTCACATTGAAATGATAGAATAAACATGTTTAAAACCTGGGACTAAAAACAGCATTTATCAATTCAGAGGTATATACATTATGTCTGGTGTATGATGGTTTTTTGGATTATTTCCTTATTTAAGGTCTCATCTTTTGCTTCACTTCTATACGGCCATCGTTGAAAGCATCCTCACCACATCCATCACAGTTTGGTTTGGCAGTCTTGACACACTTTCCCGGAAGAAACTACAGCGCATCATCAACAGAGCATCTAAAGTTATTGGTTTACCCCTACCATCCCTTGAATCACTCTACCACAAACGGACACTACGCAGAGCCCACAAGATCATTTCTGATATCACCCACCCTGCACACTACGCCTTCCAGCTACTGCCCTCTGGGAGGCGTTACAGGACAATCGCCTCCAGAACAACTCGCTTCAAAAACAGTTTCATCCCAATAGCAATAAACATTTAGAACTCTGAACGCTGAGGACTGTGGTTTAAGCATGACTCCTTATACATTATCTGTATGTATGTATATGTACGTTATTTTATTTTATATGTTTATTGTTTGTTTAATGTAATGCTGGCACCTGTACCAAAGAGCTGTACTGAAAACAAATTCCACCAGCTTGGCTGTGTGGTCATTAAATTAAAATCAAAATCCTCTGTTTATCCTTTTTCAAACACTACTTGTGCCAATCCATGCATTTCAGTCCTTCTTTTGCCCAGCTCAAGTATTATATTCACACTTGTTATTGATACATTCACTCTCCTGAGATTGCACAGGATTGGTTCTCACTTTCCTCAATGGCCTACTCTAGGACTGTTTTAAAAGCGGCCTGCCAGAAGGTCCAAGCCGACTCGTGGTATGAATTTGAAAAGTGAAAAAATTACATAGAAGACATAAACTGCATTTTGATAAATAAAAGTAACTGCTATCCCTAATTCGTCCACTGGGGGCAGTACTGTTTTTGTCAGAGTAGAGGATCTAACTCAACACTGAGACCCTGAAATTGAACAGCAGATGGCAGAAATGCTCAGTGATGAACGCTACCTTACTGCTAGCACAATAGCATTAGCATCAAAGCCATATTGTGATAGTGACTTTATAAAAACATAAAACAGAAATCTTTTGCAAACATTAGCCTGTTTTTGTTGTAATTTATTAAAATAAAACTGTACTTATTTGCAATAAAACAAAGGAACTAATTTGGATTTGTTGTTATTTATTTATTTTATTATGCTTTTATTTTAGTGGTTCGGCACACTTCAGATCAAATTGGGCAGTATGTGGCACTTAAACTAAAATGAGTTTGACATTCCTGTTTTAATTTGTACTTTTTTAGACTAATGGTTTATACTACCTGAAACCTATCGGAATAAATTGTTCAGAACCAAGATTTTAGAAATGCTGAGGTCCGAAAAGTTTGTCAAGACTAAAACACTACATACATCAAAGTATGTATATATTAGGATGTCTACAGAAAAAGAGATTAATAATGTTTGCTAGCATATAACCAGAAAATTTGTTTGGTTAAGCCACTATGATTATCAAGGAAATACCTTAAACCAACTGGACCAACAGGAAATGGTAACATGCGTATATAAAGCTATGTCATTGAACCAATCCGAATATTTATCTAAAAGGCTATCCCCTCAGTCCAGAAATAACTACAATAAAAATGGTTGTTAGATTACATTTTGTTGATACACAGTTCCTGCATACATCTTCCCCAGTACAAGTCGGTTTCAGACCAACCCAGTTGACACACCTGAAAGACCTGGAGTTTTGGAAAAATAATGATTGTAATTTATTCAATTAAGTGTAACCCAATAGTTGTATATAATGACGATCCATCCAATAGAGGTCAAGACAATTTAAAGCCACAAATGCTGAGAGTGACATTTAAGTTTGAAGTCAATACATCGCTAATCTTTGACCAGACGCATCTTCCTGGACAACATCAATGCTCTTGTTTTACGCTGCGATCCATGCTGATGACATTTCACAGGGTAAGTGGGTCTTTAATCCTGCTGGTGGCGCCAGAGAAAAAGTCAAGGAGTCAACAAGTCAGTCAGCTGCCCTGTCCGCTGACCACCGTAACTGTCTGCTCCATATTTATCAAGTGTCGGAAATAGTGTCCAAGGCATCTAAAAGTCTAAATTCAAAAGATACTGATATTTTCAGAAGCTAAAACAGTGCAAGTCCCAGTAGGATGAACACAAAAGATATTTATTTTTCTGATGTTAATTTTGCACCAAACGTCCATCTTTATTTGAATTTTATCCAGCGTATTAATTGCCCTCTGTGTTTCAAACAAATGCCATTATTACACAATCATTACACATATTACTCCATTCCATCACAGGACCTCCACAGTATTTCCTTTAAAATAGCACTGACAGTTCCTACTCCAACGCCACAATTACCTTTAGCATCAGCTTTGTCCTGTTACAAAAAAAGGTCTTTGATTGTCCAGCTGGTAAAAGGTGGCCCAATCCAATCAAATTCTTCTCCTTCATAAAGGGGCATCCATCTTCTTCGAGCTCGAGGTCCCTGAACTCCAGTCCGTTACTGGTTGACCGTGACCTGTTAAACCCGGCTCTTTTTAATTACTGCAGTCGACCCTATGACCTTCTGCTTTCTGTAGGCCACCTCCTGCTGCTACTGTCCAACAGGGTTAATGCTGAACAAAAGCAAAACACACAGAGAAATGTATGGACATATTTTACTTGATACAGTTACCCAGGAGGAGAGGATATGACAAATGTATCTGTAATAATTGTTTGACGCTAAAGATGGTAATGTTGGCAATAGTTTTTATGTTTTATGAGCAAAGCAAGCTAAAAACGTTCAGGCTTTCAGGCAATGGATTATGGTGACATCTATTGGTGACAGTTAGTAATTCTACATCTCACACCCCTCATTTCTGCAAGCTGTGAGCACCTACGGTAGCCCTGCAGGGACAAGCTGTTATAATCTATATAGTTTATAAATGTCCTAAACCTTAATGCAAGCCTTTGTTTAAAAAAAATAATAATAATAATAATGTGACTGTTTGTTTGCTCTGGACTCTAACAATGGCTTCTTCTACTGGATGGGACGGAAAATTGAATTATTTTTTTCAAGATTGCTATAATATTTTACACAAGATTTCTGGGGTGAGGGGGAATTTTTATTGTAAGTGTTATTTTTTTGTATTGTTGGCCTTAGATAAAAAGAACAATATGTCTTACCATATCTTTGTTTATCCCTGAGGACTCCTAAAGTTTTTAATAGGTTTTTCAGGTTTAGTGAGTTTTCTGGAGTCACATATATTAATGGCTTGCTCTTAATGTCTCTCAAAGAAACCACCTGGCTTCTGTTTTGTATTCTTTCCTCGCCACACAATTATAACTTCCAATTGCTTATCTGCAGCACTCCACAACGCTCTTATCTCTTGTGATTAACGGTGTCAGACCTACATCAAAGACAGGCTTCATCTGATCCACGCTCGGATTAAAACCACAGTGAGAGACAGGGTTTAGTCGAGACTTGGTTGTACATATATCATGGACAGTGCTGTACTGATCTGATAATATTAGCTCAGGAACATACAGTACTGCCTAATATATCACATCAAAATTTTATAGTGTACTTTTAAACAGCCAGTGTTTCCATTTATGTTCAAAAGTCATAATGCAAAGGCATTCATTTGTTTACACCACATTGAAAGCATTGGCTGCTGCAGCATGATGTAGCGGGGTCTATCTAAATTACTCATATGACCTGAAGAATGGTGTGTGCTTTCAGTCACTCCAGAAATTAACTCGGCTGTGTTGAAGCATTCAGCGTGTGAAACGTCCCTGTTTGTGCATAAATAAATACAAATGTCTTTGGCTACAGCTATGGCTGATGTTATTTTCATGTCATGTGAACTACAGTGATGTTATGTTGCTTTACGGAAGGGTTTAGCGTCTCAAAAGCAACACTTATTAATTATAAACATTATCTAGTTAGATTTAATTGTTTGGTTGGAGCTCATGAAGAAATATATTTTGGTTTGATTTATTAAAATATTATTTTTATGAATAGTATCTAGCCCATTTTGTTTAAGCGTAAAGCCAGGAATATATAGAATTTGACTTGGATTTCTGGTTGTATGACAATTTTTGAGTCGTGCTAATTTTTTTGTTTGGTTTGTTGTTTATTGTTTTATTCTTGTCGTATTGTGTACAGGTGGTTATGAGAGATGATTAACTCCTCCCCTCACCCATGGTTGGATGAAATTCTAACATGTCACAGTGTGAGTTGGGGTTCTGGTAAGTCTGTAATAAACAGTACTGTTTTTTTTTTTTTTGTTTGGCATGATGAAGAGAATGCATCAGAGATTAAGATTAGTTTATTTTTCTTTAGGACAGTGTACAATGTACATTAAGCCGGAGCAGAGATGCTTGTAACATATTATAGCTTAACAGCTAATTTCCATCTGTAGTCCTATATTGTACATGTTTTTAGTGGTAGGGAAAACCGGAGTACCCAGAGGAAACCTACGCAGACACAGGGAGAACATGCAAACTCCACACAGAAAGGCCCTGCTCTGGATGGGAATTGAACCCAGGACCTTTTTGCTGCAAAGAGTTTTTTGCTCCACGAACCATGCTCAAGGTTTAGTTCTGGTTCTCATAAGAAAGAAAACCCCAGCTCAACCCAATCAAATCTGAATGTCAGAACCTGAAACATGATTTAAATCATGTAATAGCCTCAGTACATATGGTACACACAACCAAAAAGTACAGTAGTTGACGTTTGCAACTGTCTCACACACTGTGGTATTTTTAACTCTAATTCAGTCAAGCATGCTTTATCTGATATGGCATTCTGTGGCAACCAGTTTAAAACATTAAGCGAATGAGCAGAACGTGTCTGTGGAGGTTTTCGTCCAGGACATAAGGAAGAAACGGTTTTAAACAAAGGCAGCTGGATGTAGGTCTTAAAGTGAAGACATTTCATTCCTCATCTAAAAAACTTTTCCAATTTTTCAAATTAAACGATAAAAGACCTGAGCTTATATCCTCTCCATCCCTCTGAGATGCCTTTGTTTAAAACCTTTTCCAGAATTGCCAATTACTAACCAACACCCTCTAAATATGTAAGAAATGTCAGGCAAACTGCTTTACTTTTTGCTCAAATCTTTTTGTATGTGACGTATCTTGTATTTCAAGAGTCTGAAGTTTAAAGTTTATTTATTATATCATAGTTATCATCAGTGAAGCAGCAGTGAACTTGATGACAAGAAAATAAATTATATTACACCTCTGCCCTGTCTATTCCTGTATTGCTTAATTGCAGAGACACAGTCTGCTCCAAGCTGCACTCAGCAGAAAAATAATGTGTTTGATGCAGACAGCCACACAGTGTGAAGTAATTTATTTACAGCTCCTCTTCACAGGTGGCTCGATTAGTTTGACAATAACATTTGATTATTGCACCTTTAGAATTCAGTTTGATCATTATTCAAAAAAAAAAAGATCCGGACAGTTTTACATTCAGAGTGAAAATGCGGGGCACTGTTAATGTCACAGTCTCATTATTTTTTGTGTTAGTTGGGAACAGTGAAAACAACTTTATTCAGATTAAAAATGTACTCTTATGTCAAACTTTTTGTCAGAATTTAAATACACAAAATGTCAGCAATTTCTTCCAAAGATGGCATGTATTAAAGCCTTCAAGATGACTTGTTGTAAGAATGTGTTGCGTTTATTTAGCCTAGTGTGCTATAAAACAGTGTAATAAGAATAATGGAGGCATGTCAATTTATAGTCATGAGGTTTTGTGGTTATGCCAACACATTATGCCTACTTGTGTATTATATAAATGCAATAGTAGAATACAGTAAAAGGCTCCAGTCAGTCAGTACAGAATATTAATAACAATATATTAATAAGATAGCTGCTGTATGCAAGTTCTATCAACATTTGAGAAGTCAAAACTACAGTATCGTTTCAATTGTGAAACGATTGATGTCACTTTGAAAAGACAATATTGCAATAGTTTATTTTGGAAAAATGTACAGTTAAAACCTCATCAAACCCAGTGAAAGTTCTATTATAACTTTCTGTTTCTACAGGTGCTCAGAGGGGACAAACTGATCACTGCAGGTTGGCCTGTACTTCAGTGGTTCAAGTCTTATTTGACCAACCTCTTATCCTCACCTGCCTCTCTGACCTCTGGTGTGCCACAGGGCTCCATACTTGGTCCAGTTCTGTTTTCTTTATATACAGTATGTTTCCTCTAGGGCAGTGTTTCTCAAACGTATTTCGCCCCACAAACAGACATGCCCCACACTTTGAGAAGTACTGCTCTAGGGTCAAACATAATCTCTCTTTTCAGTTCTATGCAGATGATGTATGAAAAATTAAGTGGCTTTTTAATCACACAAGCTCGCATAAGTGGTTGTGAAATAATAAAAAATAAAAAATGAGAATTACTGGGTTTGTTTGAAGAAAACAACATGCCCCTGCATAGACATAGACCATAGACATAGACCATAGACTGTAGAAATGAAAGCAAAATGAGAAAATACACACTGCACCTCTAATTTACATCACATTACAATAATCCTGTTTTTTAGGTTGTAGTTTTTTTCTGAAAGTTTGAAAAGATTGCCGGTTGTTTTTTCTTCTTGGTACAACTAATTAAAATTAAATTTAACCATAAATTTATTCTTAAGAGGCTTAACATGAATAAAAACACCAAATTCATTGAGTAAATGAGAGAAAAAAATTGTTAACAGACCCAAACTCAAGGAGAGTGGCTGTCTGACTGGTGCATATAACTTTGTAATTTGTAGTATAATTTGTAATAAACCAAATCTCATACATTACTTAAACGCAGTTACAGTAATTACAGTTAGACTTACTAAACATAACACTTCCATCATATTTAGCTTAAAGCCTTGTTACAATCCCCGGCTGCTGCTTTAGGCCTCCTATAAATCTCCTTGCTCCTTCAAATGCTCCCACTTTCACAGCCAGCATGCATCGCTATCAAGTCTTGATGAGGGACAAGTGGGTTTATTTGATGCCGAGGATCAGAAGCAAATTAAAAATAGCTCTGGATATAGTGGCTCAGTCTGAGTGGGGAGAGGCGCTTTGACAATATGAGAAACAGGGAGGGAATAAACAAGAAAAATAAAGTTGAGGATTTTCATACAGTCTATAGATATATATTCCCATGTCGCTGGTAAAAGGGGGCGTGTCCCATTTCACGATTGGACCACTGGGTTGTTTTCAGTGTCTGTGACATCACAACATCATGCCTGACCTACTTAAGGTGGTCGTGACGTCACGGCTGTCTCTTCTCTGTCCCCTTTTCTCTCTCTTATACAATACTTCTCTTTTTTTCTATTTCTATCTTTTAATCCCTATTTTCTGAATTATCTTCCCCTTTTCCGACCGCACACACAGGACTTCTGTCAAAGCAAAGAGAGTGCTGGATCTTACTTAGCCAGCGTTAACCCACTTTCTCCTCAGATTAAATGAATATTAATGAGAAGGAAGCAGCCTTAATGACATAACAAAACAACATGCTCCTATAAACCATAAAGAAACTGGACTCTTTTGTATTGACATTTTGTTATGTTATATGTTATGTTATTTCTACTGCTGATTCAGCGCAAAGTATAAATGCATTACAGTGGATAACAGATGTACGCTGAGGTTTCCGTTTCTGAACACAAGGAGATTATCAGACAGGAGCAGAGAGGCTGGGGGTGATTACTGCTGCAAGGTTGTATCTAATCTAATCTTGGCCACATCAAAAACAAACGCAACATGAAAGTAAACAACAGCACAACAGAGGGTTTAGATTTGAGCTGGATACAGTTACAGACCTAACTCACAAACTTCCATATGGTCAAAAGTGGGCAGTAACCTGCAGGCTGCATATACAGTATATACTAAAGGTGGAAAGCATTGTCTCACAGCAAGAAGGTAAGTATTAGTAGGTATTTGTTTGGAGACTCTGGTTAAAGCAGTGGAGCACCGGACACAACACAACAGGCAGATGCTATACTGAACAACATGGACCACCCCATGCATTGGGCTTTTGAACAACAGAGAGCAGCCAGTGGACGTCTGAGAATGACACAAAAACACCTTCTTCCCAACTGGCAGAAGACTCTACAATCAACCAGTCTAGGGCAGAGGAAGTCTGAATCATTCATGAAGAGATGAAGATGAAGACACCTAACATCTGAATTTCCTCTTGGGGATTAATAAAGTTTAGCTGAATTGAATTTGAATTTTATAAATTACTCCAATAACTTACCCGAGTAGTCATTTAACTGAATACTTTTTACACTTATCTAGCAGGTTTGTTGACACCTCTACTCAAGTAATTGTACTTTTATAATAGTACTTCATCTGACTCATAACCTTTCTTTATATTACTACATTTGGATAATATATAAATAATCCACTAGCTCCACTATTGTTCAAAAACCTGTGAATAAACAAACAGACTGTGTGCTAAATACTCCTTTCTGATTGGGTAGGGGATGGGACGGGATACCGGAATATGTACTCTCTGTTATGTTGCAAAGCAGAGGGACCGGTGCAGCCATATCCTCAATATATATTAAATATAAAGGTATTTAACTATGGTTTTATCAAAAATACATCACTTTTTCTTTAATTATTTAATCCTGGAGGGATGTGAAAAATATGTACAATTTAGTGGACTATGTGGCAGTTTATACAAAAAATAAGGATGTAACAATGGCTTACTATCATAAGTAGGCAGGAACCTCACCTGGATGAGATTAGGCAAAGGTAATGGTAAAGGTAAAGGTGTTGCAAAATATACAAAAGGTCTCCAGAATACATTAAACAGCATGAAAGCAATGCAATTTCTATCCAACATATAGAAGGATATGTGGTATGACATTCATATACCGATGTACACAATATAATTTTGGGTAAGAAATATTAATACTGGGCATTCTGAGGTTTATACAAAACATAAAATAATAACTATTCCCTGAGTTGAGGACAGGATGGAAGGAGGTAATCCAACTTTTACTCCCTTTTGGAGAAGAATGGCCGAAGGGGAAAAACACAAGAGACAAAACCTGCCTGACATCTTCTCCTCCTTGTCCTCTTTTGTGCCCTGTTTCTGTCTCATTGATATTCAGTCTAGCTTCAGGGCGAGTCATCGGGGCCAAAGCCACACAAAACTGTTTCAAACACATATTCAGTACAGTCTGGGTACAGAACAGATAAGAGCAACTATGAGACAAGCCACTATTGATCCTAAATAGATAATACCCATTTCAGTCAGGACCACTTGAGTCAAAATTACCATAGACAATTCTTTAGCCTATTTTTATAACTTTTATTTGCATGATTGTTAAAGTTTACATTTGGCGGTATGGCTCTGTTCTAAGTTACCCATACTTTCATGAGCTCCATGAAAGCTTGTCAGGTAACAGCAGCAGCTTCTGGGGAAAATCTCCCATTTAAAACTGGGAGAGCAGCAAATAAAATTCCCCCCCAACCAGACCATACCAGCCAAAGCGAAGCCAGCAGAGATCAAGATGAGCGTTTTAAAGAAGCCAAATCTTATTTAGTAAAGATAAAGCCAACTGATTAACGTGAATCATTAAAGTTACATTTGGCGGTATGGATCTGTTCTAAGTTACCCATACTTTCATGAGCTCCATGAAAGCTTGTCAGGTAACAGCAGCAGCTCTGGAGACAATCTCCCATTTAAAGCTGGGAGATCAGCAAATAAAATTCCCCCCCAAACAGACCATACCAGCCAAATCGAAGATGCCAGCAGAGAACAAAATGAGCGTTTTAAAGAAGCCAAATCTTATTTAGTAAAGATAAAGCCAACAGATTAACGTGAATTAAAGTTACATTTGGCGGTATGGCTCTGTTCTAAGTTACCCATACTTTCATGAGCTCCATGAAAGCTTGTCAGGTAACAGCAGCAGCTTCTGGGACAATCTCCCATTTAAAACTGGGAGAGCAGCAAATAAAATTCCTCCCCAAACAGACCATACCAACCAAATCGAAACCAGCAGAGATCAAAATGAGCGTTTTAAAAAGCCAAATCTTATTTAGTAAAGATAAAGCCAACAAATTAACGTGAATCATTAAAGTTACATTTGGCGGTATGGCTCTGTTCTAAGTTACCCATACTTTCATGAGCTCCATGAAAGCTTGTCAGGTAACAGCAGCAGCTCTGGAGACAATCTCCCATTTAAAACTGGGAGATCAGCAAATAAAATTCCCCAAACAGACCATACCAGGCCAAATCGAAGAGCAAGCAGAGATCAAATTAAGCGTTTTAAAGAAGCCAAATCTTATTAGTAAAGATATAGCCAAAAGATTAACGTGAAGCAGCATATGAAGGAAGATGAGCTAACGGCCGTAATTAAATAAGCCCATTAGTTAGTGAAGCAAGATTTATTAACTATACATCATGAGCATCACTCATAGCTTTTGAGCATCAAGGATGGCTCGAGTATCTGCCGGAGGTACCGTTCATAAGCTGCCGAAGACCGTCTTCCCATAGCTTTAACGGTAGAAACAGAGTAGAAGAAGCTACAGTTGTAGCAGCCCCTATGCGCAGTGAATGAGCGAATAATACTGGGGAGCCGCAGGTATTGACAAAAGCGGAGACGGAATGCAAACCAGTTCTGAACATAGGATTTCCTTCCTCCGTTATAAATAATGGGTCCTCCCGACGAGCTTGTGGACGGCTCCTCAGATAAGCCAACATAGACGACAGAGACAAAAAGCAGTTAGTTTCAGAAATGTATACAACAGAACCTTCCCTGTCCTGTCAGTTTGTAAGTGCTTTAGCAATATGGTGAAGTGGTGAGAAAAATTAAAACGTCTGATATGATTAAGTCATGTGACCCATTGTTTGCTCCACAGAATACCAGCTATCACTATGGGATATATTTCCAACAGAGCGGTGGACATGTTATCATCAGACACAGATTGCAGCTCCTTTGCCATTTACTAGCAAACCACTGACCATTAAAACCCCCCTAAAACCGACAGAAGGCGCAGCGTCTGTAACAAATTAAGCTGCAGAAAACTCCATATCATAGTGAAAAAGGAAATGCCATTCCAATTTTTCAATGAGCAAAGACCAGAACTTGAGATCTGATCTGCAGCCTGGATCTACGGCAACTATGTCCTAAAGATCTTTAACTTTTTTTTTTTTTTTTTGGACAGCCGGGGATCGCTGTCTTTAAGCATAACAGATACATTGCCGCAGTCAACGACCCGTTTCTCACTCATTTCGGAGCACAGCAATATTTTTTACAAGATTAACATCATACCTGCAACGATTTGGCTTCTCAACTGATGAGAAATCGCAGCAGCCGCTTTCTATAGCAGCAACAGCAGTAGTAGCAGCATTAGCACCAGCAGTAGTCGCAGCAGTAGCAGTAGTATTAGCAGCACCAGCGGCAGCGAGCTGTAGTAGCAGCACCAGCAGCAGTAGCAGCACCAGCACCAGCAGCAGCAAAAGCTGTAGTAGCAGCAGCAGCAGTAGCAGCACCAGCAGCAGCTGCACCAGCATCCCCAGCAGTAGCAGCACCAGCAGCACCAACAGCAGTTGCAGCACCAACAGCAGTTGCAGCACCAACAGCAGTTGCAGCACCAACAGCAGTTGCAGCACCAGCACCGGCACCAGCAGTAGCAGCACCGGCAGCACCGGCATCAGTAGCAGCAATAGTAGTAGCAGCAACAGCAGCAACAGCAGCAGTAGCAGCAACTTCGTCACATACAAAATTATATACAGCATATATAACCGGCAGTGAAATGTGAGTCAGGTCCGCTCCATGGACAGTGCAATTATTAAGGAAAACACACAGATGAAAAATATGCATGAATATAGCTATGTAAGAATGAAATAAAAAGTAAACAATAATAAAAAAATATATATATAAGAATAGATTATAAAAAAATGTGTATTGTGTGATTAAATCTAGATCGCAATATAATGTACATGAATGTAAACTGTAGACTTAAATATTAAATGTACAGGGATGTACAGTGTGCATATATGCATTTCGCTGTGGTCTTAAATATTAAGATACACAGGAAGGTGCAAGAAGCAAATGTGCAAACAGGGTGACACTGTCAGTGTGTCAATGTGAGGTAGTGTATAAAGTAGAGATAAGGTGAACATAATGTAGAGGCATGAGGATGTTAAGAAGCTGGTTTAGAGATCCAACTAAAACCTGTTCAAATCCAACTCTTACCTGTTCAAATCCAACTCTTACCTGTTCAGCAGCAACAGTAGTAGCAGCAACAGTAGCAGTAGCAATAGTAGCATTAGTAGCAACAGTAGCAACAGTAGCAGCAACAGTAGTAGTAGCAGCACCAGCAGTAGCAGCACCAGCAGCACCAACAGCAGTTGCAGCACCAACAGCAGCAATAGTAGTAGCAGCAACAGCAGCAGCAGCAGCAGTAGCAGCAACAGCAGCAACAGTAGCAGCAACTTCGTCACATACAAAATTATATACAGCATATATAACCGGCAGTGAAATGTGAGTCAGGTCCGCTCCATGGACAGTGCAATTATTAAGGAAAACACACAAATGAAAAATATGCATGAATATAGCTATGTAAGAATGAAATAAAAAGTAAACAATAAAAAAAATATATAAGAATAGAATATAAAAAATGTGTATTGTGTGATTAAATCTAGATCGCAATATAATGTACATGAATGTAAACTGTAGACTTAAATATTAAAATGTACAGTGATGTAGTGTGCATATATGCATTTTGCTGTGGTCTTAAATATTAAGATACACAGGAAGGTGGAAGAAGCAAATGTGCAAAACAGGGTGACACTGTCAGTGTGTCAATGTGAGGTAGTGTATAAAGTAGAGATAAGGTGAACATGAAGTAGAGGCATGAGATGTTAAGAAGCTGGTTTAGAGATCCAACTAAAACCTGATCAAATCCAACTCTTACCTGTTCAAATCCAACTCTTACCTGTTCAGTAGCAGCAGTAGTAGCAGCAGCAGTAGTAGCAGCAACAGTAGTAGCAGCAGCAACAGTAGCAGCAACAGTAGTAGCAGCAACAACAGTAGCAACAACAGTGGCAGCAACAGTAGCAGCAACAGGTAGTAGTAGCAGTAGTAACAGTAGCAGCAACAGTAGCAGCAGCAGTGGTAGCAGCAACAGTAGTAGCAGCAGCAACAGTAGCAGCAACAGTGGTAGCAGCAGCAGCAGTAGCAGCAACAGTGGTAGCAGCAGCAGCAACAGTAGCAACAACGGTGGCAGCAACAGTGGCAGCAACGGTGGTAGTAGCAGCAGTGGTAACGGTAGCAGCAACGGTAGTAGTGGCAGCAGCAGGTGGTAGCAGCAGCAACGGTGGCAGCAACAGTGGTAGCAGCAGCAACGGTGGTAGCAGCGGCAACGGTGGCAGCAACAGTGGTAGCAGCAGCAACAGCAGTAGCAACAACGGTGGCGCAGCAGTAGCAGCAACAGTGGTAGTGGTAGCAGTAGGTAACGGTAGCAGCAACGGTAGTAGTAGCGGTTGTAGCAGGAACGGTAGTAGTAGCAGGTGGTAGCAACGGTAACAGTAGTAGCAACAGTAGCAGCAACAGTAGCAGCAACAGTAGTAGCAACAGTAGTAGCAACAGTAGTAGTAGCAGTAGTAGCAATAGTAGCAGTAGTAGCAGGAACAGTAGTAGTAGCAGTGGTAGCAACAATGGCAGCAACAGTGGTAGTAGCGGTGGTGGCAGGAACAGTGGCAGTGGTAGCAGGAACAGTAGTAGCAGTAGTAGCAACAGTAACAGCAACAGTAGTAGCAGTAGCAGCAACAGTAGTAGCAGTAGTAGCAGCAACAGAAGCAGCAACAGAAGCAGCAGCAGAAGCAGCAACAGAAGCAGAAGCAGAAGCAGGAACAGTAGCAGCAACAGCCTTGCAAGCAATGCAGTGGAAGCAGCCAAGCAGCAGACTGAAAATGCACTTAAATAGGGCGCCCTGTTTGAACGGACCAATTGAGTGCTATAGCAATCAGATCAGCTGATCTGGGTGTCAGCTGACAGCAGAGCTTGACTACGTGGCCTGCCTGAACTGACGCTGAAACGCTATATTTGCGTGTGTTATGTGTTGAGCGTGGCAGTATTAAAACAAAAACCTCAAGCATTCGTACAGTAACATATTTATGTTGACTTTTGCCAATTAAAGCTACACAGAGCTAACCTTTTGCGTGGGGAACAAAAATACTTATTTCCACCGGCAGACCAGGTGCAAGTTTCGATTTTACAATCCTCTGTTTATTCAGACAGAGTGCTGAGCAAATGAAAAACTGCATCGTGCCAAAGGGATTTCTACGATTGAAACTGTGCTGGAAAGCATAAAGGCCTTAGGCAAGGTAAGAGTAAGTGGCAAGATGTTGCCAAACAATAACACTACGATGTGAATGCCGCAAAGTAACTGGAAAATTCAGATTAAAACTGATGTATTCAATTGTGTGTGTGTGTGTGTGTTTTCCACAAAATAACACTTATAATAACACAGCATCTGTTTTTTCTTGAGGGAAGAAAGGTAAAGTACCCTTGAACCTAAAGGATGGAGCCAGTCCCAGAGCAGACAAACTAAAGCACAGAGTGGACAAACTAAAGCCCAGAGTGGACAAACTAAAGCCCAGAGTGGACAAACTAAAGCCCAGAGCGGACAAACTAAAGAACAGAGCAGACAAACTAAAGCACAGAGTGGACAAACTAAAGAACAGAGCAGACAAACTAAAGCCCAGAGTGGACAAACTAAAGCACAGAGCAGACAAACTAAAGCCCAGAGCGGACAAACTAAAGCACAGAGTGGACAAACTAAAGCACAGAGTGGACAAACTAAAGCACAGAGCGGACAAACTAAAGCACAGAGCGGACAAACTAAAGCACAGAGTGGACAAACTAAAGCACAGAGTGGACAAACTAAAGCACAGAGCGGACAAACTAAAGCACAGAGTGGACAAACTAAAGCACAGAGCGGACAAACTGAAGCCCAGAGTGGACAAACTAAAGCCCAGAGCGGACAAACTAAAGCCCAGAGCAGACAAACTAAAGCACAGAGTGGACAAACTAAAGAACAGAGCAGACAAACTAAAGCCCAGAGTGGACAAACTAAAGCACAGAGCAGACAAACTAAAGCCCAGAGCGGACAAACTAAAGCCCAGAGCGGACAAACTGAAGCACAGAGCGGAAAAACTGAAGCCCAGAGCGGAAAAACTGAAGCACAGAGCGGACAAACTGAAGCCCAGAGCAGACAAACTAAAGCCCAGAGCGGACAAACTAAAGCCCAGAGCGGACAAACTGAAGCCCAGAGCGGACAAACTGAAGCACAGAGCGGAAAAACTGAAGCCCAGAGCGGACAAGCTAAAGCCCAGAGCAGACAAACTAAAGCCCAGAGTGGACAAACTGAAGCCCAGAGCAGACAAACTGAAGCCCAGAGCGGAAAAACTGAAGCCCAGAGCGGACAAACTAAAGCCCAGAGCGGACAAACTAAAGCCCAGAGCGGACAAACTAAAGCCCAGAGCGGACAAACTAAAGCCCAGAGCGGACAAACTGAAGCCCAGAGCGGAAAAACTGAAGCCCAGAGCGGACAAACTAAAGCCCAGAGCGGACAAACTAAAGCCCAGAGCGGACAAACTAAAGCACAGAGTGGACAAACTAAAGCACAGAGTGGACAAACTAAAGCCCAGAGCGGAAAAACTGAAGCCCAGAGCGGACAAACTAAAGCACAGAGCGGACAAACTGAAGCCCAGAGCGGACAAACTAAAGCACAGAGCGGACAAACTGAAGCCCAGAGCGGACAAACTAAAGCCCAGAGCGGACAAACTGAAGCCCAGAGCGGAAAAACTGAAGCCCAGAGCGGACAAACTAAAGCCCAGAGCGGACAAACTAAAGCACAGAGCGGACAAACTGAAGCCCAGAGCGGACAAACTAAAGCCCAGAGCGGACAAACTAAAGCACAGAGTGGACAAACTAAAGCACAGAGTGGACAAACTAAAGCACAGAGTGGACAAACTAAAGCACAGAGTGGACAAACTAAAGCCCAGAGCGGAAAAACTGAAGCCCAGAGCGGACAAACTAAAGCACAGAGCGGACAAACTGAAGCCCAGAGCAGACAAACTAAAGCCCAGAGCGGACAAACTGAAGCCCAGAGCGGAAAAACTGAAGCCCAGAGCGGACAAACTAAAGCACAGAGCGGACAAACTGAAGCCCAGAGCAGACAAACTAAAGCCCAGAGCGGACAAACTAAAGCCCAGAGCGGACAAACTGAAGCCCAGAGCGGACAAACTGAAGCACAGAGCGGAAAAACTGAAGCCCAGAGCGGAAAAACTGAAGCACAGAGCGGACAAACTGAAGCCCAGAGCAGACAAACTAAAGCCCAGAGCGGACAAACTAAAGCCCAGAGCGGACAAACTGAAGCCCAGAGCGGACAAACTGAAGCACAGAGCGGAAAAACTGAAGCCCAGAGCGGACAAGCTAAAGCCCAGAGCAGACAAACTAAAGCCCAGAGTGGACAAACTGAAGCCCAGAGCAGACAAACTAAAGCCCAGAGCAGACAAACTAAAGCCCAGAGCGGACAAACTGAAGCCCAGAGCGGAAAAACTGAAGCCCAGAGCGGACAAACTAAAGCACAGAGCGGACAAACTAAAGCCCAGAGCGGACAAACTAAAGCCCAGAGCGGACAAACTAAAGCACAGAGCGGACAAACTAAAGCACAGAGTGGACAAACTAAAGCACAGAGTGGACAAACTGAACCCAGAGCGGACAAACTAAAGCACAGAGCGGACAAACTAAAGCACAGAGCGGACAAACTAAAGCCCAGAGCGGACAAACTGAACCCAGAGCAGACAAACTAAAGCCCAGAGCGGAAAAACTGAAGCCCAGAGCGGACAAACTAAAGCACAGAGCGGACAAACTAAAGCCCAGAGCGGACAAACTAAAGCCCAGAGCGGACAAACTAAAGCCCAGAGCGGACAAACTGAACCCAGAGCAGACAAACTAAAGCCCAGAGCGGAAAAACTGAAGCCCAGAGCGGACAAACTAAAGCACAGAGCGGACAAACTAAAGCCCAGAGCGGACAAACTAAAGCCCAGAGCGGACAAACTAAAGCCCAGAGCGGACAAACTAAAGCACAGAGCGGACAAACTGAACCCAGAGCGGACAAACTAAAGCCCAGAGCGGACAAACTAAAGCACAGAGCGGACAAACTAAAGCACAGAGCGGACAAACTAAAGCCCAGAGTGGACAAACTGAACCCAGAGCGGACAAACTAAAGCCCAGAGCGGACAAACTGATCCCAGAGCAGACAAACTAAAGCCCAGAGCGGACAAACTAAAGCCCAGAGCAGACAAACTGAAGCCCAGAGTGGAAAAACTAAAGCCCAGAGTGGACAAACTGAACCCAGAGCGGACAAACTAAAGCCCAGAGCGGACAAACTGATCCCAGAGCGGACAAACTAAAGCACAGAGCGGACAAACTAAAGCCCAGAGTGGACAAACTGAACCCAGAGCGGACAAACTAAAGCCCAGACCGGACAAACTGATCCCAGAGCAGACAAACTAAAGCCCAGAGCGGACAAACTGAAGCCCAGAGCGGACAAACTGATCCCAGAGCAGACAAACTGGTCCCAGACAAACTTAAGCAGAGAGCAGAGAAACTGATCCCAGAGCAGACAAACTGATCACAGAGCAGACGAACTTAAGCACAGAACAGACAAACTGATCCCAGAGCAGACAAACTGATCACAGAGCAGACGAACTTAAGCACAGAACAGACAAACTGATCCCAGAGCAGATAAAACTGAGCACTGCTGGAACACATCTTTCTTTAGAACACACAATTTTACAAGGTTTCAGACATTAACCAAACAAATCTTGTTTCTACATTATTTTAAGTGACCTCATCATCTACATTTACATTCAGCAGACGCTTTTATCCAAAGCGACTTACATAAAGATTCCATTCACCAGTGCTACAGCTGGAACACCACTAGAGGCAAGGTGGGTTAAGTGTCTTGCCCAAGGACACAACGACAGTATGAACTGTGGGGAGAGCGGGAATCGAACCACCTACCTTCCAGTTGAAGGACGGCCACTCTACCACTGAGCCACTGCAATTTGAATTGCAGTCTGCCCTATTGCTTTATCACCTCTAACCATGTGTTATGTTCTGTTTGTTTACATCTCACCAGATGGTGCGCTCTATAAAAGGTCACATTGGATCACCTTGCTACCGTCTTGCTTCCTTCTGCCTACGGTAAACACCAGGAGACTGAGATGGGATAATACTTAGGACAAATTACTGCAAATATTGAGTAGAGGAGCTTAAAATGGACTCAAACATTTATACAGTATTGGCACAGTGGCTACTTTCATAAGCCTTTTTATGGTGTTTTTTTGTTTAGTTTTTCCACAGAGCTTCCCGTGAAACCCTCTATCTCTCGTTCTCACCTCTCAGACCACTGTGCTTTTATGTCTCCATCACTTTTTTTCTCCTCCTTCTCTCATGACCTTGCTTTGGTTCAGGTTACCACACTGCTTTCATCTTCCTTCACCTGCAAAGAAGCATCACCTGGTTCAGTGCTAACATTAGTCCAGTTTTATTTATAGTGCGTCACACTGTCACTTTTTATACAGCCTGACTGAAGCTTATCTAACAATTACACATCTGTCAAATTGTGGATGTTAAGTACAAACATGTCAGTTACCACGATCCGGTCACACAGGTCGAGCTAATGGCGCACTAATGGCTGATTAGTGGAGCCAGCTGAGGTTTAAATGTCACGCCAGGACACAGCTGGCACAAACAAATGGAAAGTACAGTTCATGTAATTACTGCTTTCCCTTGTGTCAGTAAAAAATGTCTGCCATATAAAAAATGTTACAGATTAGCGTATTCAGGGCACAATCAAATGACTGAAAACTAGACCGTGTAGCTGGTTGGCTACATAGCGAGGTGCTGCTAATGACCTCGTTTAAAAAAAGGTTAAGTGGTGCACATTATAGATGGTCTAGTTCAAGACTGATTGTAAAGTCATCCAAGATATTACTGCATTTGAAGAAAAGTGATGTATGAACCTCCTCGGACTCTGAGAACATCTGGGACAGGCCTTCTGCTCGTGCCCAGAGTTAGAACTAAACAGGGTGAAGCAGCGTTTAAGTTTCATGCAGCAGAAATCTGTAACAGCCTCAACTTTAACAATGTTCAAGGGGAGGTTAAAAACCTTCCTCTTTAGCTCGCCTACATTACAACTGAAAGTCTTTTTTAATCTGCACTCTTTTTTTTTTTTAATGTTTTTAATTTTTCTTATGTTTCTTAATCTTAATCTTGTAAATTGTCTTTTATTCTTGTAAAGCACAAGTTACCCAGTGTATGAATTGTGCTATATAAATAAAGTTGCCTTGCCTTGCCTATGTCATTGTAGCTAGTGATGCAAATAGTCAGTAATTCTAGCTCAGTGAAGGCCCTAACCACATTCAAAAAGGAGTATTCCATGTTAGTAATAAATACATTGTTTAATGTAAAGTGCAGCAAAGATTTTGAGTGCTAGATTTTTCTAGCCGCAGCCCCCGAGCTCATTTATTTCCTCAGTCTATATCCTCAAATACTCGTCTAATTACCCAGCCAGTATAAGTCCATACATGCTGCAACATTTACACCACACGCTCCATGTATTAAAATGTTCACTCTGTACGAGCTACTCTCTGCTGCTGTGCCTCCATCTGTCGTTTCATCATCCATCTGTCTCCGGTTTCCTGTGGCCAGTCCATCCATCCATCATGGTCTGTTGTCAATACCCATTCCCCCGTTTGTGCCTCGTTGCTTTTCTGTTTTCCTCTGGCTTTTCCTCTTTGCACTGCTGTCTCTCTGATTGTGCATTCATTAGGCAGCTCAATGGTCTCAGCAGTAAGCAGTAAGGACTCAATGTTGATGCTGTCTGTTTATTTTTAATGAAGTCGTGGACAAATGCTGCGCTCGAGTTGGGCATGTTTCATTTAAAGTCTGTTTAAGGAAAGAATTTTGTTAGAGTAGCGTACTTGAGACTAATCTTAAGACCTTTTCTTGTCATGGTCACAAATGAACTTTTACTCAGTTTGGTCTCAAATGACAAGACCAACCACAATCAAATGGAAAATTTGTCTGTTCTTGGGATGAGATGAAAACCTCCATGAGTCTAGAGAACTGGACTTGGACTTTAGTTTAGACTTTTAACTGTTCCCTTGCATCTATTGCAGTTTCTCGTACACCGTCTCTGGTCTTGATTTGGCCTTGACCTGGTCTTGCCTTGACATGGTCTTGGTCTTGACTTGGTCTTGATACGCTCTGGTCTCGGACATGACTACAACACAAGTTTAAAGTTTCTAAGCGCTAGGATCTAGTTTATAGTAAAGATGTCCCAGTAATACTTCTCCAGAACCTGTATGAGGATTCAAGTACCTAATATATTTATGACCCATACACAGATTTTAGTGCTAAGTTAAGTTGTTTTGCTTTGCTTTGCTTTACTTATACTTTTCTTTTCTCTTTGCACAGAGAGGGAACAGATAATATTTGCATAAGGCTTGTAAATTAAACAAACTCTGACTGGCACAAAAAACAGGATAGTTCGTAGCATCGTTTACCTTAAAAGAACAGGCTTCTTTCTTTGAAACTATTACAAACATGTTTTTTTAAGACTTTCCAGGAAACCTGTTTTCCACGAAGCTTCTAAGCCATAACGTACATGTGAACTACTTTAATCCCAATACATAAAAGTGAAACTATGTTTGTCTTTAACATGCCTGGACATGTTGGCTTGTTGAAAAAGTCAGTTGAAACTCATCTCTAAAAACCTCCCACCTTTTGCTGCACAGCCTATTATTTTTCCTTCATAAAGGCTGCAGCACGTGGGTTTCTCCAACTGTCAGCTCAGACACTAATAGACTCCACAAAAGGCTCTCCCAGGAATTAACTTAGAAACATATTTATTCATATTGATCAGTGCATTTGATACAAACATGACAAAAACAGAGAGACGTTGATTTGCACTGCGTTACAGTAAAGGTCGGTTAAAGTAAAATTCACAACAAAAAATCTTTTCCAGGCTTTTTTTGCAGCTTTACATAAGAATCTATTCATGCCCAGGCTCAGTTGAGATAAGAATCATTGCTTTCAGTCTTCTGAGAGTAGTGATGATACACTGCCATCTGCTGGACAACATCCAGCAGTACCGCAGCGCCATATCAGCCTTGTCTCTTCAGTTATTTGTTTTCAAGAAGTATTACCAGCATATTAACAGATAAATGCAAATATAATGGTTAGATGACAACACAAGGTTCACGTGTTGGACTGAGCGCAGGTTTGACCACTGTGTATGAGACAGACACACATATTGTTCTGTGTGCGGTTGTATTTGTGTGTTTAGGACTCATCTTCATTGGTGCTGTCGCCATCGTCCTCTCCTTCCTCGTGTTCTTCCTCCTCATCCTCCTCGTCGCCTCCTCTGTCCTTCGACTGCAGAAGAAACGCAAAATGCAAAACCCTAAGAAATGACTGATACAATGAATAATATACGGCTGTAAATTAACCACAGATGTCACCCATGAAGTGTTTAAAGCGACCAAAGGTTATTATCATAATGTCTGCGTTTGAGAAGCAGGAAACATGATAGTCATAAAGTTAGGCATAGCAACAATTTCTGCTATTGTACTACCACTTAACGTCAGAAAACATTAGTAGAATATATTGCAGAATGTAGATTTACCAACATTGACATCACATAGTTAACACACAGTTGTTGAAGTCTATTGTCTCTGGTTTTACTCATCTGATGTCCTCACCTCATGTTTGTCGTCCTCAAGCAGGTCTCCCTCATCCTCAGAGTCGTTAAGCTCTTGACTCCCCCGTTTCAGATTGTCCACCTTCTTACCCGACGAGTACGAGTGGAGTGGAGACACCTCGCCCGGTTCTGCTTTGAAACTCTTTGTCTCTGTTAAATTGAGAGAGCTGTGTTACAAGGCTTTCTAACACTATGTATACTGGTGTGCGTGGACTCTGTCTATCCGTGTGCAAAAGTTTTTAACAGCAGTAATGGTAGCTACAATACTACTAGCAATGTCAAGATTTACTTACCATTTTCTTACTCATCATGTTTCTTTGAGTTACCTAAATTGTAGATAGCTGCGTCAAACACAAAAAATGTTTGATGCACTTAAATTATATAGGCCCAATTGCCGAAGAATATTTATAATACAACAATATATAAAAGATCCAAGTGATGCCATGTCTTTTGGAGCTGACAAACCTTCTTCATCATGTCTTGTCTTATCTCATTCAGCTCTGACCTGACTTCTTGCTGTGGTCTTTCTCCATCCGCTCTAAACTCTCCAGCAGATAGTCCACCTTGTGTTTGATCTGGGTGAGCTCTCTCTTGACGGTCTGCAGGTCGTCTACCTTCACTGGAGGAAGAGGAGCGAGACGTTAGACTAGACTTGGACTAGACTTTGTCGCAAAAAACGTTTACCGTTAAGTAACAGTGTGTTATAGTTGTACTTGTGCGTGAGGTCCGTGGGCTGCTCTTGGAGGACGAGGAGAAGTTTGTTTTGGTTCGTCTGCTGCCGCCCCCGCTCTGATTTACCCTGGGACGCTTGGAGGGGACGACGGCGCGGGACAGGGGTGGAGGGGGCGGAGGAACTCGGGACGGGTAGGAGTACATCCTGAGGACACCACAACAAGAGGATGACATCAATATACAAGCTTCGTCACCACTTCAAACAAACAGTAGTGCAGCTATATGCCTTTCTATGGAGTTTGACAGTTATTAATGAACAGGTTTTTAGAGAGAAGTCTATTCAGAATTTATAATTGTGTCTTTGTATAAAACAATTGAATGTGCCTTGAGCCTAAATGTAATATTCAGATAAACTGCCCTTATAAATAATGTTATTCTATAGTGTATTCTTTTAAAATACAGTGACAAGAATAGAGGATTTACCGATCATAATAGTCTCTTTGAAATTCATAATCCAAATCAAACGAGGAGCTGTGGACAGAGCAGAGAGGACCCGTTCACATTATAAAGTGAAACAATGAACATCACTACAAGCATTCTTGTTACAGCCAAAATCAAACTTAACCTGTACATGTCTTCTGCTGAGCGCTTCACTGTCTTTGATCTGTGAGGCTTTGGCTCTCCGGCCAGGTTTATGTCTGTAAAGGAGCAGCAGAGGGTAGAGGAAAAGCCTTTTATATTGCAAGAAGAGCACATTCTTCTCACCTGTCAGCTGGTATTTAGAGTAAACGGCTCATGTTTGTTCTGAAATGCTAAAGGTCACTTTGATGGATTATCATTTAATCGAGTGAAAGGGTTACTTTGCAGCCTTCTAAATTTAAAGTTTAGAAAGCTGGAAATAAAGAAACAAACTATCTCTCTATGTCCTGCTCTAGTCTATGACACAGATACTACTGCTTTGTTTTCTGGGAGCAGGGGCTTAAAGACAGAGAAAGTCTTTTTGTAACCTTTTAATCTCACCTAGCACTTGTCCTACAATCATGCGGCCATCTTCTCCGGCCACGGCAGCCCGGGCGTTCCTCTCGTTGGAGAACTGTACGAAGGCGTAGCCCTTGTGGACGGAGCAGCCCACCACCTTGCCGTACTTTGAGAAGATGGCCTCCACGTCGGCTTTGGTGACCAGCAGCGTGTTGAGGTTCCCGATAAAGACGCGGGAGTTAATGGAGTGCGGGTCGTTCTTGTTGGTCACGTTGCTGCTGGCCATGAGGCTCGAGGTGGCTTTGGACCACCTGGGGACAGAAAGTGGAGAGGAGGAGATACAGAAATAAAGTGACATTATTCCAAGAAGGAGAGTAGAAAAGAATCAACACTACACTGGCATGATAAATAATCTTTCATTGCTGGCATTGGGTATCAACAATTTATTTGAATTGACCACTTGACATTTAAAAATAACCATTAAAGCTTCAGTAGGCAATTTTTCATTATCTGTGTGACCAGACCTAAAATGTAGGTGTTCTTTGCACTATATTCCAAAAAGTGAATGAGATTAGATACAGATTTAGTTATATTGCACAACGTTCAAAATAATAATGCATTCATTTTAAATACATCTAAGATTATCATCATAAGATGGCAGTGTTGTGCAAGCAGGTTTTATGTTAACCTGACTCTAACCATAGAACTGCTCCTCAGTACCATCTGGTGGGCTCTCGATAAAAGTGTTTGCAAAAGGGCATGTACTTTTAATGAACTCTTAGATCAACCACAGTTTTATCTAATCAGAGCAGAGTTTATGTTTGTAACGGTAAAACAGTCGCCTGCCACAAAACGAGCCGGTAAGGCCAGGGTTTGGATTGCAAATATACGTTTCTTGAAGCAGGTTAAGTTGATCTAAACTTGCAAGAATCAAGCTGCAGCACAACACTAGGTTTATGTATCTAAAAACAGATTCCTGCAGAACTGAATCTCTGTGGTTTGTATTTTCTCTTGGGGACTGTTTTGGTTACAATAATGACATCACATCGACAGTAACAATATATATAAACAGTTCTTATAAATAAGAATATTTTAGTCTATTTAGTCAGATAAGTGAGCTTTTTTTTATTATTTTGAATTTGCTGATTTTTTGCTAAGTTCTGCTTACTGAAGCTTTATTTATGGGTTCAGTTAACCATACAGCCTGTCAATTGTAAAAAAAGTGCCCCTCTAAATAACACACTATACACTATATAAGGTGTTCCTTGTTCATAGATGAAAAAACTGCTTCTAACATTTTCTACTTTGCACAGTTCATGGAGAAGACAGTATTCATGATCTCATATATCCAATACATCACAGTGGCCTATATAATGTCCACAAAGCTACAGTGTGGTCGGGTTGTGAAGCACTCACTCCATTGTGTCTGTACTGGAGTCGCTGGAGCTGTCTGTCTGACTCTGTTGGAGAGAAGTCGTCCACGAGCTACGAAAGATGGAGACGGCTACCACAGCGTTTCTCAGATATTTACTTTATAGAGATATATACGTACATGGGTGCAGCAATGAGTGAGAGATAAAATACCTTGGAAGAACCTGTGGGATAGAATTTATGTTATTCTTAGTTAAGTCTGCTTTATGTAATGTAATGTTCAAACAATGGAAATAGCAGGCTACAAATTAATTTCCTCAGAAACAAATTTTAAATCTAGGCTCGTGAGTTAGTGCAAAAACCCATTGTGTGTTTTTAGCACCTCCTATCGAATGTGATTTGTGATAAAAGATCAATATTAGTGTTCTTGTGACATATTTTCTAAACCAGTTGAACATTAGTATATACAGTAGTTCAGTAGTTCATAAGCAGTAAACAGCATGGATTTAATGAACAAAGTGGTCCCAGTGCTGCAGGATTATGTAATAAGCCACAGAAGAAGCTGTGTAAGCACTTGCCAAAAACAGAAGCAGCATTAGTCAATAGTTAGATCAGGTGGACTCTCAGTAACAGACACTTTGACTTTAGGTGTTTCATTTGGCATCAGAACAAACCTCACTAAAGTCCTTAACTCCCTCTGTTTGCCACGAGCACTGTGTCTTTTTACACCGACCAGCTGCCAGCTGAGCTAAAACTGTCAGTGGTGGCGCTCTCTGCAGCCAGTGGGATTACAGGAGCTGTCTGGACAGTGTTTTATGCTCTTCTCTGAGTCTTTTGGACAGACTTTTTGTGTGCTTGGCAGGACAACAGTGTGTCTGTGTTGAAGAGGAAGAGATACTGTTTAATGCTCATTCTTTGTGGTGTGTCCTTGGTTTATTGTGTGATCTGATGGCAAGCACTTAAACTTAATCAAGACTTGGTTTTGAAATATCTTTATTTTGGAAACATGCTATGGCTTGGTGTGACGCAAACATAAAAACAGATGAACATTATTTATTGTGAGAAACAACCTTATAAGCAGATCCTTACAGAGACAAACCCTGTCTAACATTTATAAGTGAAATGTACATATGTTTCAATGGGAACCTATGGCTGTTTTTTGAATGTTAAAAAGACTCTCTGCCTTCTCTCTGGCTGGTGGTATTAGTGTTGTGCAGTGCTTGTGCGTGACATATTTTTAATGAATGTTTTTAGTTGATTGTGTATTTGATACTTGAGTTAGTGAGCACAAGTTGTGCAGAAAACATGCTTAAGTCATGGGAACACTACAAACTCACTGATGGGGATAAAACTGTTACAAAGCAAAGCATAAAGGTTTTATTAAAATGGCTTTGGTTCAGTTTTCATGCTCATTCACATAAGCAGCAGCTGCAAAATTAAAATGATTGAGACTTTGAATTAGGATTGAATATCTAATTGACCACAGTAAAAATGAAAACACCACATAATGTGGTTTATTTGTCAATGTCTGACAATTAGCAGCTGCATTTTCTACCACAGCAAAAATACTACATGCTACTGGCTCTAATAAATCCAAAACTGAAAATGAGAGAAATCACAAAGGAGTAAAAACTATGGTGATTTCAAAAAGTTTTCGAAAAACTGCAAAAGTTGGAAAAAAGGCAGAGCAACTTACGATTCGTCGATGCTCAAAAAAGTGGCTTCAAAAACTAAACAGGGAAAAAACAAAAAGGTAAAATTAGAAGTGAACAGCTGAGAATCATTAACACAGGAGTCAAAAGGATAAAAATGCCATGAGTTACAAAAAAGAGCTTTGCTCTGCATCAGTGCACTGAGAATAAAAAGATTTGGCAGATTTGCTGAGGGTCTAATAACAGAAATGTTCTTTGGTGTTCAGGTGACATGTAAAAGGATAAGCAGCACAGGAATCTGAGGAAAAAATAAAGAACATTTTAATCCAAGACCATGTTTAATAAAAACTTTTTTATGTATAACTTGCCTAATTAGAGTTTGAAAACTCTATTGAACAAACCTAGAGTTGATAAAAAGATTAGAAGCTGAAAAGATACAGGAGCTTTCTTCACAGGATGCAGCTACTACTTTCACTCTGGTGTTAGACTCAGATTACACACAGAGCCAGGGGGATAGGATGCTATTAAAAGTTAGGGCTCTCTCCTGCTCATGTTGAAGGACAGTCCAGAGGACACTTGGGTTTGTGATGATTATTATTTAGGTTTATATAAACATAGCCTAGTGAGGAATTTATAAAAAAAATAAAATAAAATGTATTGTAGTAAAATATGGACAATCAATCAATACCAAATGCATAGATAATTTGAAGAGAAGCGGAACAACGTTCAGGCTCCTTTTTCACTGATAAAAAAAAAAAAAACCCTCAAAATGACATCAGACTTACTCTTGACAGATCAGTCACACTGCGTCAGCACTGGCAAAATCTCAAAGAAAACAAAAACCTTATTTGCAAATCATGTTTAAGGTGGAGGTAAATGTCAGTAAAACATAAAAAAAAAAAAAAAAAATACATTTCCAAGGAAAAGGTCTGTTTGTGCACAATAGTCCAGAAAGGTCTCGAACAAGACTCCATATTTATCTGACTGAAAATGTCTGCATACACAACCATTACACATAGCGATGGAAAATTCAGATATACAGAGTCCAATTTCAAACATTAAGCGAAAAACTTGTCATGGACGCTACTAAAACTTGTTACTGTGCAGCTCACGGCTAAAGCAAAATGAACGCCACTAAAGCAACACAGTCTGAAGAATACCAGTCAGAAAAAACGCATTAAAAATCAAAACAAAAATGTCCCAAAGACGACTCGAAGTCAGGAAGAAAAATGAAAACAGCGGAAAAATCTCTTGGTTAAAAATACTCACCAGGAGCTAACACTACTAAAAATTAGCATAATTCAGCGTTGCGTTAGTGGAAAATGTAAAGATCCGCTTTTTGACTCGAGAAGCTGATCGTATCACCTTGAAACCACTGTGGACACAAAATGGCGTCGACAGACACTCAAGCAGACGGACACGCCCACCCCTGCATCTCGGCTTCTGATTGGACGTTGAGTCTCTGTGTTGGCGCACACTGTTTACGGATTTGCCAATGCTCATGTCAGGTCAACTTAAACTCACGCAAAAAGCACTATTTTTATTAATCATAAATAAATAATTTCTAACACCCCACATAAGTTTTCTATATCTCCTTGATTAAAATGTATTTTTTTTTTTTTTATATATTTTTTTACCAAACAGTTCTAATCCTGCGTGTTTACAACATCACATCATAGGCTTCCTCATATTCTGTAGCTCTGCTGTGAAGATGTAGGTTGTGATTTTGTTTTACCATATTCATTAATAAATAATCTTACTGAAAACATAGTGTGAGCAGCTGCAGATTATTATTATTATTAGGAGAAAGAATATTTGAAAATGTAATTGTATTTTATTGTATGGATTCAAGATGAGTTAATACATAGTTCACAAATATAAAAAAAACAAGCAAATGCATAATGAATAAATAATTGCCAGTGAATGGGTTTTGGTAATCCACTTTAGAATAAATGTCTACATAAAGAAAAACAGTAAATCAAACAAACTCTAAACTCTTCACAGTCATTTAAAAAAACCTGAGATACTGTATTACTGTTACTACCCTGTATTATGTGGGATGTAAACTGAGATTTTAAATGACCATAACTGTTGTTATTAATATTTTAATTTTTAATTAATAATACTTCTCCCCACTTCACATTTGTGTGGTATAAATATTCTGTATTCTGGCTTTGAAATGAGAAATAGGACACTTATATCTGTCTCTTCAAAAAATATATGGATGGTGAGATGGTGATGGTGAAATCACCATCTCACCATCCATATATTTCACCATGGAGATGGTGAAATATATGGTGAGGGGAACCATATTTTTTCCACAGAGAGTGATTTAAATTGTAAGCTCTCAGTCTTTGTAATTTTATACAAAAAATACAGCAATACAGCACCCGACACATCTTTGGAAGATAACAGCCTACAGAGCTGAAAGAAAAGAAACTGACTAAATTATGTACGGGGCGAAGTGGCTCAGTGGTAGAGTGGTCGCCCTTCAACCGGAAGGTAAGGGGTTCGAGTCCCACTCTTCCCACAGTTCATACTGTGTTGTGTTCTTGGGCAAGACACTTAACCCACCTTGCCTCCAGTGACTTTAACACTGGTAATTAGAAGCTCAATGTAAAAAGCTTCTGATAAATGAATAAATGTAAATTTACAAAGTACATTTTACTGCATTCTTTGCATATGTATTCAAAAAAGCTGTGTTAATCAGGTTCATATAGTGTAAAGCTCCCACAAAACTCTCAAAATACCAAGACACAGTGGGACCAGTTCTGTGAGAGATTTGTTTTGTTCTAAACACATAATCACGTCTAAACAGCATGTCATGCACACTTTTGTCTTTGTGATTTAACTGAACCACTCCTCTTCTTAAACATAAAGGCAAGGCAAGGCAATTTTATTTATATAGCACAATTCATACACTGGGCAACTCAAAGTGGTTTACAGGAATAAAAGACAATTTACAAGATTTAGATAATTCTAAACATTTTAAAAGAAGAGTGCAGATACAAAACACTTCAAGTTTAAATGTAGGCGGAGCTAAAGAGGAAGGTTTTTAACCTCTTCTTGAACATTGTTAAAGTTGAGGCTGTTCCAGATTTTTGCTGCTAAAACTTAAACGCTGCTTCACCTTGTTTAGTTCTAACTCTGGGCACGAGCAGAAGGCCTGTCCCAGATGTTCTCAGAGTCCGAGAAGTTTCAGAAGGAACTAGCATGTCAGAAATATATTCTGGTTCTAAATCATTTAGAGATGAGGGAGTATTGGTTTCAGGGGGAACAGGAGTTTACGTGGCTGAGGTGGGAAGGAGGAAAAATGTTCTGTGACATCTGTAGAAAAGCTAACACAAGCTTATTTCCTTCTGCCGGAATCATATTGTGTAATATACTGCGTTCTCTAGAGTTCAAGCACAAAATACTATGCTAGTCTCGACATTTCTTAAAATCTGAGTAAAACGAAAAGCCAATATAAGTATTATTAAAGTATGAAAATAAAAAAATGACATGTAATAATAGAGTAGAACGGAAGTTTTACGACTCCGTCAAAATAACAGAGTGAGAAAGTCTAGTCTATTCTCTGAGCAACAGGAAGCCATTACTTCCTGGTTTTGGTTAGAACTCGTGCAGCAGCGTTCTGAATAAGCTGCAGCTCATTAAAAATTAAATAAAAAATCTAATAGAGCATCAGAGCACACTCTGACTCAAATACATCTGCACTGATCGACTACCTGACTGAAAACATGACAGGTGAGTAAAGAAAATATATTTAGAGCTTTATTTTTGTTTGGTTTAAACTTTGTGCACATCGTGGTAACAATGTAGTAACATTTATGGTTTTATTTAGTCTGTTTATCAGAGGATACTGGCTCTTATTTCTTTTAATCTTGATTTTAAATTGATTCATATCACATTCATATTGTCATATTGTTATGTTTATATTTTAAAATTAAAATAAAAGGATTTTACTAACACCACAGTTTTGCGATAATATATAGCTATTATATACTTATTACACAAATGGATTTATACTGTTACAGCCAAAAACTGGGCACATAAATACACTAAAGGTCATTTCCTTCATTTATTTTCTCAAAACAGAAACAAGAAGGATTGTGCTTCTGGGAAAATCTGGAGCAGGAAAAAGCAGCCTGGCAAACACTATATTTAGAGAAAACAATGTGTTTAAGAAGAACAATTCTCAAATCTCTGGGACCAATATCTGTCAGTCACTAACCAAAATCATTAATAGGAGAATAGTTACTTTGATTGACACTCCAGGCCTCTCTGACACAGATCCAGAGAGCCCCGATCTGAGTCCTGAGCTCCTAAAATGTGTCACAGAGTGTTCTCCAGGGCCTCATGCTTTTCTCCTTGTGCTCAAACTGGAGATGTTTACACGACAGGAACAGGCTGTCATAGAAATAATACTGAAGTATTTCTCTGAAGAGGTTCTGAACTACACCACAGTGGTCTTCACTCACGGTGAGGACCTCCCTGAGGGGATGAAGATTAAAGAGTGGGTGAGTCAGAGTAAAGCACTGGAAGACCTGGTGCAGTTGTGCGACGGCCGCTGTCATGTCTTTGATAATAAACACTGGAACAACACCCAGGACCAATACAGAAACAACAAAGTCCAGGTCGAGGAGCTGCTCAAAACCATCGACACAACTGTGATAGAAAACAGAGGAGGATACTTCACAAATGAGCTGCTGATGAAGGTGGAGCATGGGATTCAGCAAGAAAAACAACCCATAAAAGAATCATCACTAAACATATCAGAGGGACCAATCAGAGAAAACATGACAGGTGAGTAAAGAAATCATATTTAGAGCTTTATTTATTTTTGGTTCAAACTTTGTGCACATTGTAGTAACATTTATGGTTTTATTTAGTCTGTTTATCAGAGGATACTGACTCTTATTTGTTTTATTCTTTATTTTTAAATGATTCATATCACATTGATATTGTCATATTGTTATGTTTATATTTTAAAATTAAAATAAAGAATATTGCTAACACCACAGTTTTGCGATAATATATAGCTATTATATACTTAATTACACAAATGGATTTATATTGTTACAGCCAAAAACTAGCCACATAAATACACTAAAGGTCATTTCCTCCATTTATTTTCTCAAAACAGACACAAGAAGGATTGTGCTTCTGGGAAAAACTGGAGCAGGAAAAAGCAGCCTGGCAAACACTATATTTAGAGAAAACGTGTTTAAGGTGAACAATTCTCAAATCTCTGGGACCAAGATCTGTCAGTCTCAAACCAAAAGCATCAATGGGAGAAGAGTTACTTTGATTGACACTCCAGGCCTCTCTGACACAGATCCAGAGAGCCCCGATCTGAGTCCTGAGCTCCTAAAATGTGTCACAGCGTGTTCTCCAGGGCCTCATGCTTTTCTCCTTGTGCTCAAACTGGAGATGTTTACACGACAGGAACAGGCTGTCATAGAAATAATACTGAAGTATTTCTCTGAAGAGGTTCTGAACTACACCACAGTGGTCTTCACTCACGGTGAGGACCTTCCTGAGGGGATGGAGATTAAAGAGTGGGTGAGTCAGAGTAAAGCACTGGAAGACCTGGTGCAGTTGTGCGACGGCCGCTGTCATGTCTTTGATAATAAACACTGGAACAACACCCAGGACCAATACAGAAACAACAAAGTCCAGGTCGAGGAGCTGCTCAACACCATCGACACAACTGTGATAGAAAACAGAGGAGGATACTTCACAAATGAGCTGCTGATAAAGGTGGAGCATGAGATACAGCAAGAAAAACAACCCATAAAAGAATCATCACTAAACATATCAGAGGGACCAATCAGAGAAAACATGACAGGTGAGAAAAGTAATCATATTTAGAGCTTTATTTATTTTTGGTTCAAACTTTGTGCACATTGTAGTAACATTTATGGTTTTATTTAGTCTGTTTATCAGAGGATACTGGCTCTTATTTGTTTTATTCTTTATTTTTAAATGATTCATATCACATTGATATTGTCATATTGTTATGTTTATATTATAAAGTTAAAATAAAGAATATTACACCACAGTTTTGCGATAATATATAGCTATTATATACTTAATTACACAAATGGATTCATATTGTTACAGCCAAAAACTGGGCACATAAATACACTAAAGGTCATTTCCTCCATTTATTTTCTCAAAACAGACACAAGAAGGATTGTGCTTCTGGGAAAATCTGGAGCAGGAAAAAGCAGCCTGGCAAACACTATATTTGGAGAAAACAATGTGTTTAAGGTGAACAATTCTCAAATCTCTGGGACCAAGAACTGTCAGTCTGAAACCAAAAGCATCAATGGGAGAAGAGTTACTTTGATTGACACTCCAGGCTTCTTTGACACAGACCCAGAGAGCCCCGATCTGAGTCCTGAGATCCTAAAATGTTTCACAGAGTGTTCTCCAGGGCCTCATGCTTTTCTCCTTGTGCTCAAACTGGAGATGTTTACACGACAGGAACAGGCTGTCATAGAAATAATACTGAAGTATTTCTCTGAAGAGGTTCTGAACTACACCACAGTGGTCTTCACTCACGGTGAGGACCTCCCTGAGGGGATGAAGATTAAAGAGTGGGCCAATCAGAGTAAAGCCCTGAGGGACCTGGCACAGAAGTGTGGCAGCCGCTGTCATGTCTTTGATAATAAACACTGGAACAACACCCAGGACCAATACAGAAACAACAAAGTCCAGGTCGAGGAGCTGCTCAACACCATCGACTCAACTGTGATAGAAAACAGAGGAGGATACTTCACAAATGAGCTGCTGATGAAGGTGGAGCATGGGATTCAGCAAGAAAAACAACCCATAAAAAAATCATCACAAAACATATCAGAGGGACACATCAGAGAAAACATGGCAGGTGAGTAAAGAAATCATATTTAGAGCTTTATTTATTTTTGGTTCAAACTTTGTGCACATTGTAGTAAAAATGTAGTTACATTTATGGTTTTATTTAGTCTGTTTATCAGAGGATACTGGCTCTTATTTGTTTTAATCTTTATTTTTAAATGATTCATATCACATTCATATTGTCATATTATGTTTATATTTAAAAGTTAAAATAAAAGGATATTGCTAACAGCACAGTTTTGTGATAATATATAGCTATTATATACTTAATTACACAAATGGATTTATATTGTTACAGCCAAAAACTGGGCACATAAATACACTAAAGGTCATTTCCTCCATTTATTTTCTCAAAACAGACACAAGAAGGATTGTGCTTCTGGGAAAAACTGGAGCAGGAAAAAGCAGCCTGGCAAACACTATATTTGGAGATAATAATGTGTTTAAGGTGAACAATTCTCTTAGCTATGGGACCAAGACCTGTCAGTCACAAACCAAAAGCATCAAAGGGAGAAGAGTTACTTTGATTGACACTCCAGGCCTCTTTGACACAGACCCAAAGTTCCTGATTCCTGAGTTTCTAAAATGTTTCATAGAGTGTGCTCCTGGGCCTCATGCTTTTCTCCTTCTGCTCAAAGTAGAACGGTTCACGAAGCATGAGAAGGATGTAGTAGATAAAATATTTGAGACTTTCTCTGAAGAGGCTCTGAAATACACCACAGTGGTCTTCACTCGAGGTGATGACCTTCCTGAGGGGATGAAGATTAAAGACTGGGTCAATAACTATGAAGCCCTGAGGGACCTGGTGCAGACGTGCGGTGGCCGCTGTCATGTCTTTGATAATAAACACTGGAACAACACCCAGGACCAATACAGAAACAACAAAGTCCAGGTCGAGGAGCTGCTCAACACCATCGACTCAACAGTGATAGAAAACGGAGGAGGATACTACACAAATGAGCTGCTGATGAAGGTGGAGCATGGGATGGAGCAAGAAAAACAACGTATTAAAGAACTAAACCTATTAAAGGAAAAAATCAAACAAAAGGTTGCTAACTTTATTGGAACAAACAGCTGTAATGTAATGTAAGTCTCCAGATGATCAGCTGCAGGATAAGATTGGAGTATTATGTCTAGGCCACAGTAAGGACAAATTGTGTAGCATTTAGAGGAACAGAAGTAAACAAGCCACGTTTACTGTTAAGATTATAGAAAACAGAAATATAATATTTTACACATTGAATTGTGTAAAAGTGGTCACACATAGTGATTGGGAAACTGTTGCAAAGCTAACATTTAAACTCACACAACTGTATTAAGCCTGAACGACCTCTTCCTATAAACAAAAGAGAAACTGAAACAGAAAAACTGAGCGCGAACACATCTGAACTATTCTACTCTGACATCATGGAAAGTGAGCTAAAAAAGACATTTAGAGCGTAGATTTATTTTTATATAAAATCTAAATTGAGAGTGTTTTTGTCTAAAGCTGACTTGGAGATGATTTTTCATGCTTTTATTTCTTCTCGTCTTGATTATTGTAATTCTCTTTTTACTTGTTTTAACAAATTGTCTCTGAGTCGACTACAAATGGTACAAAATGCTGCAGCCAGGCTTTTAACTGGAACCAACAGAAGGGCTCACATTTCCCCGGTTTTATCCTCATTACATTGGCTACCAGTCAAATTCAGAATTGATTTTAAAATTTTAGTCTTGACTTTTAGAGCTCTGCATGGACAGGCCCCCTACATCACTGACCTGCTGACCCCTTACTCCTCCTCCTGCGCTCTTCGGTCTTCTGGTCAAAACCTTCTAACGGTCCCCAAAACCCGTTTTAAAACTCGGGGAGACCGGTCTTTCCAAGCAGTCGCCCCCAGACTCTGGAACACCCTGCCCCCGTCACTGCGAGTGGACGCTTCTGTTGATTCTTTTAAAAAGCAGCTGAAGACACTTTTATTTAAACAAGCTTTTAGTTGATTGGGCGAAACCATGACTTCTATGTTGTTATTTTATAATGTCCCCCTATAGACATCTCTCGTATATCATTTTTATGACATACACTCGCAATGTCTACGATTAACATTTAAAATATTGTTTTTAATGGGGTTAAAGTTGATGTAATATGATGTCATTGTACTTTAACTGTAAAATATTTGGACTTTAAATAAATGTTTGTTATGATTAATTCAGTTACTGGTCATATCTTGTATATTTTAGTAAATATAATTACTTAAATCTGACAATGCATTTATTTTACTAGACAACATCCTTTTGGATAAATGAAAATCTAGTATCGGTTTTGCCTTTTACTCAAAATAGCTCTGGAATCTCAATAATGTTCCCTTGAATGATCTGGAACAACACAATGAACCTGTTGTGTTACTCAGTAAGAAGCTTCCTGGAAGTTTAACGGTGAGCATCTGCAGATTATTATTAATAAGAAAAAAATATATCGGTTTGATTGTATTTATTGTTTGGATTTAAGATGAGTTGATACAGTTCACATAAATCACACACAAAAAAAAAACACAATGCATAAATAATCACCAGTGAATGGGTTTTGGTAATCCACAAAAATCACCATTTCAGTTTCCTTGAGAATGGACCTAAAAAGTGAACAAAGGTTGTATTACACGTGTCACATATTATAAACTGACGTATGTTTAGTTTCATCACCTTGGAGGTCAGCCATCCTCCGTCTGTTTCGAGGCAGAGTCACGTCCAGTCGTGACATGGACTCAGGCGTTTGCAGGATCTCCTCTAACCGGCTCTGCTCCTCACACTCCTGACAATGGAAAAGGCAGATTTAGAAACACATCAGCCACTTACTTTTAAAACAATCTTACACTAAAAAGTGGACATTAGAAGCTACTTTGACAAAACAAGAACAATATTAAGACATTTTAAACTCCTATTTGTACCCCCTTTAGTCAAAACAAACAAAGAGATACAGTATTGTTGTTACTACTCTGCATTACAATAGGCCTTTACTGAGATTTGTTGTTATTATCAACACTGGCGAGTTTATTACAGTATTATTACAAGAAAATCCATTTAGTTCAGTTTGAGTGTCAGCTAAAGCAAGTGTGGACTTACTTTACCACAAGCCTAATGTGCATGAAGAACAATAATGCTCACTCTATGCTGTTCACTCATTTGTGGAGTGAACATTATTGTGTGTAAACATGTGATCAGTTCAGGTGAACAAGTGACATAATCTGATAGAAACCTGTGTTGGTGTCGGTGGAGTTTTCCTGCGGCCGACAGGAGTGTTCGGCCCCGGGCTCTGTGACCCACTCTTCTGTCGGTCCCGGTCCCTCTGCAGCAGGATGGCCTGCCGGGTGGCTCTGTACTCCAGAGAGAAGTTACTGATGGTTTTACAGAAGTCCTCCGCTTTAGTGTCTCGGACCATCGCACGGGAGTAGCCCAGGAACAACAAGAAAGAGTGGAACCTGAAGAAACACCAGGACGAGAAAAGCCAGGTTTAGTCAACTGGCGCCATCGTGTGGGTGTATCAGAGACTGCAAGTATGGTTACAGTGTTGAACAAAGCTGAATATGATGCATTGTTTTTTTCTGCTTTTATGTTAAAATTATTATTGTCTCATCATAATGTAGCCCTTTTTTTTTTACTTATACCTTACTTGAGTGGGCTCTGAGTTCTTTCACAGTGTACTCTCGTACTATAATGTTTAATCAAAATCTACTACTAAATTATTTGGGTCAAAATATAACACTTTTAACAGTATTGCTTAGCACTGATGGCTTATAAAACCTGAATAGGCTACTAGTACTAAATTAACACCGGACACAATATAAAGTATAAAATGAACACTTCCTTTAATTAAGAAAAAAAAAATAATATTTATAAAATAACATAAAGTGCAATTTCAACGTTTCAAAGTTTTTCAGAGAACACAACAAACCTTACCGTATAAAAGAAACACACACAGAATTCACAGTGTATCACAAAATAGTTAAATGCTAATTAAGTCCTAAAGCCGGCATCTAAATACACCCTACGTTGCAGGCCTGTATCGATGCTTGTGTACGTAGTGACCACAAACTCCTGGTCACTTCACTCAGTGAGCAAAATAAAATAAAATAAAACAGAGTACCTTGTGTAAACGTGTTAATCCCACCAGATTCGTTCGGTCTGTTTCTGTCCCACGTAGTCCTTATCTCCTCCGATAGCGTGACTTAGCTCTCCAGGTTACAGCATGGCTCCAATCTGTACAGGTGTGTGGCCCACACCCGCTCTAAAACCTCTGGCTCCCGTCTCCAAAGTGGCCACAACACTCTGAGCGTTGTGAAAACTCACGAGTGTTATCTGGGGTCACTGTCTCGTTGTCCAGTCCGGTAACGATACACCGTCAGCTCAGGGTCCCACGTGTTTGGCGAAACACCGCTAACAGTCTCTTTTTTTTTAGCTTGTATTTTCTTCAAGCTCAATTACCTAGTCATCCGCATCAAAAGCACAGTCCAGAAGCTTCGTATTGAAGCTATACTGTCTTTCAATACAAATTACACAATTTGTACTTACAGGGATTCTCAAAAAGACAACCCACAGTACCATTCCTTCTTTCAAAGTACAAAAACGGGAAATCTCTTTTAGCTTAGCTCTTTCCTCGCCTCCTCACGCCATCTCCTCTCTCTCCACCTGAACTCCTGTTACATTCACAGACCTCTCCCAGAATCAGAAAAACACTTTATCACATGCAAAGAATTAGAAATAAAACATTAATGTGTATTACTTGTTTTAGCTTTTGTAAATATGTTTTTTTAACTCCCAACATGAACTATATATTTTAATGAATAATAAAAGAAAACAACATGAATTATCTTTTTAACCTTAGTATAACTGTAATATGCACACCACTTGTCAATACACATACATTTTTCATCCAGGTTACAATAAGAACACATTATATCACACCATGCATGAACTTTAGAAAATATATTAATGGTGTACTTAAACACATCAGTATAAAACATGTTTTCAATACAAAGGGGATTTAAAAGGTGAGTTTAAAAAATAGTTTATTTAAAGAACCTTAAAAGTGCCCTTAAAGAAAATTAAAAATGAATTAATTGCAGATATTCCAGGACAGGACGCAAGGTGAAGAATTATAATCTGCAATGTTGCCAGCAGAGGCCCCTTTAACTCCCTCCAACAGCTCAACTTGTCACCGTCAGCAATCTTCTCAGTCATGTCCAGCAGAACACAATACATGCTCTGTGGCCAATATCATGATTAAGCCTTGACAAAATTATTCAGGTTACTAAACATATTTGACACATTATTTTGACTGAATAATAATATTTCATCCTATGAGCCGGGTCCCACCTGTTGATGACTCTGCGGTGCACAGCTCTCAGCACTTTCAGTCTCTCCTCACACTCCTTCAGGAACTTGGGCAGCCTGCGACGGATCGACCCCTCTGAAGTTAGGCCCCCTTCTCCTTCTTTGTTAGTCCCTCTCTTCTTTTCCACCTTAAGTCTGCTTTATTTAATGTAATGTTCAAACAATGGAAATAGCAGCTACAAATTAATTTCCTCAGAAACAAATATCCTTTATTCTTCAGGAAGGCCCAGGACTAACTTGTTAAATCTTGGCTCGTGAGTGAGTGCAAAAACCCATTGTGTGTTTTTAGCACCTCCCATCGAATGTGATTTGTGATAAAAGATCAATATTAGTGTTCTTGTGACATATTTTATAAACCAGTTGAACATTAGTATATACAGTAGTTCAGTAGTTCATAAGCAGTAAACAGCATGGATTTAATGAACAAAGTGGTCCCAGTGCTGCAGGATTATGTAACAAGCCACAGAGGAAGCTGTGTAAGCACTTGCCAAAAACAGAAGCAGTCCTTAACTCCCTCTGTTTGCCACGAGCACTGTGTCTTTTTACACCGACCAGCTGCCAGCTGAGCTAAAACTGTGAGTGGTGGCGCTCTCTGCAGCCAGTGGGATTACAGGAGCTGTGTTTAATGCGCTCCTCTGAGTCTTTTGGCCAGACTTTTTGTGTGCTTGGCAGGACAACAGTGTGTCTGTGTTGAAGAGAAAGAGATACTGTTTAATGCTCATTCTTTGTGGTGTGTCCTTGGTTTATTGTGTGATCTGATGGCAAGCACTTAAACTTAGCTCAGTGGGTAGAGCGGCCGTCCTTCAACCGGAAGGTAGTAGGATCGATTCCCGCTCGCCCCACAGTTCATACTGTCGTTGTGTCCTTGGGCAAGACACTTAACCCACCTTGCCTCCAGTGACTGTAACACTGGTAATGTAATGTAATGTAATGTAAGTCGCTTTGGATAAAAGCGTCTGCTAAATGAATAAATGTAAATGTAAATGTAATTAAGACTTGGTTTTGAAATATCTTTATTTTGGAAACATGCTATGGCTTGGTGTGACGCAAACATAAAAACAGATGAACATTATTTATTGTGAGAAACAACCTTATAAGCAGATCCTTACAGAGACAAACCCTGTCTAACATTTATAAGTGAAAGGGCTCTAATAAATCCAAAACTGAAAATGAGAGAAATCACAAAGGAGTAAAAACTATGGTGATTTCAAAAAGTTTTCGAAAAACTGCAAAAGTTGGAAAAAAAGGCAGAGCAACTTACGATTCGTTGATGCTCAAAAAAGTGGCTTCAAAAACTAAACAGGGAAAAAACAAAAAGGTAAAATTAGAAGTGAACAGCTGAGAATCATTACAACAGGAGTCAAAAGGATAAAAATGTCATGAGTTACAAAAAAGAGCTTTGCTCTGCATCAGTGCACTGAGAATAAAAAGATATGGCAGATTTGCTTAGGGTCTAATAACAGAAATGTTCTTTGGTGTTCAGGTGACATGTAAAAGGATAGGCAGCACAGGAATCTGAGGAAAAAATAAAGAACATTTTAATCCAAGACCAGGATACATCTCCATATCCTGCACGTACATCTCCATATCCTGCACGTACGCAACCATTGTATATATCCTGCACTTTACTGCTATTGCACTTCTGGTTAGACCTAAACTGCATTTCGTTGCCTTGTACCTGTACTTGTGTAATGACAATAAAGTTGAATCTAATCTAATCTAATCTAATCTAATGTTTAATAAAAACTGAAGCTGTGTTTTTATGTATAACTTGCTTAATTAGAGTTTGAAAACTCTATTGAACAAACCTAGAGTTGATAAAAAGATTAGAAGCTGAAAAGATACAGGAGCTTTCTTCACAGGATGCAGCTACTACTTTCACTCTGGTGTTAGACTCAGATTACACACAGAGCCAGGGGGATATGATGCTATTAAAAGTTAGGGCTCTCTCCTGCTCATGTTGAAGGACAGTCCAGAGGACACTTGGGTTTGTGAGGATTATTATTGTGGTTTATATAAACTGTAGCCTAGTGAGGAATTTATAAAAAGTAAAAAAAAGAAAAATATGCATATAAATCATTACCAAATGCATAGATAATTAGAAGAGAAACGGAACGTTTATGCTCCTTTTTCACTGAGTAAAAAAAACCCTCAAAATGACATCAGACTTACTCTTGACAGATCAGTCACACTGCGTCAGCACTGGCAAAATCTCAAAGAAAACAAAAACCTTATCTGCAAATCACACAAATAAGTGTCAGTAAAACACACACACACACACACATATATATATATATATATATATATATATAAAAACTTTGTCCTTCACCCTCCGCGGGTGGTCTCTCATCCTTCGAGCTCGGGTCCTCTACCAGAGGCCTGGGAGCTTGAGGGTTCTGCGCAGTATCTTTGCTGTTCCTAGTACTGCACTTTTCTGGACCGAGATGTCTGGTGTTCTTCCAGGGATCTGCTGTAGCCACTCTTCCAGTTTGGGGGTTACTGCCCCGAGTGCTCCGATGACCACAGGCACCACTGTCGCCTTAACCTTCCAAGCCTTTTCCAGCTCTTCTCTGAGGCCTTGGTATTTCTCTAGTTTCTCATGTTCCTTTTTCCTGATGTTGCAATCACTTGGTATTGCAACGTCAACCACAACGGCCTTCCTCTGCTGTTTGTCCACCACCACAATGTCTGGTTGGTTTGCCATTACCATTCTGTCAGTCTGAATCTGGAAGTCCCACAGGATCTTGGCTCGGTCATTCTCTACCACCTTTGGGGGTGTTTCCCACTTTGACCTCGGGGTCCATACTCCGTACAGATGCTCCTGTACACTATGCCAGCCACTTGGTTATGGCGCTCCATGTATGCTTTCCCTGCCAGCATCTTACACCCTGCAGTTAAGTGTTGGACTGTCTCAGGGGCCTGTTTGCACAGCCTACACCTTGGGTCTTGTCTGGTGTGGTAGATTTGGGCCTCTATTGCTCTGGTGCTCAACGCCTGCTCCTGTGCAGCCATGATGAGTGCCTCTGTGCTGTCCTTCAGTCCGGCCCGTTCTAGCCATTGGTAGGATTTCTTGATATCAGCCACTTCAGTTATGTTCCGGTGGTACATCCCATGTAGGGGTTTGTCCTCCCATGATGGTCCCTCCTCCAGCTCCTCTTCCTCTGTTCCCCATTGCCTGAGACATTCACTGAGCACGTCATCTGTTGGGGCCTTATCTTTGATGTACTTGTGGATCTTGGATGTTTCATCCTGGATAGTGGCTCTCACACTCACTAGTCCACGACCGCCTTCTTTACGGCTAGCGTACAGTCTCAGGGTGCTGGATTTGGGGTGGAGCTTTCGTGTCTTAACGTCTGTGATCTGTATCTCTTCTTTTGGCCACCTTATTATTCCCGCAGGGTATCTGATCACTGGCAGGGCGTAGCTGTTTATTGCCCGTGCCTTGTTCTTGCCATTGAGCTGACTTCTTAGGACTTGCCTTACTCGTTGGAGGTATTTGGCAGTTGCTGTTTTCCTTGTTACCTCATCAAGGTTGCCATTTGCCTGTGGTATTCCAAGGTACTTGTAACCATCCTCAATGTTTGCTATTGTTCCTTCTGGGAGTGAGACCCCTTCTGTCTGGACTACCTTCCCTCTCTTCGTCACCATTCGACTACACTTCTCAAGCCCGAATGACATCCCAATGTCAGAGCTGTAGATCCTGGTGGTGTGGATCAGTGAGTCGATGTCCCGCTCACTCTTAGCGTATAGCTTGATGTCATCCATGTAGAGGAGGTGACTGATAGTGGCCCTATTCTTGAGTCGGTATCCATAGCCAGTCTTGTCGATTATTTGGCTGAGGGGGTTCAGGCCTATGCAGAACAGCAGTCGGGATAGAGCATCTCCTTGGTATATGCCACATTTGATGGATACTTGTGCAAGTGGCTTGCCATTAGCCTCAAGGGTGGTTTTCCACAGCCTCATTGGGTTTGCAATGAAGTCTCTTAGAGTCCTGTTGATGTTGTACATCTCCAAGCATTCAGTGATCCATGTGTGTGGCATTGAGTCATATGCTTTCTTGTAATCAATCCAGGAAGTGCACAGGTTGGTGTGTCGGGTTCTGCAGTCTTGGGTGACTGTTCTGTCAACCAGGAGTTGGTGTTTAGCTCCTCTGGTTTCTTTGCCGATGCCCTTCTGTGCTTTGCTCATGTATTGATCCATGTGCCCACTTATCTTAGCCGCAATGATGCCTGACATGAGCTTCCATGTTGTGGGAGACAGGTTATTGGCCGATAGTTGGATGGGACTGTACCCTTTGTGGGATCCTTCAGGATCAGGATTGTACGCCCGCTTCGGTAAGCCATTCAGGGTGCGTCCCATCCCTTAGCAGCTGGTTCATTTGTGCTGCAAGGCGCTCGTGGAGTGCAGTGAGCTTCTTTAGCCAGTAGGTGTGGATCCTGTCAGGGCCCGGTGCTGTCCAGTTTTTCATACCTGAGAGTCTTTCTTGGATGTCTGCCACTGTGATGGTAACTGGATTCTGTTCAGGGAGGTTGCTGTGGTCCTCTCTCAGAGCCACCAGCCACTGTGCATTGCTGTTGTGTGATGCCTCCCTCTCCCATATACTTTTCCAGTATTGTTCAGTTTCCAGCCTTGGAGGGTCTGCTCTGCTGTTATTACCTTGCCATTGAGCGTACACTTTTATATATATATATATATATATATATATATATCTCACATTTCCAAGGGAAAGGTCTGTTTGTGCACAATAGTCCAGAAATGTCTCGAACAAGACTCCATATTTATCTGACTGAAAATGTCTGCATACACAACCATTACACATATTGAACGCCACTAAAGCAACACAGTCTGAGGAATACCAGTCAGAAAAAACGCATTAAAAATCAAAACAAAAATGTCCCAATGACGACTCGAAGTCAGGAAAAAAAAATAAAAACAGCGGAAAAATCTCTTAGTTAAAAATACTCACCAGGAGCTAACACTAAAAATTAGCATAATTCAGCGTTGTGTTAGTGGAAAATTTAAAGATCCGCTTTTTGACTCGAGAAGCTGATCGTATCACCTTGAAACCAAGCCTCTCCCATGGAACCTCTAAAATGGTCCTTGTGTAAGGGCGCCGCCATACAGTGATTTTACAGCGAAATCCAGCGATATACCTCCATCCACCAGAGGGCAGGCTCCAAAAGCGGAAATATAAGGAGAAACCCAATGGCGACTTTACAAGAGTAAAACTCATGTTTACAGCCTGGTACAAAAGATGGCTCTGGTCTCTAGAGCTAAGTTTTTATTACATGACAACTCTGGGGAATTTTTATTAATATGTTTGTTTATGCTATCTAAAAACTATTGATTTACTATGGAAAAAGCCCGGATGTAACGGCCATTTTATTGCCCATTCGTAATGACAATATTGGTGAATAGGGGACCAATGGGCGGATATCATCCATATTTATACAATCTATGCTTGAAACAACTGGACACAAAATGGCGTCGACAGACACTCAAGCAGACGGACACGCCCACCCCTGCGTCTCGGCTTCTGATTGGACGTCGAATCTCTGTGTTGGAGCTCACTCTTCACGAATTGACCAATGCTTATGTCAGGTCAACTTAAACTCACGCAAAAAGCACTATTTTTATCAATCATAAATAAATAATTTCTAACACCCCACATAAGTTTTCTATATCTCCTTGATTAAAATGTATTTATTTATTTATTTTTTATATTTTTTTACCGAACAGTTCTAATCCTGCGTGTTTACAACATCACATCATAGGCTTCCTCATATTCTGTAGCTCTGCTGTGAAGATTGTAGCAGAACCACCATTGGAATCCCCACGGATTAACTGTCCTGCCTTTTCTGCCATTGCCAGAGGCCTTCAGAGACAAGCCTGTATCTGGAGCTTGAAAGCTAACACTGTTTTCTTTCAGATAAAAGTATGGCCAAAGTAATTTATGGACAAGAAATGTTATTAATGACTTTGCTTTTTGCTTTTACAAGCAGTGGAACTTGGGTCCACCAGGCACCAGGGTCAAAGTTGGCTCAGGACCAGTACCACCCCCCCCTGGCGCCATGTCTTTTTAACCATAAACTGAAGATAAAGTTGTTGTTTCAGCTGGATTCAAGGACCCCCTCTCTCTTGAGCGAGAGCGCTTTATCCCCGTACTGATTGACAGTCGGAATGCTTTTGATCCTAACATCCAAGAATGATCAAAGACTGCCCCGGTGGTCAAATGAACAAATGACTCTATCCAATCATCAAAAGACAATTTCGTGATTCTTACACTAAAGGAAAATGTATTTTTGATATTGGGTTGTTTATACTGCTCTCTTCCAGGACATGGAGTTGTGACCAAATAACTCCCTTTATGGTTTATGGTTTCCGTTTTGTTTTAAATGAAATGTAATTAATGTTTCAACAATATTCTACATATTCATAATACTTTACTTTTCTTTGTATAATCCTACAAGTATAAATGTTTGGTGTTTGTTATGAGAATAAGGTGAAACAAAAGGAATGTTTTAAAAAACTTTAGTTAAACTTTAGTTTAAATGTTCCCAAGCAACTTCCTCTTCCGCCGGAAGAGCACCCCCGGCTCAAAGATGATAAAACTGGCCGCCGGCCAAAAACTCTCTCTCTTTGCTCTCGCCTCTCTTGCCCTTTGGCTTCCAGCCTCGTCGGACCCTGCGTCTACGGACCATCCGCTCCCTGCGGGGACCGCCCTGTCCCGGCGACCATGGCCAAAAGCTTCGAGCCTCGTGTAAGCACGAGTAAACTTCTTGGTTCCAAAGACCGTGCCTGCCAAAGCGCCTGCTCTTTTCCAAGGAGTGTGCGCAGAAGCAAGTCTTAACCAGCAACAGCTAAGAACTCTTTCATGGACACTGCAATGACCTGCACAACCTCAGACTTTTAACGGTACACGGAGGCCCAGGTGCTTTGGGCAACAACCGGACACCTCTCTCTACACCGGGCTGCAAACCCTCTGGACGAGACGCGTACGCGACGGCATCTGACTACAGAGTAAGTCCGCACGTGACACAACAGCCTTGGTGTCGTTAAATGTCCTCTGCCCAAAATCGCCATCCCCTTCTCCGTTAAAAGCCCCTTTGGTTAAATTCCATCATTTAGATTAACAAGCCTGAATCCTTTGGTTCACAAACCCTGTGAAAGCAAATATTTATTCCTGTGTTTAACCCTGTGTTTATCCCTTTTTGTGTTTGTCCTTTCCCTGTGCCAATGTCATTTACCATAATTTTTAATAAAATCCCATAAAAGACATTAATGTTTCTCTGTTTATAATTAAGAAATGTTCGAAAACAACAGAATTCTTTCCCTTTAAGATTAATGAGACTAGATTAAACAGTTTCTCTGGACCTGTTAAAAACCAGGGTGGTGCCCCTTTTAATCAGAAATTAATTTTAATGAATTAATATTAATATCAAAATTAATTATTGAAATTATTAAAATTAATCTTCTATATGTTTATACGAATATACTCTTGTACACTACACTACAAGATGTAGGTTGTGATTTTGTTTTACCATATTCATTAATAAATAATCTTACTGAAAACATAGTGTGAGCAGCTGCAGATTATTATTATTATTAGGAGAAAGAATATTTGAAAATATAATTGTATTTTATTGTATGGATTCAAGATGAGTTAATACATAGTTCACATATATCAGAAAAAATAAGCAAATGCACAATGCATAAATAATTGCCAGTGAATGGGTTTTGGTAATCCACTTTAGAATAAATGTCTACATAAAGAAAAACAGTAAATCAAACAAACTCTAAACTCTTCACAGTCATTAAAAAAAACCTGAGATACTGTATTACTGTTACTACCCTGTATTATGTGGGATGTAAACTGAGATTTTAAATGACCATAACTGTTGTTATTAATATTTTATTTATCTCCCCACTTCACATTTGTGTGGTATAAATATTATGTATTCTGGCTTTGAAATGAGAAATAGGACACTTATATCTGTCTCTTCAAAAAATATATGGATGGTGTGATGGTGATGGTGAAATCACCATCTCACCATCCATATATTTCACCATGGAGATGGTGAAATATATGGTGAGGTGAACCATATTTTTTCCACAGAGAGTGATTTAAATTGTAAGCTCTCAGTCTTTGTAATTTTATACAAACAATACAGCAAAACAGCACCTGACACATCTTTGGAAGATAACAGCCTACAGAGCTGAAAGAAAAGAAACTGACTAAATTATGTACAAAGTACATTTTACTGCATTCTTTGCATATGTATTCAAAAAAGCTGTGTTAATCCTGTTCATATAGTGTAAACAGGGTTCAAATTACGGGGGAGCTAAGGGGAGCTCGGCTCCCCTGAAAAGGACCTGGGCTTCCCTGAAAGCCTACTTTGAGACATTTAGGGGGAGCTCTAAAACATTGTCCATTTTTTGTGTCGCATATAGATTTTGATTTTCTGTACATTAAGGTTCCTGAAATAAATGATGATATTAAAAATGTGTCAATGTTGTGTGTTTATTCGCTCATTACATTACTATTTCCGAACACTATTTTCCGCTGTGTCTCCTGCTGTGACCATCCATGTGTGGCGGCGCTGCACTGAAATTACTACGTTTACGTCACTACTTGAACTTCTCTGAGTTGGTATTTGAATGTTAGCTTAACTTCAAGTTCAACATACTTTATTCGTTTTTTGGAAAAAATACTAATAAGAATGTTAAAAAGAAAGCAGCCAAACCTCAGTCAATTTGGATTTATAAAACAAACGAAGAGGAGTGATGACAGCGCACCAGCTACAACTAGCTTGCCAGTGATACCGCCGCCGCCGCTAAAAGTTGCTGCTAGTAGCACCGAGGATAGCGAGACTTTGGCGCCAGAAACCACCGCTGCGACCTGCAGCGGACCAGGCGATCATGCAACACCTTTCAACTGGACAACAAAGCAATGGAGTGAGTGGAGAATCAGGAATACATGGCTCTATTCCAAAAATCAGAAGTTAGGATGTACAGTATGCATGGAGGCTAAAAGCCTGTTGCTCTCCGAAAGAGTAACGGGAGTACATCTGTCAGAGGAATGGATGAATGGAGAGGTCAGCAGCGAGTCACAGAATAACCTGCGGAAAAAGATTTACAAGCATCGGGACAGTTTGGCACACAAAAGAGCTGTTGAGATTTCGGAGATGAAGGAAAAGGATGTGCTCCCAAACAAGGTACTTGAAGTAAATGCTAATTTAATGCAAGAAACAGCTACGTCTTTCAGATCTGCTTATATGGTGGTCAAGGAAAAAATGGCCTACAGAAAGCTCCCTGCTGTAATGTCCCTTCAAAAACTTAATGGTGCAAACGTGGGAAATGTGCACAAATCAGACCATGCTTGTGCTGAAATAATTGGACATATCGCCAGTAAAATGAGAGCTAAATTTGTATCAAAAATAAAAGAACTGGGATCACGAATCAGAATCACAATAGATGAGAGCACAGTTCATGGCCTGGCTTATATGATCATTTATGTGCGGTGTGACATGACAGAAACGGGGGAAGTGGATAATGTATTTTTAGATATTGTTGAGCTTTCAGAAGGCACGGATGCCGAATCGATGTACAAAAGTTTGAGGAAAAGCTTGAGACAAGCGGGACTGGATGATGAGTTTCTGGGAAAAAATCTCATCTGCATTGCAACGGATGGAGCAGCGGTACTGACGGGCAGAGTTGGCGGACTCGTCACTAAACTCAAACAAGATTTCCCAAAAGTTCAGTCAATACACTGTCTAGCTCACCGACTTGAGTTAGCTGTCAAAGACTCTAAAAAATCTTATTCTTCTAAACTTTGCTTTCTGGTTCGGGTTGGATGAAGGCTACAGTTTGTCCGGTCAGAACAATGATGTCTCACTTAGGGAATAATCCAAATTGGGTATTTATTAAAGATGCATAGATGTGTGGTTCTGTAAATACAAATACAAATATAATTAAAGCCGCAAGCGGCGATAAAGGCCCTCGCCTCCCTTGAGACCGCGGGGACACATATATTCGGAGGATTGCATGTCGTGCTTTAAAGCAAATTTGGAGCTGTTTAGATGAAAACCCTTTAGCACAAAGTGTACGATTTAGGTGGTCATGTATTCCACCCAACATAGATTTTCTGTTGAGTTTACGGTATGGCTGTAATAAACTTTTCTGTTTGCCCTAAGGTGTCCTATGGATGTACCAAGTTTTGTATTTCTACATTGGAAAAATTTACTTTCATTTTCCATAGAACCAATTATTTTGACTTTTCTAGGGTCGCCACTGAGTCATTTTTCCTATTTTTTTCAGGGACTTCAAATACATACATTTTTGCGGGCTTGAAGTCTGGGACCAATAAAAATGACTTTTAGTTGCACGTTTACTGGGTCAAATTGAAAATAATTTTTCAGAAAAATTATAATAAAAAATATATACCAAATTATAATAAAATAAAATATACTCGAGCAAAACGACAAGAAAAACGCCTGTCTATTTTACACACGTGTTTAGCTCATTTTGCCCAAGTTTGGTGTCTGTGGAATGAAGCAGCTATTTTCTGTTGTTTTTTAAAAGAGAGGTTGTATTCTAAGTCGGTTCACATCTTCAATTAAAATGGCCGCCTTCCCGTGTGTGATACGGTGTGGTCCCCTTTGGCTTTTTTGTTCATAAGCCCATACTGGATGTGTGTACCAAGTTTCATTTGCCTACAACAAACTAAAATTTTCACTTCCTTTTGACTTTTTCCACATATTTGGGACGTTGCTATGGCAACACATTTATAGATAGGGGTGGTTGTCATTGGCTTTATGCTCCTCATGACATAGGAGATGTGTGTACCAAATTCCATGTCTCTATGACAAACTAAATTCTGGGTCCCATTATAAGTTTGTAGGGGCGCTGGAGAGCCATTTCTAAAGATAACCCCTTTATTTACATATCTTTGTGTTCAGGTCATGAATGTGCACAAACGCCTTTTGGGTCCGACTTGATCCGAGAAGGCGTTAGAGAGTTAAGAGACATTTTATTTTCACAAAAATGGCCACCTCCAGGCTTGCCACACCCATACCCGATAAGATATCAACAATAAAGTCACAAATTTGGTTGGCACACGTGTCTAGATGATACTCACCAAATTTGGGGCCATTTAAATTAAAACACAAGGATTTGCATCTTTTGCGCAAGGGGTGCGATTTTAGTGGCCATGCGTTTCACCCTACATGGCGGACTTCCTGTTTAGTTTAGGTGTGGCTGTCATAGACTTTTCTGTTTGCCCTGAGGTGTCCTATTGATGTACTAAGTTTCATTTTTCTACGTTGGAAAAAGTTACTTTCACTTTCCATAGGCCCAATGTATTTTGACTTTTCTAGGGGTCGCCACTGAGTCATTTTCATTTTTTTTTCGGGGACTTCAAATACATAAATTTTTCGCCGGGCTTGAAGTCTGGGACCAATAAAAATGACTTTTAGTTGTTGGTTTACTGGGTCAAATTGAGAATCATTTTGCAAAAATTATAATGAAAAAATATATACCGAATTATAATAAAAAAAAATATAACTCGAGCAAAAAAGTCTAGAAAAACACTTGTCTCATTTACATACATGTGTTTAGCTCATTTTGCCCAAGTTTGGTGTCTGTGGAATGAAGCAGCTATTTTTTGTTGTTTTTTAAAAAAGAGGTGTATTCTAAGTCGGACCAAATTTTCAATTCAAAATGGCCGCCTTCCCGTGTGTGACAGGGTGTGGTCCCCATTGGCTTTTGTTCATAAGCCCATGGTGGATATGTGTACCAAGTTTCATTTGCCTACAACAAACTAAAAATTTCACTTCCCATTGACTTTTTTCACATTTTTGGGACGTTGCTATGGCAACACATTTATAGATAGGGGGTGGTTGTCATTGGCTTTTATGCTCGTCATGACATAAGAGATGTGTGTACCAAATTTTATGTGTCTATGACAAACTAAATTCTTGGGTCCCATTATAAGTTTGTAGGGGCGCTGGAGAGCCATTTCTAAAGATAACCCTTTTATTTACATATCTTTGTGTTCAGGTCATGAATGTGCACAAACGCCTTTTGGTTCCAACTCGATCCGAGAAGGCGTTTGAGAGTTAAGAGACGTTTTATTTTCACAAAAATGGCCACCTCGTTACAGGCTTGCTACACCCATACCCGATAAGATATCAACAACAAAGTCACAAATTTGGTTGGCACACGTGTCTAGATGATACTCACCAAATTTGGGGCCATTTAAATTAAAACACAATGATTTGCATCTTCTGCGCATAAGGTGCGATTTTAGTGGCCATGCGTTTCACCCCACATGGCGGACTTCCTGTTTAGTTTAGGTGTGGCTGTCATAGACTTTTCTGTTTGCCCTGAGGTGTCCTATTGATGTACTAAGTTTCATTTTTCTACGTTGGAAAAAGTTACTTTCACTTTCCATAGGCCCAATGTATTTTGACTTTTCTAGGGTCGCCACTGAGTCATTTTTCATTTTTTTTTCGGGACTTCAAATACATAAATTTTTCGCCGGGCTTGAAGTCTGGGACCAATAAAAATGACTTTAGTTGTTGGTTTACTGGGTCAAATTGAGAATCATTTTGCAGAAAAATTATAATAAAAAATATATACCGAATTATAATAAAAAAATATAACTCGAGCAAAAGTCTAGAAAACACTTGTCTCATTTACATACATGTGTTTAGCTCATTTTGCCCAAGTTTGGTGTCTGTGGAATGAAGCAGCTATTTTTTGTTGTTTTTTAAAAAAGAGGTGTATTCTAAGTCGGACCAAATTTTCAATTCAAAATGGCCGCCTTCCCGTGTGTGACAGGGTGTGGTCCCCATTGGCTTTTTTGTTCATAAGCCCATGGTGGATATGTGTACCAAGTTTCATTTGCCTACAACAAACTAAAAATTTCACTTCCCATTGACTTTTTTCACATTTTTGGGACGTTGCTATGGCAACACATTTATAGATAGGGGGTGGTTGTCATTGGCTTTTATGCTCGTCATGACATAAGAGATGTGTGTACCAAATTTTATGTGTCTATGACAAACTAAATTCTTGGGTCCCATTATAAGTTTGTAGGGGGCGCTGGAGAGCCATTTCTAAAGATAACCCTTTTATTTACATATCTTTGTGTTCAGGTCATGAATGTGCACAAACGCCTTTTTGGTTCCAACTCGATCCGAGAAGGCGTTTGAGAGTTAAGAGACGCTTTATTTTCACAAAAATGGCCACCTCGTTACAGGCTTGCTACACCCATACCCGATAAGATATCAACAACAAAGTCACAAATTTGGTTGGCACACGTGTCTAGATGATACTCACCAAATTTGGGGCCATTTAAATTAAAACACAATGATTTGCATCTTTTGCGCAAGGGGTGCGATTTAGTGGTCCATGCGTTTCACCCCACATGGCGGACTTCCTGTTTAGTTTAGGGTGTGGCTGTCATAGACTTTTCTGTTTGCCCTGAGGTGTCCTATGGATGTACCAAGTTTCATTTTTCTACGTTGGAAAAAAGTTACTTTCACTTTCCATAGGCCCAATGTATTTTGACTTTTCTAGGGGTCGCCACTGAGTCATTTTTCATTTTTTTTTTCGGGACTTCAAATACATAAATTTTTCGCCGGCTTGAAGTCTGGGACCAATAAAAATGACTTTTAGTTGTTGGTTTACTGGGTCAAATTGAGGATCATTTTGCAGAAAAATTATAATAAAAAAATATATACCAATTATAATAAAAAAATATAACTCGAGCAAAAAGTCTAGAAAAACACTTGTCTCATTTACATACATGTGTTTAGCTCATTTTGCCCAAGTTTGGTGTCTGTGGAATGAAGCAGCTATTTTCTGTGTACTTTTAAAAAGAGGTGTATTTTAAGTCGGTTCACATTTTCAATTCAAAATGGCCGCCTTCCTGTGTGTGATAGGTGTGGTCCCCATTGGCTTTTTGTTCATAAGCCCATGGTGGATGTGTGTACCAAGTTTTATTTGCCTACAACAAACTAAAAATTTCACTTCCCATTGACTTTTTTCACATTTTTTGGGACGTTGCTATGGCAACACATTTATAGATAGGGGGTGGTTGTCATTGGCTTTTATGCTCGTCATGACATAAGAGATGTGTGTACAAAATTTTATGTCTCTATGACAAACTAAATTCTGGGTCCATTATAAGTTTGTAGGGGCGCTGGAGAGCCATTTCTAAAGATAACCCTTTTATTTACATATTTTTGTGTTCAGGTCATGAATGTGCACAAACGCCTTTTTGGGTCCAACTCGATCCGAGAAGGCGTTTGAGAGTTAAGAGACGCTTTATTTTCACAAAATGGCCACCTCGTTACAGGCTTGCCACACCCATACCCGATAAGATATCAACAACAAAGTCACAACTTTGGTTGGCACACGTGTCTAGATGATACTCACCAAATTTGGGGCCATTTAGATTAAAACACAATGATTTGCATCTTTCTGCGCAAGGTGCGATTTTAGTGGCCGCTGCTTCACCCCACATGGCGGACTTCCTGTTAAGTTTAGGTGTGACTGTCATTGACTTTTCTGTTTGTTCTGAGGTGTCCTATGGATATACCAAGTTTCATTTTTCTACGTTGGAAAAAGTTACTTCACTTTCCATAGGCCCAATGTATTTTGATTTTGTAGGGGTCGCCACTGAGTCATTTTTCGTATTTTTTTGGTGACTTCAAATACATAAATTTTCGCTGAGCTTGAAGTCTGGGACCAATATAATGACTTTTCGTGCATGTTCACTGGGTCAAATTTAGGATCATAGGTCGACAAGAAAGAAAAAAAAAAAAAAAAAAAAAAAAAAAAAATCCGAGCAAAAACAATAGGCCCTCCCGGCCATCACCGGCTCGGGCCTAACTAAACAAATATATATATATATAGGCACAAACAATATTACAAACGTTATAAGTATACAAATGATTGAGTAACTGGGTGTGTGTATGTTCCATTCAGTGTATGCAACTACGTGTGCTCCAATATGCACTAGCTCTACGCATGCGCATTCTTACTGTGGCGCGTATAGTCTAATTGAGAGGTAAACAGCTTGAGCACATGCGCAATATCTGTGGTGACACGTGTATTTGTGATTATACAAACAATATACAGAATACTAACAGTGAATAACAGATATAAACATAATGTGGTAGTGTCCAACTAACGATATATGATCTGTAAACAACCTTAATTGAACATATTGTCACAGGCTGATTAGCACTTATTGTGTACATTCAAGAGTGATGTGATTACTTACAGTGTAAGGCACGCACACGCTGTCGATAAAACCTCAACAATTGGAACTAATACCCTGTACTTCACTCAAACTATGTACAATCTTCAGCCGTTCTCTTTTCCCTTTATCATACATTAGCGCACTTCTCCGTCACTTCACAAACTAGCGCTGGAAAGTCTGGAATAGTCCATTTCTCACTGAATGACAGGGATGGCTGGAATAGTCCATGTGAGAAGGGGAGCACTTTTACAGCCGCCCCAAATTCACAGCTTGAATTTGCCAACTTAAAGTGTCTTTGCTACCTTAAGCATATTAGAAATTTAAACCTAGTCAGGCAGAGGGGGCAGGCATATAATCTTGGTTACAGGTCGGGTGTAGGTTTTGTCGTTAACCTGTATTTCTGCAGATATGACTCTCTTGTCCAATCCCGGAAAGACCTGAACAATTCTCCCTACAGGCCAAAGAGCGCGGGGCAATTGTTGGTCCACGACCATGACTGTGTCACCAACCTTCAGATCTGCACTTTCTGTCTTCCATTTCTGTCTGATCTGAAGGTTGGGTAGATAGTGCCGGATGAAATGCTTCCAAAAGTGGTCAGCTAAGAGCTGGCTATGTCTCCATCTCTTACGGCTCAGTAGTTCAGAGTCATGATATACCACTTGTGGTAATGAGGCATCTCGCCGCCCCATCAACAAGATGTTAGGTGTCACTGGGTCTGGATCTGCAATGTCCGAAGAAGTGTAACCAATGGGTTTAGAATTGAGAATTCCTTCTATTTCTATGAAGACAGTTCTCAACACTTCTTCTGTAACTGTCTGGCTGCCAATGGTGACATGAAGTGCCGCTTTCAGAGAACAGATTTCTCTCTCCCAACATCCACCGAAATGGGGTGAACTAGGTGGATTAAAGACGAATCTTATCTGTTGGCTGGCAAGTTGGGCTTGAAGGTCAGGATGAAGGAAGGTGAATGCCTCTTGCAGTTCCTTTTTTCCTCCTTTAAAGTTGGTCCCCTGGTCCGACAGGAGTTCAATGGGTTTCCCTCACCTGGAGATGAATCGTCGCAAAGCCATCAAGAAGGAATCCGTGTCTATGCTGGTGAGTATGTCTATGTGAACCGCACGGGAAGTCATGCATTTAAAGATGATTCCCCATCTCTTTTCATGCCTGCGTCCCACCTTTATAGTGTAAGGTCCAAAACAATCCACTCCTGTCGAGTAGAAGACAGGTTGATGGATCCTCAATCTGGCAGGTGGGAGATCTGCCATTCTGGGTGGATGTGGTTGTCCCCTCCATTTCTGACACTCTGTACATTGTCGTTGGTGATTTCTGACCGCAGCTCTACCCCTTATCAGCCAATACTTCCTCCGAAGTTCAGCAAACACCCTATCTGGTCCTGGGTGGTGTAACCGATCGTCATAATCCTTGATTATCAGTTTGGTGATTGGGTGACGAGAGTCAAGAACAATGGGATGTATAGCATCTTCCTCTAGATGGCTGTTATGACGGAGACGTCCACCCACACGTATAAGTTTGGTATCTTCATCAAATTCAGGAGCTAAGCAAAGCAAGTGACTATGTCTTGGTAATGATTTGCCTGCACTGAGGTAAGACAGTTCCTCGGGAAATTAATCATTTTGGCCTTGACGGAGGATTGCGAGCTCCGCTTCTTTGTAGTCATCTGCTGTTGGGTTATTGGTGGCCGCCCCGTTAGCATGCTGTATATAAGCCTTCTGTAACTCTGTGAGCGTATGGTATTGCTGTGGGTCAGGAGTGGGGGGAGTAGAGACTGATAGACCACAGAAGATGGGCTTTCTCAGTTCCCTGTCTTGATCAATGGAGCTTAATTGCTGCATCTTTGGCCAGTGATCAGGCTTTTGCTTTAGAAAATTTGGCCCTTTATTCCATCTGCTCTCACAGCCTATGTCACAGAGTAATTTCCCCCTTGTGATATCATCTGCCGGGTTTTCCTTTGTTGGCACATACCTCCAGTTCTCAGACTCGGTGAGTTCCTGGATTTCTGCCACTCTGGTGCCTACGAACACCTTAAAACGACAGGAGGGTGATAACAGCCAAGTAAGTACAGTTGTGGAATCAGACCACAGAGTAACACTGTGGATGGGTAAGGTTAGCTCGGTTTTCAGCACTTTGGCTAATTGCGCACCGGTCAGTGCTGCGCATAACTCCAGCCGTGGGATGGATTGCTGTTTTTTCGGGGCTACCCGAGATCTAGCCGCTACAAATGATACTTCCACTCTCCCTTCAGGGTTTTCAGTTCGTAAGTAGGCCACGGAACCATAAGCTCGCTCGGAAGCATCGCAGAAGATGTGAATCTGCCTTATGCTGGTAGGGTGATCCTGTTCTCTACTGCAGTAACACCTCGGCAAACCAATGTCCTGTAAACCATCCAGTTCACTCTCCCAAGCTTTCCATAAGTGTAACAGATCCTCAGGCAGCCGTGGATCATCCCACTCTCTTTGCTTGTCCCATAATCTCTGTACGATCACTTTAGCTCGTGTTGTGAATGGCACAATATAACCAATAGGGTCATACTGTCTAGCAAGGATCTGATATATGCTCCGCATGGTGGGAAGTGGGTGGTCAGTCCGACGTTGCTTATAGGAGAGGGTGTCTGATGAGCAATTCCAGTGTAAGCCAAGAGTTGACTCCTGTGCATCTGGCTGTCCTTCACTGAGCCACTGTATGCTGCTCTGAGATCGAACATCAGTGGGAAGATGGCTGATGACTGATGGATCATTGCTCGCCCATTGACTTAGATCAAATCCTGCTGAACTTAGTAGGCTGCAGAGTCTGTCGATATGACCTTTCGCTGTCTCACTGGAGGTAAAGCTCTGCAGGCAGTTGTCAACGTAGAAAGACTTTTCTACTGAGCACCGTATCTCCTCAGACTCACTGTGATCTTGGATGTGTTTCTGTAAAGCAAAGGTGGCACAACAAGGACTACATGTTGTTCCAAATGGAAGTACTTGCCATTCATAAACGTCTGGTGGCTTATCTTTCTGAAGATTTCTCCAAATGAATCTCAGTAGAGGTTTGTCTTCAGGTAAAAGGCATACCTGGTGAAACATGCCTCGAATGTCACTACTGACTGCGATGGAATGTTCTCGGAATCGCAGCAAAACTGACAGAAGTGAAGGACTGAGTGGTGGGCCAGGCAGTAAGTACTCGTTCAAGTTGTGGCCTTGATATGCAAATGAACCGTTGAAGATGACCCTTTTCTTTCCATTATGCTCTACTAGATGATGTGGAATGTACCAGCTCTCTGTGGAACTATCCACCTGTTCATGAGTGAGCTTACTAACGTAGCCAGCTTGCTGTAATCTGACAATCTCCTCTTGGTAGGCTGCCGCTTGATCAGGATTCTTGTTCAGTCGATTCTCTATTCCCCTTAGCTGTGGCAGGACAGCTTCTTTGGGTGCATGCAGGCGTGGCATACCTTTAGCACGCAGAAGAGGGGTAGCATAGCGATGAATTCCATTAACATCCATTCTCACAGTTTTGGATTGGAGGAGTTGAATGGACTCTTGGTCTTGTCTTGATCTTGTTAATTCCTTTTCATCCCTATATGGAAGAATGTCCATTCTCCAAAGTTTCTCCACATTTGCATACAGGTCGTTACTGGGCCGTAAGCTGGTGAAAAGACATTGCTGTGGAGAAAGCCTGCTGGTTAGTTCGTGTGCAGGCCCTTGAAGTGTCCATCCCAGACGTGTTCTCACAGCAGCAGGGCCGCCAGGTGGACCCAGTCTTACTGGTTCTATCGGCGTGATGAGATGAGGGCAGTCTGAGCCAATGAGAACTACTGGTTTCACTTGGTGAAGATGCTGCAGTGGCAGACCTGCAAGATGTTTGTACTTCTTCTGGAGTAGCTTGACAGGATAGGTGTACTCTGCTAAACCCAGGCTGTTGGCGGTGAAGGCACTCCGTATCTTAAAAGCTTTGCGAGGGTTAGTCGCTGAAGACACTGTGAAGGTTACTGCTGCACCGTGAATGGTCTGTGTGTCTTGCCGGACTGTTCGAAGAACCAAGTCCTCTGGCTGTCCCTTTAGATTCAACTCTTTAACTGCTTCTTGTAAGATAATTGTTCTCTCAGACCCATCATCTAAAATGGCATATGCCACCATGGATTGGTTGCCATTTTGTAGCAAAACTTTGGTAACTTTCAGCAGAGTTTTATTGTCATAGTTTGGACGATCCACATACAAGACTGCACTGGCTGGTACTGATCCTTCAGCGGCTCTACTTTGTTCATTTACATCGTGTAAGACTAGTAAGTGTTTCCTGTTACAAACTGAACAGAGGGCTTTCAGAGTACAATTGGGGCGTGGGGCGGCAGTAGCTCAGTGGTAGAGCGGCCGTCCTTCAACCGGAAGGTAGTAGGATCGATTCCCGCTCGCCCCACAGTTCATACTGTTGTTGTGTCCTTGGGCAAGACACTTAACCCACCTTGCCTCCAGTGACTGTAACACTGGTAATGTAATGTAAGTCGCTTTGGATAAAAGCGTCTGCTAAATGAATAAATGTAAATGTAAATTGGCAGCATGATGTCCACGCCCACAGCGCCAGCACCTGTTTTGGCCTTTAATCCAAGTCACCTTCTGGTCCTTGTTAAGCAGCTTGAAGTTCTCACATGCATTTAGGAAATGTCTGTTGTTGTCGCAGTATGGACAGTAGGCATTTACCACTTCTCTCTTAACACCAGGTGGTTTAGATGAATGAACTGGAGATACTGGTCTGGCCTTTGATTTCTCTGTACCAAGGAGGATGGTAGTGGGTTTTCGTGATTGCCTGGAATCTTTCCTAAACTCCCTTCTCTGCCCTAATGAAACTTTAGATTGACTTGTATAGTCAGTGTGTTCACCCTGAACCTGAAGCTCGTACTCAAGCCAGTCTGAAAAGTCCAATAATGTGGGGATAGTGACTTTGAGAGGATGTATGTACCTCTTAAAACTGGACTTGAGGTCATGTGGCAATTTGCTGGTCAGTCTGGACACATGTGACCCACACGCCAGCTCAACGTTGCCTTTCTGGCCCAGCTGTTCCAACATACTAACCAGGGAGCGCACTTGTAATCCGAACATACGAAAAGCTTTGACATCTCCACTGTGAATATTCTGTCCATCAGTTCTGCAATACGCTGTAAAGCTAACTGATGGGGCTGTCCATACATGTTATTGAGGGCTCTCATTGTGTTTGTAAAAGGAAAGCTTGAGTTACTGTATGAGTCTGCCACAAGTAGTGCTTCTTCCAACTTGAGATGGTCTGTAAGGATCTGATATTTAAATCGCTCGGTTGCGTCCTCAGGCAGAATGTTATCTAATGCGATTCTCAGTCTAGAGAACTCCCTCGGATCAGGGGATGCTAGGAAGGGAATGGTTGGAACAGGGCCTCTGTACATTTTCTCTTGTGTTGATGGAGGCTGATAGGGAACTTGTCTGTGGTCTGGACGCAGAGGTGACATCCTCTTATATTCTGTGGTCTCGAACTCTGACTGGTGGGATGGAATTTGATGGGAGGGATGAGAGTGTCTTAATTGAGGAGGAACACTGTGATGCACTTGTGGTACTACTCTCTTATGCATTGAAAGGGAAATGTCCTGGTCTCTGACATCATCAGTTAATCCAGCATACTCCTCCGTTGGAGCTGGACGCACTTCTCTGATGGCAGTAGGTGGTGTTGGTGAGTTTCTCCTGGGTGCTGGAATAGGACGGAACCGTGGTGGCGTCTCGGGGCTCACCACTGGAGCTAGGGGATCAGGAGATAGCACTGATGAAGTCACTGGCCTGCTGGGGGCTCTCAGTTCAGTCTTCAAACTCTGAAGTTCCTGATGCAATATGGCATTCGGTAGTCGCATCTCCTGCAATGCTGAAACAATCTCTGGAAGCTGGTTGTTCTGTAGTCTCAAGTCAGCATTCTCTCGTTTCATCACCTGTAGCATAGCTTTAAGCTCTGATGTCTCTTCTCCAGATTCTTCACGTTGCCATCCATCTCTCAGTATCCAATTACTGTTGTCCAAATCTTGACTGACAGGAGAAGCTGATCTGGAGTGTCCATCCATATCTGGTGAAGGGACTCTGCTTTGGCTGAAGACTGTGAATGGCTGTCGATGCGTCAATGGCTCACCAAGCTCATAATCTGCTAAATGAGTTGGTGGGTTGATCCGTCTTCGTGGCGCACAACAGGCACCTCTCTCAGGTTGAGACATCTCTGTAGCAATTCCCTATCCGGAGATGCATAGATGTGTGGTTCTGTAAATAAAAATACAAATATAACTAAACAAATATATATATATAGGCACAAACAATATTACAAACGTTATAAGTATACAAATGATTGAGTAACTGGGTGTGTGTATGTTCCATTCAGTGTATGCAACTACGTGTGCTCCAATATGCACTAGCTCTACGCATGCGCATTCTTACTGTGGCGCGTATAGTCTAATTGAGAGGTAAACAGCTTGAGCACATGCGCAATATCTGTGGTGACACGTGTATTTGTGATTATACAAACAATATACAGAATACTAACAGTGAATAACAGATATAAACATAATGTGGTAGTGTCCAACTAACGATATATGATCTGTAAACAACCTTAATTGAACATATTGTCACAGGCTGATTAGCACTTATTGTGTACATTCAAGAGTGATGTGATTACTTACAGTGTAAGGCACGCACACGCACAATCGATAAAACCTCAACAATTGGAACTAATACCCTGTACTTCACTCAAACTATGAACAATCTTCAGCCGTTCTCTTTTCCCTTTATCATACATTAGCGCACTTCTCCGTCACTTCACAAACTAGCGCTGGAAAGTCTGGAATAGTCCATTTCTCACTGAATGACAGGGATGGCTGGAATAGTCCATGTGAGAAGGGGGAGCACTTTTTACAGACTCACTTAAGGAAGTAGCTGGATGTAACCAATTTGAGTTTTTTATCTCAAAACTTTACACCCTCTATAACCAGTCATCAAAAAACGCCCGTTTGCTAGGTCAAATCTTTACAATCGTAGTTTTCGCACTGTGAAGGCAGTATGGAACGATTATCCTGCACTGGCGCACCAATTCAGAACAGCCATGGAAGACACATCTCGCTGCGACACAGAGAGGCAGAAATTCAGGGGCCTGCACAAACTCCTTACAAGCACAGTTTTTTTGGCTGATTTGGCATGTATGAAGGATGTCCTGCGAGAACTACAAAATCTGTCGCTAAAACTGCAATGCAAACAAACATCTTTAGTTGATGCAAGTTGCCACATTCAGCAGACCATTGACGTCTTGACAGCCATGAAAGCAAGCAGAGGAAAATCCACACAAAAAGCCGAACAACGCATATCGACTGGCCTGTTCAAAGATGTTGAGCTTTCAGAGAGCAGAGATAAACCATCTTCAGTTCAATCAGTGTATTATCAACAGCCTAAAGAAGAGACTGCCCGAACCGGACCTTGTCCAGATGCTGAAACCGCTGGATAAACGCTTTTGGCCACAGCAACAGCACCCGTATCCTATATGGGGAAACTGAGGTTCGAGCATTGGCAAAAACACTGGGAGAACCGGCCCAAGAGGCTGTCGAGGAGTTCCGGGACTTTAAATTGCAAAACAGAGCACCAGGGAAAACGCTTGTCAAACTTCTAACAGCAAGTCTGACCTACTTGCCGTCCTCAGCTGAGTGTGAGAGGGGATTTTCTACCGTGAATTCTACTGACAGCAAGTATCGCAACAAGTTGCGTGAACAAAGCCTTTCCTCGCTTCTCTTCGTGGATCTGAATGGACCCCCTTTGGAGCAATTTGACCCTCTGCCTTTTGTATCATCTTGGATTAAAGCCGGTCACCGACCCTCAACATCCTGGGTTACAGGACGGAAAGCAAAGACAGAAGACCCCAGGCCTCTGTGGTCACTTCTGGTTTAAGGTAAGAATCATGGAATCACTTACTTGATCTGTGGGTTTGTGAGGATTGGCCCTAATCCTATTTAATATTGATGTATTTTTTTATGATTGTTATGTGAGTTACTCTGTTTTTTTATCATGATTTGCATGATGTAAGCCTAAGCGCGGTTGATTCAGAACCGTGGGCAGAGCTGTTTGCCCTAACACTGACAACACTGACTGACGCTTGCGTTTTATAGTAAACAGTTTACTAAGTAAACAATATGTTTACTGTAAACCTATTGTTTTAAATGCCCTAACATGCACCAAAAGCGTTAAAGTCAGTCAGGGAGGATTGGAAAATAGGGCTCCCCGAAAGCCACTTTGTAATTCGAACCCTGAGTGTAAACCTCCCACAAAACTCTCAAAATACCAAGACACAGTGGGACCAGTTCTGTGAGAGATTTGTTTTGTTCTAAACACATAATCACGTCTAAACAGCATGTCATGCACACTTTTGTCTTTGTGATTTAACTGAACCACTCCTCTTCTTAAACATAAAGGCAAGGCAAGGCAATTTTATTTATATAGCACAATTCATACACTGGGCAACTCAAAGTGGTTTACAGGAATAAAAGACAATTTACAAGATTTAGATCATTCTAAACATTTTAAAAGAAGAGTGCAGATACAAAACACTTCAAGTTTAAATGTAGGCGGAGCTAAAGAGGAAGGTTTTTAACCTCTTCTTGAACATTGTTAAAGTTGAGGCTGTTCCAGATTTTTGCTGCTGAAACTTAAACGCTGCTTCACCAGGTTTAGTTCCAACTCTGAGCACGAGCAGAAGGCCTGTCCCAGATGTTCTCAGAGTCCGAGAAGTTTCAGAAGGAACTAGCATGTCAGAAATATATTCTGGTGCTAAATCATTTAGAGATGAGGGAGTATTGGTTTCAGGGGGAACAGGAGTTTACGTGGCTGAGGTGGGAAGGAGGAAAAATGTTCTGCGACATCTGTAGAAAAGCTAACACAAGCTTATTTCCTTCTGCCAGAATCATATTGTGTAATATACTGCGTTCTCTAGAGCAGGGTTTTTCAAACTTTTTGTGTGTGTGGACCACTATTTGTAATCAAAAAATTCTGCGGACCACCTCATAACACACATAATAACATCACGGCCGAACACCACTGGCCTATTTTAGTAATCGCACAATAACTTGACAATTTAATGCAAATGTTATATCAATATAGGCCTACATATTCTTTTAAATTTTTTTTATGGGAATTTCCTGGTAAAATTAAGGTAAAATATTATTTTATTTTGCCTTTCCACGGACCACCTGCAGTACCCTCACGGACCACTAGTGGTCCGCGGACCACAGTTTGGGAATGACTGCTCTAGAGTTCAAGCACAAAATATCCTTCCACTCTATGCTGGTCTCAACATTTCTTAAAATGTGAGTAAAACGAAAAGCCAATATAAGTATTATTAAAGTATGAAAATAAAAAATGACATGTAATAATAGAGTAGAACGGAAGTTTTACGACTCCGTCAAAATAACAGAGAGTGAGAAAGTCTAGTCTATTCTCTGAGCAACAGGAAGCCATTACTTCCTGGTTTTGGTTAGAACTCGAGCAGCAGCGTTCTGAATAAGCTGCAGCTTATTAAAAATTGAATAAAAAATCTAATAGAGCATCAGAGCACACTCTGACTCAAATACATCTGCACTGATCGACTACCTGACTGAAAACATGGCAGGTGAGTAAAGAAAATATATTTAGAGCTTTATTTTTGTTTGGTTCAAACTTTGTGCACATCGTAGTAACAATGTAGTAACATTTATGGTTTTATTTAGTCTGTTTATCAGAGGATACTGGCTCTTATTTGTTTTAATCTTGATTTTAAATTGATTCATATCACATTCATATTGTCATATTGTTATGTTTATATTTTAAAGTTAAAATAAAAGAATATTACTAACACCACAGTTTTGCGATAATATATAGCTATTAAATACTAATTACACAAATGGATTCATATTGTTACAGCCAAAAACTGGGCACATAAATACACTAAAGGTAATTTCCTCCATTTATTTTCTCAAAACAGACACAAGAATTGTGCTTCTGGGAAAAACTGGAGCAGGAAAAAGCAGCCTGGCAAACATTATATTTGGAGATAACGAGTTTAAGAAGACCAATTCTCAAATCTCTGGGACCAAGATCTGTCAGTCTCAAACCAAAAGCATCAATGGGAGAAGAGTTACTTTGATCGACACTCCAGGCCTCTTTGCCACAGATCCAGAGAGCCCCGATCTGATTTCTGAGCTCCTAAAATGTTTCACAATGTGTCTTCCAGGGCCTCATGCTTTTCTCCTTGTGCTCAAAGTAGAGATGTTTACACGACAAGAACAGGCTGTCATAGAATTAATACTGAAGTATTTCTCTGAAGAGGTTCTGAACTACACCACAGTGGTCTTCACTCACGGTGATGACCTCCCAGAGGGGATGAAGATTAAAGACTGGGTCAGTCAGAATGAAACCCTGAGGGACCTGGTGCAGAAGTGCGGCGGCCGCTGTCATGTCTTTGATAATAAACAATGGAACAACACCCAGGACCAATACAGAAACAACAATGTCCAGGTCGAGGAGCTGCTCAACACCATCGACACAACTGTGAGAGAAAACAGAGGAGAATACTACACAAATGAGCTGCTGCAAAAGATGAAGCATGTGATAGAGCAAGAAATACAAAGCTCTATAGAATCATCACAAGCAGAGGGAGACATCAGAGAAAGGGCTAGAGAGAGAGTTTACAGTAAACTTCGAAACAACCCAGTGGCGATAGGAGTTCTATTGGGAGCTTTTCTTGGAGTATTGAAAGTGGCCGTAGTGAATAGAGAGTCTCCATCTATATTTATAGATGTGGTTAAAGGTGGAGCTTTAGGAGGGTTATTTGGGGCAGTGGTGTCTGCCATTTTTATGTCTTGGCCACAGTAAGGACAAATTGTAGTATTTTGAGGCACAATAGTAAACAAGCCACTTTTAATGTTAAGGTTTTAGAAAACAGAAATATAATATTTTCACCAATAGAATTGTGTAAATGTAGCCACACTTAATGATTGGGAAACTGTTGCAAAGCTAACATTTAAACTCATTGGTAACACTTAACATTATGGCATGGTAATAATATGGTAATATGGTAAATTTGGTAACAAATGTGTGTGTGAAATGAATGTGTTTCTGTATGAAATGTGTTTGTGAAATTATTGAAAACAATTGTGTGTGTGTGAAATAACATTTTAATTACACACAATTACGACATTATTAGGAACTCACACAACTGTATTGACCTCTTACAATAAACAAAAGAGAAACTGAAACAGAAAAACAAAGCATGTGAACACATCTGAATCATAACTGAACTGTTCTACTCTGACATCATGGAAAGTGAGAAAGAAAGACATTTAGAGCATAGGTTCATTTTTTAAATATGTTTAATATATGTGATGGTGTTTTACTGATGGACCTATTTTTGTAACCTACTCTGCCAGATAGAACTCTTCACTGAACATAGTCTGCTTCAAAGGCTTAAACCGATGACTGTATAAACTATGGACGTCTTCTGCCCATTGCTCCGAAATTCACTGATATTGTCCTCACCAAAGGGCAATAAAATGGTGGTTACATCCGGGCATTTTGGCTTTTACTCCATAGTAAAGCAATAGTTTTCAGATAGCATAAATGGAGTTGTCTTGTAGTAAAAACTTAGCTCTAGAGACCGGAGCCGTCTTTTGTACCAGGCTGTAAACATGATTTTTACTCTTGTAAAGTCGCCATTGGGTTTCTCTTATATTTCTGCTTTTGGAGCCTGCCCTCTGGTGGACGGAGGTATATCGCTGTATTACGCTGTATAACGCTGTATATCACTGTATAGTGGCGCCCTTACTCAAGGACTTTTCAAGGGGTTCCATGAGAGAGGCTTGTGTCTGATACAAGATGGATTTTGGAAACTCCTAAATCTCGCAAGAATCCAGCTGCAGCGCAAGGTTAAAGTTTATGCTTCGAAGAAGATGAAGAAACCATTACCCCTATGTTATTGTTTAATAATGTTTTGTTCTAGATGCTTTAAATCACCACAAATCAGTTTGTGATGCTAATATTTAAACTTCTTTATTTTCATAAAAAGCATTAAAAATCAACTCATTGTCATGACTTAAACTCTAGACCAGGGTTTTTCAAACTTTTTGTGTGTGTGGACCACTATTTGTAATCAAAAAATTTTGTGGACCACCTCATAACACACATAATAAAATGTCTACACACAGTCTTACCTGAATTAATCCGCACCTCTAAATAGGTGGACTATTTAGAGGTGCACTACTATAACTAGTCATCACATCAGTGTGAAACAGGCTTGTTAAAAGAAAGTTTACTGCACACAACGGCTGCCACATATTTTATTTATTTATTTACTCATGTGCCCGAGGGCATAATCAGGTTAATTTGAACAACAGGCTTATTTCCATAGCAATGGAAAAGAACACTTGGATAGTCAACATTTCAAAATCTTTGGCATTTCTGAAAAAAACATTTCAGAAACACGAGAGCAAAAAAAGCGGAAAACATGTGGAAATTAAAATAACAGGTCTCTCCACAACCCCCCACCCCCTCTTTTTAATGTCAACTTGACAATTTAATGCAAATGTTATATCAATATAGGCCTACATATTCTTTAAAAAAAAAATTATGGAAATTTTCTGGTAAAATGAAGGTAAAATATTATTTTATTTTGCATTTCCACGGACCACCTGCAGTACCCTCACGGACCACTAGTGGTCCGCGGACCACAGTTTGGGAATGACTGCTCTAGACAATATACTTTAACTGTAGAATATTTAGACTTTAAATGAATGCTTGTCATGATTAATTCAGTTACTGGTCAAATCTTGAGTCTTTTACACGTGTATTACACGTGTCACATATTATGAACTGACTGTGTATGTTTAGTTTCATCACCTTGGAGGTCAGCCATCGTCCGTCTGTTTCGAGGCAGAGTCACGTCCAGTCGTGACATGGACTCAGACGTTTGCAGGATCTCCTCTAACCGGCTCTGCTCCTCACACTCCTGACAATGAGAAAGGCAGATTTAAAAATACATCAGCCACTTACTTTTAAGACAATTTTACACTGAAACCTGGATATTAGAAGCTACTTTAACAAAACAAGAACAATAAATAAGACATTTTAAACTCCTATTTGTACCCCCTTTAGTCAATTAAAACAAAGAGATACAGTATTGTTGTTACTACTCTGCATTATAATAGGCCTATACTGAGATTTTTAAAGATACTGTGTGAACATTATTGTGTGTAAACATGTGATCAGTTCAGGTGAACAGGTGACATAATCTGATAGAAACCTGTGTTGGTGTCGGGGGGGTTTTCCTGCGGCCGACAGGAGTGTTCGGCCCCGGGCTCTGTGACCCACTCTTCTGTCGGTCCCGGTCCCTCTGCAGCAGGATGGCCTGCCGGGTGGCTCTGTACTACAGAGAGAAGTTACTGATGGTTTTACAGAAGTCCTCTGCTTTAGTGTCTCGGACCATCGCACGGGAGTAGCCCAGGAACAACAAGAAAGAGTGGAACCTGAAGAAACACTAGGATGAGAAAAGCAAGGTTTAGTCAACTGGCGCCATCTTGTGGGTGTATCAGAGACTGCAAGTATGGTTACAGTGTTGAACAAAGCTGAATATGATGCATTGTTTTTTTCTGCTTTTATGTTAAAATTATTATTGTCTCATCATAAGAACACACTATATTACACCATGCATGAACTTTAGAAAATATATTAATGGTATACTTAAACACATCAGTATAAAACATGTTTTATAAAACATGTGCGGTAGCACTCAACAAACTCCATGACGTCATCAGCGTGTTAGAAACGGCTCATCCTGACGCTGTTTTTATTGTTGCCGGTGACTTTAACCATTGTAGTTTGCGGACTGTATCCCCCAAATACCACCAGCATGTTGACATTCCCACCCGTGATAAAAACACTCTTGACCACGTCTACAGCAACATACGTGGTGCATACAGGGCTGCACCCGCCCCGCCGGACACTCGGACCACATTTCTTTGTTCCTGTACCCTGCTTACAGACAAAGACTGAAACAAGCACACCCTGTCACCAAACAGATCAAACTCTGGACCCCGGAGAGCGAGATCACCCTGCAGGACTGTTTCGCGCTGACAGACTGGGATGTGTTTAAAGCTGCAGCCACTGTGGAGGACTCTTCCATTAGCGTACAGGATTATGCTGAGTATGTGTCCGGGTACATCAGCACTTGTGTTGATAACATCGTACCCACCATACAAATCAGGAAGTTTCCCAACCAGAAGCCCTGGATAAACAGTCAAGTACGTCACATGCTGCGTGCTCGCTCTCTTGCATTTAGATCAGAACGAGTACAAAGCTGCGAAGTATGGACTGAGAAGAGCCATCACAGCGGCCAAGAGGCAGTACAGAGAGAAGCTGGACAGCTTCTACTCTACTGCTGATTCAGGGCGGATGTGGCAAGGCCTGCAGCACATCACAGACTACAGGACCACCACCAACAACATCGCATCAACAGACAGCCTGCCGGATGAACTTAACAATTTCTACGCCCGCTTTGAGGCTCCCAGCAACACTGCAGAGAGGGAGCTCACACACACCTGGTTCACCCAACCCCCCTCCCCTCCACCAACCATCTCAACAACACAGGTACACAGAGCTCTGAGGAAGATCAACCCCCGCAAAGCAGCAGGTCCAGACAACATTCCTGGGCGGGCCCTCAGAGCATGTGCCAACGAGCTGGTTGATGTTTTCACCTCCATCTTCAACCTCTCCCTCAGCCAGCAATTGTACCATCATGCTTCAAGACCACGACTATAACAGCCCTTGGCTCCTTAATAATGGCAGAGAGTCTCTAACGGGTGCAATCTTTTTATTCCTTTGTATTCACGAGCACCGTGAAAACTAGAAATAAACACACAAATATGCTTATTAATAACTTTAGCATGACACAAATTTACAAATAAAGCATCATTTCTTTTGCAGTAAATTCTCATACATTGGTGTATATGCAATGCAAATCAAAAGACTTTTAAAGTTGACTAATAATAACAACACGCATTTCCAGCAACACCCAATATAGACATTTAACATATTAAAGCCTTTCAGTAGTATACATGGAGCCAAATAATACACACCTCGCTCCGCTCACCAAGGGTGTAACTTAAATTGCTGCTTTCCCGTGTTAGCCGCTAGCTTGAAGGTCTCTGAAGTTATGTCTCTGAGCTAAACAGCACATAAAAGTATGGACATAAGAGAAAACAATTTCACAAAACATCAGAAAAAACGGAATTACATAACTACATTAGTATTGCAGAGAGAACAGCACCAAGATTCCACAACCTGAATTAACTTACGTTATGTCTCTGAGCTTATGGGATGCACAAAATCAGACGAGAGCATGCTGTTAATTTGCTATACAGATTCCAGGGTAAGCAGCCTGAAACCCGGCCATGCGTATGACTTAACAGCGAGTGCATTAGCTCTAGCGGCCTCCAATGGCCACTTACACTCCCACCAATCATGTTATGATAAATGTTCTCAGCAGGGAAACAAAAACAGTTACTCATACATGATTTCTAGACTATAATAACTGACTAAGTACAGAGCTATAGGTGTATAAGGTCACGAACCAAAAAAATATATATATATATGATCACCTTAAATAAACCTTTATACTATGTCTGATGTAAGTATACTCAAAATTGACAGACCACTATTCGTTTTCAAGGAGGAGCACTAGCTTTTGGATCGGCCTTTCGATGATTGATGGCTTAGATCGATGGGTTTGTTGTGTTAGTTTCCGCTCTCCTACGTGTACCTTTACCCGACAAACTAAGCCATCTGCCCCTTCAGTAGTTTCAACTACTCGTCCTAGTTGCCACTGGTTCCTTGGGAGTGTATCTTCCTTGATGATGACTATGTCGTTCGCTTTCAAGTTGCGCCGGGGTACATGCCACTTTTGCCTAATGGACGTATTTAGAAGGTATTCCTTTTTCCACCGGCTCCAGAACTGTTCGGTTAAATATTGTACTCTGCGCCATCTTTTTGCGGCGTACACATCTTCCTTTACGAACTTCCCAGGAGGTGGTAAGGCAACCTTAGTTTTCATCAGGATAAGGTGATTTGGGGTCAGGGGCTCTGGTCCCATTGGATCGTTGATTCCATCGACGTTTAGTGGGCGACTGTTGACGATGGCCATAGCTTCATAGAACAGCGTCCTAAGGGAGGCATCATCTAGTCTACCTGAACACTGTGCGATCGTAACATTCAGCACGGTCCGAATTTGCCGCTCCCACACACCGCCAGTATGACTCGCCGAAGGGGCATTGAGAATGAACTCGCACTGTTTATTTGCCAGAAAGGCTTCCAGTGCCTCTGTATCACATTGCTTGAGGGATTCCTTGAACTCATTCTTCGCACCCACAAAGTTTGTGCCCTGATCACAGTGGAGTTGGCAAACAGCTCCTCTAAGACTAATAAAGCACCTTAAAGCGTTAATGAAGGCGTCCGTGGACATGTCCTCAAGCATTTCGAGATGGACTGCTCGAGAAGACATGCATGTGAAGATGAGTCCATATCTCTTGCATTCTTTGCGACCTCGCTTGGTAACGAATGGGCAAAGCAGTCCATTCCGCAGAACGTGAAAGGAGCTGAGACTTCACAGCGCTCTCTGGGGAGTTCAGACATTCTTTGCTCCTCAGCAGGTCGTCTGAGCTTCCGGCATGTCATCTATGTATTAACTTGGCGACTAGTTTACTTCCACCAATAACCCAAAATCCATTTGCCCTGAGTTCCATTAAGGTCTGGTTCCGACCCTGGTGGCTAATTTGCGCATGGTAGTGTGACAGGACAAGCTTGGTGATGTGGCTGTCTTTTGGAAGAATGGTGGGGTGCTTTAGTTCTTGACTGAGTGTTGATCCTTTGAGTCTTCCGCCAACGCCAAGAAGTCTCCCATTCAGAAAGGGTCGAGACGAAGAAGAGGGCTTGAGCTTGGAATAATGTTCTCATGAGGGCTCCTTTGCAGTGCTTTTGTTTCTTGAGGGAAGGCTTGCTGCTGGACAAGCTGAATCACCACTTCAGCAGGACTCCTACGTTCCTCGACAGTCACAATTTCACTTTGATATTTTATCTTAGACCCTAGTCTTTTGATTCTTGCAACCACTTTAACAAGCATTGTCCAGGAGGAAAACCGGCCCAGGCGACTTAACATGTCATCCCAGTCACTGACTTGAGTTGCAAACACTTGAATCAATTTAACTTCTGGATCACCTGTAAGCAGCCCGGTTGAAGGCTTAGGTGTAGGGAGCACTTCCTGTTCCCATAGAAACTTGGGCCCTAATGGCCATCGAGTCGAGGAGATGCTGCATGAAGACCTCTAGAGGCATGGTCAGCTGGGTTTTGTGCTGTATCTACATAGTTCCATTGATTTGGGTCTGTAATCTCTCTTATCAGTTGAACACGATTTGCCACGAACACATGGAACCTTCGTGCCTCGTTGTTGATGTAAGCCAGTACTACTTGTGAGTCTGTCCAAAAGAGTTCTTGTTCAATTTTCATCTCGAGTTCTGCCTTCAGCATAACACTCATTCTGGCTACCGTGACTGCGGCTGAGAGTTCCAATCTTGGGATGCTTGTGACCTTCGTAGGTGCAACCCTCGCTTTGGCCATTACAAGACTGCAGTGAATCTCGTCCTTGTCGTTTTTGTATCTGAGATAGGAACATGCACCATATCCTGCGTTACTGGCATCTGAGAAGTGGTGCAGTTCCACACTAACAATTTTACCAAATTTCTGAGGATGATAACATCTGGGTATGGCAACTTCCTTTAACCTCTGTAGACCATTCTTCCACTCCTCCCAACGTGAACGCAAGTTCTCAGGAATAGGGTCGTCCCTGTAGGATGCACTTGCCACTCAGAGTGAAGGGAGCTACAAACCCAAGTGGGTCTTACAGAGATGCAACGACTGACAACAGACCACGGCGAGTTGGGAGGTGGTCCTTTGCGTCAATGTTGAAACTGAAAGTGTCGTTTTCAGACGACCACTGAATGCCCAGTATGTGTCCTTCTGGTGTTGCATCTGGATTAAGGTTGAGAGGGTCAGTGGTTGCTGCCCTTTCTGAGGGGGCCACACAGGAGAGGACTTCCATTTGATTTGAGTTGAACGTGTGCAGACGTAGACCTGCACTTTTGCACAGTTCCTGTGCTTCAACAATTAGTTCCTTAGCCTCTTTGTGGTTGGAACACTGGTTAACCCATCGTCCACATAGAAGTTCTTCTCCACAAATACAGAAGCTGTCGAGTGGTCAACCTTGTGTTACTGTGCCAGATACTTAAGACCAAAATTGGCAAATCCAGGGGAAGACGCAGCACCAAAGAGGTGGACTGTCATTCTATACTCCTGTGGTTCTGTTTCTAACAGTCCACCCTCCCACCAAAGGAACCTTAGGTAGTTGCGAGCTTCGGGTGAGACACTGAACTGGTGGAACATCCTTTTGATGTCACAGATCACAGCAACTGCTTCCCTTCTAAAGCGACAAAGGACTCCTACTAAAGAGTTAATTAGGTCGGGGCCTGCTAACAGAGTGTCGTTTAAAGAAATCCCACGGAACTTTGCCGAGCAGTCAAACACGACTCTTAATTTGCCTGGCTTCTTGGGGTTGTACACCCCATGATGTGGGATATACCACACAATCTCTCCCTCCGAGGATGGAGGAGCTGGCTCGGCATCACCATTCTTGATGGTTTCTTCCATGAAGGCAGTGTAATGTTCGAAATACTGTTTGTTGGCCTTTAGCTTCTTCTTTAGATGTTGCAGCCTAACAGTAGCCAGCTTCTTATTGTTTTGTAGCGCTGGTGGACCACTGCCCTTGAAAGGGAGGGGGATCTCGAAATGTCCATCCTCTTTCTGCTTGATGTTTTCACTAAGGAGCTGTATGAAGCTGTCAGTCTGCCCCAGGGCATCTGTGGCTACAGTTGTAGCTTACCATCACCAGTGTGACTGTGTATGAATGAATAATGGACAGACTGTAAGCGCTTTGAGTCCCTTGGTCCCTCGGGAGAAAAGCGCAATATAAATCCAATCCATTATTATTATTATTATTATTATTGAAGCGAACATCATCTTGTGACACGTACCTGTCCTCATAGTTCCTCTCGTTGAAGTCTGATTCCAGTATTTTCAGCACATCTGTAGCCACTGGCACCTCTTTCACTGCGATACGATGCACAAAGCTCACATTCCCCTGTCTATCCAAGTGGGGATTGGCAGACCCTATAATGCTCCAGCCAAGCATTGTCCTTTGTGCGAAAGGTTCATTTTCACCACCTGTGATGACCTCCAAGGGAGCTAGTGCTGACGGGCAATCATAGCCGATTAGCAGTCCAACCTCGCAATCTTGGAGTGGATGTAACTTGTTTATTAGATGTTTCAGATGAGGCCACTGAAGCGCTGTACTTTTAGTAGGAATGTGAGACTTGTTGACTGGGATGAAGTCTCGTGTGTAAGTCTGCTGTAGTTGGACGTAAGTTTCAGAGTTGAGTCCCCGTACTTGTAAACCATAGGCAGTCTTGCTTGCTATGACTGTATTGTCATTGTGCTGAGTTTAAGTTGCACTGACTGAGTGTTCACATTTAGTTCGGTGACCAAATCTTCCAAGATAAACTGACTGAGTGTTCACATTGTGTCGAGTAGAGCATAAGTGAGAATTTCTTTCTGGGGCTCTGTTGTTGACACAAGAACTGGAACGAGTGTCAATGCATGGGCCATAACCTTGTGAATTTCCTTGCTTGCATGGTCTGCTGTGGCTACGGGATCTTTGCTTGCCGATTCGCCAGGGTTTCTGTTTCTTTCTATGTGCAAGCAGGTTGGATGACGTCGACCACATGTACTGCAGGTGTGACGCCTCTTACAGTCTTTGATAGTGTGCCCCTTTCTTCAGCATCCGAAACACAGGTTGTTTTCATGAATAAAAGCCTTCTTTTCATCTGTAGCCTTTGCTGCAAAGGTTGGACACTTAACAACACCATGTGTTTCGTCTTTACAAACTAAGCAAGGTGGCTTTGGTTTTAAATTTTCCAGAGTTCCTGAGGTGAAGTTTTTCATTTGAGTGCTTGTGTCGAGCGCCTTGGCTCTCTTTGGAAGCCTCTCGTCTGTGTTTTTAACGTTCATCAGAAGGGGGGAGGCAATTGGGTTACAGGCTATATGAGCTTCGGTTTGCATAAACTCTGCGAAATGCACAAAACTTGGATAGTCTCCAGATCTGTCTAGCTCCTCCACAACAATACGACTCCATCTGTGTACCATCCACTCAGGCAGCTTTTTAAGGAGCTTGTGATTTTCTTCACAATCATTTAGAATACCCAGGCCCTTAACATGAGGAATGGCCTCAACACAACCTTGAAGGAAATCTGCAAACTCTCTTAATGCAATAGATGTCATTTACAGATATCTTTGGCCACTTCATGAGCTTGTCTCTGAAAGCCCTTTGGACAATAAATGAACTTCCATACCTATCTTGTAAGACTGCCCAGGCACCCTGATATGCCTCCTCAGAGTTTCGGTAGAAAAATCCTTCAACAGCCTTGCGTGCTTCCCCAGCGAGATAGCTCTTTAGATAGAGCATTTTTTCACTAGCTGGGAGGGGCTTCTGGTTGATGAGAGCCATAAAGGATATCTTCCAGTCTATGAACTTTAAGGGATCACCAGTAAACGTGGTTGGTTCTGGGACAGGTAGGCGGCTTAGGGTAAGTGAGCTTGCAATTGCCTGGGCTAGGCAGACCTCCTGAGCTACTGGCACCTCTGAGTGTGTGGGATGAGGCTGGAATGGCATTGCTCGGGGATTTAGCGGGGTTCTGAGTTCAGCATTTTGCCTACTATAATGAGTTTTATAGTCAGTCTCTTCCTCAAAGCTTTAAAAGCCATCAAAATTGTTGTACGCTCTAACCCGAGCTGCCGCTACCTTCACTTCATTGTCCGCTTGTAGCTGTTGCAACCTCGTTTTTTCCTCTTCTAGCTTTAGTTTCATTTCGGCTTCCTTTGTTTGATTTCTGCTAGCATCTGTGTTTCCTTGAGTTTCCATTCACTCTCCAGTTTGTCGAGTCTCGCCTGTTGAATGTGTATTTTTTGCATAGCTTTTGCCTGTTCTACTTTGGCGGCTAGTTCTGCCTCGGCATCTGCACGTTTACTAGAGGACCTGGAGGTGGCGCTTGAGTGGTTGCCTGATCCTTGTGATGGCTCAGAAATGACTGTTTCTGTTTTCGTATATCCAAAGACTGACTCATACTCATCCTTATTCAGTGCTATTCGCACTCTCTCTTTCTCTAGTTGGTCATTGAAAACCTCATCTATTTTCTCTAGTCGTTTACTGACAAGGTCACAAATCTCATCTGTAAGAGTGTCACATGCATCCATTCTTTTGACAATATCGGAAGTAGTGGTATGATTGCGTCGAATGGGCTCATAATTTTGGTGTACTACAGCATGTTTGGATTTAATGTTAATTTGGATTTTTCCAAGGTCCTCAGATGAGCAGAAAGTCTTCAATTTTACTCTAAACTCCTTTGCTGTATGTTTCCAAGAATCATAGGCTTTGTTGAATGCCTTTTCATTCCTTTTTGCTTCCTGATCACGTAATTCTTGACCCTTTGTTGTTAAACTACGATCACGGGAGCTCGACCTGACTTGTTGTGCTTCTGGGGTTTTGTCGGTTTCCTCAGCAGGTGATGACATCTTGTTGGTCTAATGGATCTGTTTGTGCTGCAAGGCCTTAGAGTGATTTATGTCTAGACTTAAATTTGGTGGCTTTAAATTATCTTTAAAACGATATAGTACCACTCACATCAGACATTTACACTTTGTGGACACATCAAGGAGAGTAAACAAACAGCTACTGAATGTCATAAACAAGAATACTGCTGATTATCTTCAGTCGGAATTTTTAGCCCCTCAGATATTGTTAAGTTCAGGAATTAAGATATATGAGATGATAGCATTCACAGTATTTGTATTATACATTCAAAACCCTTCTTGGAATTATTTAGAATATGGCAGTTCTTGATTTCTTTAGATGTCTAATGTCCCATGTGATGAATTAGCTGAGCACATAGTCCTTTTACAACGCTGACTTTAATGTAGTGCTCCTGTATGTGTATCTGCGTTTGGTTTTACCCACTTAGTCAGACAAGGTCTCTCACTGCAACTGTGGCATCCATATACTGGCGTGCAAAACATCAGATGATCTTGTATCCGCTGGCTGATGAAGACGTCGGCATTGATGGATGACCCAGCGACGAGTTTTCACTATAACAGCCCTTAGGTCCTTAATAATGGCAGAGAGTCTCTAACGGGTGCAATCTTTTTATTCCTTTGTATTCACGAGCACCGTGAAAACTAGAAATAAACACACAAATATGCTTATTAATAACTTTAGCATGACACAAATTTACAAATAAAGCATCACTTCCTTTGCAGTAAGTTCTCATACATTGGTGTATATGCAATGCAAATCAAAAGAATTTTAAAGTTGACTAATAATAACAACACGCATTTCCAACAACACCCAATATAGACATTTAACATATTAAAGCCTTTCAGTAGTATACATGGAGCCAAATAATACACACCTCGCTCCGCTCACCAAGGGTGTAACTTAAATTGCTGCTTTCCCGTGTTAGCCGCTAGCTTGAAGGTCTCTGAAGTTATGTCTCTGAGCTAAACAGCACATAAAAGTATGGACATAAGAGAAAACAATTTCACAAAACATCAGAAAGAACGGAATTACACAACTACATTAGTATTGCAGAGAGAACAGCACCAAGATTCCACAACCTGAATTAACTTACGTTATGTCTCTGAGCTTATGGGATGCACAAAATCAGACGAGAGCATGCTGTTAATTTGCTATACAGATTCTAGGGTAAGCAGCCTGAAACCCAGCCATGCGTATGACTTAACAGCGAGTGCATTAGCTCTAGCGGCCTCCAATGGCCACTTACAACGACCATCGTCCCCCTGCCCAAGAAGAACCCACCCACCTGCCTGAATGACTACAGGCCAGTGGCACTCAAGATTCAAGATTCAAGATTCAAAGTGTTTATTGTCATGTGTACAGACAGAAAGCATGTTTCCCTGTACAATGAAATTCTTACTTTGCCGTCCACAGTAAAAAGTCACACAAGTAAGTCACACAAGTAAGTTAAAAATAAAAATAAGATAAGTATATAAGTAATAAAAGAGCAGCAAATATATAAAAAATATATAAAAAATATAAAAAATATAACAGGGCAAAAGAGTAAAGTAGTAAAGTGATAAAGTGATAAAGTGAGGTAGTGCAGTAAGTAAACAATTGTTCATGTAATGTTGTGATTGTGATTGTAGACTCCTATCTGCTGTTTAGGAGTCTTATGGCAGAGGAAAGAATGAGTTCTTCATTCTGGAAGTCCTGCATTTCACACTTCTGTACCTCCGTCCTGAGGGTAGAAGTGTGAACAGACCATGTTGGGGGTGGGAGGGGTCTTTGAGGATGGAAGCAGCTCTTCTGTGGACTCTGCGGTGGTAGATGCTCTGCAGAGAGGGCAGTGGAGTCCTGGTGATCTTCTGCGCAGTCTTCACCACTCTCTGCAGGCGTTTGCGGTCCATGACAGAAGTGCTGCCGTACCACACAGTGATGCAGCTGGTCAGGACACTCTCAATGGTGCAGCTGTAGAAGTTGCTGAGGATCTTGGGCGACATGCCAAACTTCCTCAGCCTCCTCAGAAAATACAGCCGCTGTTGAGCCTTCTTGACCAGCTGTGTGATGTGAGGTGTCCAAGTGAGGTCCTCATTGATGTGGACACCCAAGTATTTGAAGTTGCTCACCCTCTCCACTTCAAGTTCCCGGATGAACAGTGGCTGAGGTGTTCTCCTCTCCCTCCTCATGTCCACTATCATCTCCTTTGTCTTGTCCGTGTTGAGGGTGAGGTTGTTGTCTTCACACCATGACGACTCCCTCCTGTAGGCTGCCTCGTCACCGCCAGCGATGCGTCCTATCACTGCGGTGTTGTCGGCAAACTTCAGGATGATGTTGTCCTTGTGAGAGGCGACACAGTCGTAGGTGTACAGGGTGTAGAGGATGGGGCTGAGTACACAGCCCTGTGGAGTGCCAATGTTTGTGATGGTGCTGGCTGAAGTCCTATTACCAATCCTGACAGACTGAGGCCTGCCAGTCAGGAAATCTAGGAGCCAGTCACAGAGGGTGGGGTGCAAACCAAGTGTGGACAGTTTGTGGGTGCGTTTGTGTGGGATGACCGTGTTGAAGGCGGAGCTGTAATCTATAAAAAGTATCCGTAGGTATGAGTCCTTGTTCTCCAGGTGTGAGAGGGAGTAGTGGACGGCAGTAGCGATAGCATCCGAGGTAGACCTGTTGGGCCGGTAGGCATACTGCAGGGGGTCAATGGTGTCCGGTATGCTGCTCTGATCAATTAATACCAAATGCATAGATAATTTGAAGAGAAACGGAACAACGTTTATGCTCCTTTTTCACAGATAAAAAAAAAACACCTCAAAATGACATCAGACTTACTCTTGACAGATCAGTCACACTGCGTCAGCACTGGCAAAATCTCAAAGAAAACAAAAACCTTATTTGCAAATCATGTTTAAGGTAGAGGTAAATGTCAGTAAAACATAAAAAAAAAAAAATAATACATTTCCAAGGTTTAAAGTCTGTTTGTGCACAATAGTCCAGAAAGGTCTCGAACAAGACTCCATATTTATCTGACTGAAAATGTCTGCATACACAACCATTACACATAGCGATGGAAAATTCAGATATACAGAGTCCAATTTCAAACATTAAGCGAAAAACTTGTCATGGCCGCTACTAAAACTTGTTACTGTGCAGCTCACGGCTAAAGCAAAATGAACGCCACTAAAGCAACACAGTCTGAGGAATACCAGTCAAAAAAAACGCAATAAAAATCAAAACAAAAATGTCCCAAAGACAACTCGAAGTCATGAAAAAAAATGAAAACAGCGGAAAAAGCTCTTGGTTAAAAATACTCACCAGGAGCTAACACTAAAAATTAGCATAATTCAGCGTTGCGTTAGTGGAAAATGTAAAGATCCGCTTTTTGACTCGAGAAGCTGATCGTGTCACCTTTAAACCACTAAACCACCACAAAATGGCGTTGACAGACACTCAAGCAGACGGACACGCCCACCCCTGCATCTCGGCTTCTGATTGGACGTTGAGTCTCTGTGTTGGAGCACACTGTTCATGAATTGGCCAATGCTTATGTCAGGTCAACTTAAACTCACGCAAAAAGCACAATTTTAATTAATCATAAATAAATAATTTCTAACACCCCACATAAGTTTTCTATATCTCCATGATTAAAATGTATTATTTTTTTTTTTTACCAAACAGTTCTAATCCTGCGTGTTTACAACATCACATCATAGGCTTCCTCATATTCTGTAGCTCTGCTGTGAAGATGTAGGTTGTGATTTTGTTTTACCATATTCATTAATAAATAATCTTACTGAAAACATAGTGTGAGCAGCTGCAGATTATTATTATTATTAGGAGAAAGAATATTTGAAAATGTAATTGTATTTTATTGTATGGATTCAAGATGAGTTAATACATAGTTCACAAATATAAAAAAAACAAGCAAATGCATAATGAATAAATAATTGCCAGTGAATGGGTTTTGGTAATCCACTTTAGAATAAATGTCTACATAAAGAAAAACAGTAAATCAAACAAACTCTAAACTCTTCACAGTCATTTAAAAAAACCTGAGATACTGTATTACTGTTACTACCCTGTATTATGTGGGATGTAAACTGAGATTTTAAATGACCATAACTGTTGTTATTAATATTTTATTTATCTCCCCACTTCACATTTGTGTGGTATAAATATTCTGTATTCTGGCTTTGAAATGAGAAATAGGACACTTATATCTGTCTCTTCAAAAAATATATGGATGGTGTGATGGTGATGGTGAAATCACCATCTCATCCATATATTTCACCATGGAGATGGTGAAATATATGGTGAGGAACCATATTTTTCCACAGAGAGTGATTTAATTGTAAGCTCTCAGTCTTTGTAATTTTATACAAACAATACAGCAATACAGCACCCGACACATCTTTGGAAGATAACAGCCTACAGAGCTGAAAGAAAAGAAACTGACTAAATTATGTACAAAGTACATTTTACTGCATTCTTTGCATATGTATTCAAAAAAGCTGTGTTAATCCTGTTCATATAGTGTAAAGCTCCCACAAAACTCTCAAAATACCAAGACACAGTGGGACCAGTTCTGTGAGAGATTTGTTTTGTTCTAAACACATAATCACGTCTAAACAGCATGTCATGCACACTTTTGTCTTTGTGATTTAACTGAACCACTCCTCTTCTTAAACATAAAGGCAAGGCAAGGCAATTTTATTTATATAGCACAATTCATACACTGGGCAACTCAAAGTGGTTTACAGGAATAAAAGACAATTTACAAGATTTAGATAATTCTAAACATTTTAAAAGAAGAGTGCAGATACAAAACACTTCAAGTTTAAATGTAGGCGGAGCTAAAGAGGAAGGTTTTTAACCTCTTCTTGAACATTGTTAAAGTTGAGGCTGTTCCAGATTTCTGCTGAAACTTAAACGCTGCTTCACCAGGTTTAGTTCTAACTCTGGGCACGAGCAGAAGGCCTGTCCCAGATGTTCTCAGAGTCCGAGAAGTTTCAGAAGGAACTAGCATGTCAGAAATATATTCTGGTTCTAAATCATTTAGAGATGAGGGAGTATTGGTTTCAGGGGGAACAGGAGTTTACGTGGCTGAGGTGGGAAGGAGGAAAAATGTTCTGCGACATCTGTAGAAAAGCTAACACAAGCTTATTTCCTTCTGCCGGAATCATATTGTGTAATATACTGCGTTCTCTAGAGTTCAAGCACAGAATATCCTTCCACTCTATGCTGGTCTCAACATTTCTTAAAATGTGAGTAAAACGAAAAGCCAATATAAGTATTATTAAAGTATGAAAATAAAAAAATGACATGTAATAATAGAGTAGAACGGAAATTTTATGACTCCGTCAAAATAACAGAGAGTGAGAAAGTCTAGTCTATTCTCTGAGCAACAGGAAGCCATTACTTCCTGGTTTTGGTTAGAACTCGAGCAGCAGCGTTCTGAATAAGCTGCAGCTCATTAAAAATTGAATAAAAAATCTAATAGAGCATCAGAGCACACTCTGACTCAAATACATCTGCACTGATCGACTACATGACTGAAAACATGACAGGTGAGTAAAGAAAATATATTTAGAGCTTTATTTTTGTTTGGTTCAAACTTTGTGCACATCGTAGTAACAATGTGTACATTTATGGTTTTGTTTAGTCTGTTTATCAGAGGATGCTGGCTCTTATTTCTTTTCATCTTGATTTTAAATTGATTCATATCACATTCATATTGTCATATTGTTATGTTTATATTTTAAAGTTAAAATAAAGAATATTACACCACAGTTTTGCAATAATATATAGCTATTATATACTTAATTACACAAATGGGTTTATATTGTTACAGCCCAAAACTGGGCACTTAAATACACTAAAGGTCATTTCCTCCATTTATTTTCTCAAAACAGACACAAAAAGGATTGTGCTTCTGGGAAAAGCTGGAGCAGGAAAAAGCAGCCTGGCAAACACTATATTTGGAGATAACGAATTTAAGAAGATCAATTCTCCAATCTCTGGGACCAAGATCTGTCAGTCCCAAACCAAAAGCATCAATGGGAGAAGTGTTACTTTGATTGACACTCCAGGCCTCTTTGACACAGATCCAGAGAGCCCCGATCTGAGTCCTGAGATCCTAAAATGTGTCACAGAGTGTGCTCCTGGGCCTCATGCTTTTCTCCTTGTGTTCAAACTGGAGATGTTTACACGACAGGAACAGGCTGTCATAGAAATAATTCTGAAGTATTTCTCTGAAGAGGTTCCGAACTACACCACAGTGGTTTTCTCTCACGGTGATGACCTCCCTGAGGGGATGAAGATTAAAGACTGGGTCAGTCAGAATGAAACCCTGAGGGACCTGGTGCAGAAGTGCGGCGGCCGCTGTCATGTCTTTGATAATAAACAATGGAACAACACCCAGGACCAATACAGAAACAACAAAGTCCAGGTCGAGGAGCTGCTCAACACCATCGACACAACTGTGAGAGAAAACAGAGGAGAATACTACACAAATGATCTGCTGCAAAAGATGAAGCATGTGATAGAGCAAGAAATACAACGCTTTAAAGAATCATCACAAGCAGAGGGAGAAATCAGAGAAAGGGCTAGAGAGAGAGTTTACAGTAAACTTCGAAACAACCCAGTGGTGAAAGGAGCTGTCTTGGGAGCTTTTCTTGGAGTATTGGTAGTGAAATTGGTACCTTCATCTACATTAATCTATATGGTTAGAGGTACAACTGCAGGAGCTGCTAGATTTATTCCAGGTTTAGCAGTTCTGTTTGGAAAATATAAAGACAGATGAATGATTATAGAAAACAGAAATATAATATTTTACACATAGAATTGTGTAAAAGTGGTCACACATAGTGATTGGAAAACTTTTGCAAAGCTAACATTTAAACTCACACAACTGTATTAAGTCTGAACGACCTCTTCCTATAAACAAAAGATTCAAGATTCAAGATTTTTTATTCGTCACTTACAAAATTATATACAGCATATATAACCAGCAGTGAAATGTGAGTCAGGTAATTGCCTTGCCTTGAACATTAGGTAGAGGCATGAGGATATTAAGAAGCTGGTTTAGAGTTCAAGAGCCTGATGGCCTGGGGGAAGAAACTCCTCCTGAGTCTCTCGGTTTTTGCCATCAGGCTACAGTAGCGCTTACCAGATGGCAGCAGAGTGAAAATATGATTACTGGGGTGGGTGGAGTCTTTGATGATTTTTGCAGCTCTACTTCTGCAGCGTTTGTGGTAGATGTCCTGCAGAGAGGGGAGAGCAGACCCTGAAATGCGCTCAGCTAAGCGCACAACTCTCTGCAGGGCTTTGCAGTCTTGACTGGAGCTGTTCCCATACCACACAGAGATACATTGAGTCAATATACTTTCTATAGCTCCAGAATAGAAAGTTTTCAGGAAAGAAAAACAGAAACAAAATAACAGAGTGTGTGAACACATCTGAATCATATCTGAATCTAATTTGACATCATGGAAAGTGAGCTAAGAAAGACATTTTGAGCGTAGGTTCATTTTAATATAAACTGAATGTATATGTACATTCAACACAATGAACCTGTTGTGTTATTCAAAAATAAACTTCCTGGAAAAATGTTTCAGTGTGCGCATCTGCAAACTATTATTGAGAAAAAAGATTCCTGCTTAATTGTATTTTATTGTTTGGATTTGAAATGAGTTGATACGGAGTTCACATAAATCACAAAAATTTAAAAACAAAACAACACAATGCATAAATAGTTTCCAGTGAATGAGTTTTGGTAATCCACAGTCACCATTTCAGTTTCCTTGAGAATGGACCTAAAAAGTGAACAAAGGTTGTATTACACGTGTCACATATTATGAACTGACTGTGTATGTTTAGTTTCATCACCTTGGAGGTCAGCTATCCTCCGTCTGTTTCGAGGCAGAGTCACGTCCAGTCGTGACATGGACTCAGGCGTTTGCAGGATCTCCTCTAACCGGCTCTGCTCCTCACACTCCTGACAATGAGAAAGGCAGATTTAGAAACACATCAGCCACTTACTTTTCAAACAATCTTACACTAAAACCTGGACATTAGAAGTTACTTTAACAAAACCAGAACAATAAATAAGAACTCCTTAAACTCCTTAAACTCCTATTTGTACCTTCTTTAGTCAATTAAAACAAAGAGATATATCTCTTTGTTTTAATTGTTGTTACTACTCTGCATTACAATAGGCCTATACTGAGATTTGTTGTTATTATCAACACTGGCGAGTTTATTACAGTATTATTACAAGAAAATCCATTTAGTTCAGTTTGAGTGTCAGCTAAAGCAAGTGTGGACTTACTTTACCACAAGCCTAATGTGCATGAAGAACAATAATGCTCACTCTATGCTGTTCACTCATTTGTGGAGTGAACATTATTGTGTGTAAACATGTGATCAGTCCAGGTGAACAGGTGACATAATCTGATAGAAACCTGTGTTGGTGTCGGGGGGGTTTTCCTGCGGCCGACAGGAGTGTTCGGCCCCGGGCTCTGTGACCCACTCTTCTGTCGGTCCCGGTCCCTCTGCAGCAGGATGGCCTGCCGGGTGGCTCTGTACTCCAGAGAGAAGTTACTGATGGTTTTACAGAAGTCCTCTGCTTTAGTGTCTCGGACCATCGCACGGGAGTAGCCCAGGAACAACAAGAAAGAGTGGAACCTGAAGAAACACCAGGATGAGAAAAGCCAGGTTTAGTCAACTGGCGCCATCGTGTGGGTGTATCAGAGACTGCAAGTATGGTTACAGTGTTGAACAAAGCTGAATATGATGCATTGTTTTTTTTCTGCTTTTATGTTAAAATTATTATTGTCTCATCATAAGAACACACTATATTACACCATGCATGAACTTTAGAAAATATATTAATGGTATACTTAAACACATCAGTAAAAAACAGGTTTTCAAAACAAAGGGGATTTAAAAGGTGAGTTTAAAAAATAGTTTATTTAAAGAACCTTAAAAGAGCCCTTAAAGAAAATTAAAAATTAATTAATTGCAGATATTCCAGGACAGGACGCAAGGTGAAGAATTATAATCTGCAATGTTGCCAGCAGAGACCCCTTTAACTCCCCTCCAACAGCTCAACTTGTCACCGTCAGCAATATTCTCAGTCATGTCCAGCAGAACACAATACATGCTCTGTGGCCAATATCATGATTAAGCCTTGACAAATTATTCAGGTTACTAAACATATTTGACACATTATTTTGACTGAATAATAATATTTCATCCTATGAGCCGGGTCCCACCTGTTGATGACTCTGCGGTGCACAGCTCTCAGCACTTTCAGTCTCTCCTCACACTCCTTCAGGAACTTGGGCAGCCTGCGACGGATCGACCCCTCTGAAGTTAGGCCCCCGTCTTCTTCTTCGTTAGTCCCTCTCTTCTTTTCCACCTTAAGTCTGCTATATTTAATGTAATGTTCAAACAATGGAAATAGCAGGCTACAAATTAATTTCCTCAGAAACAAATATCCTTTATTCTTCAGGAAGGCCCAGGACTAACTTGTTAAATCTTGGCTCATGAGTTAGTGCAAAAACCCATTGTGTGTTTTTAGCACCTCCCATCGAATGTGATTTGTGATAAAAGATCAATATTAGTGTTCTTGTAACATATTTTATAAACCAGTTGAACATTAGTATATACAGTAGTTCAGTAGTTCATAAGCAGCAAACAGCATGGATTTAATGAACAAAGCGGTCCCAGTGCTGCAGGATTATGTAATAAGCCACAGAAGAAGCTGTGTAAGCACTTGCCATAAACAGAAGTAGTCCTTAACTCCCTCTGTTTGCCACGAGCACTGTGTCTTTTTACACCGACCAGCTGCCAGCTGAGCTAAAACTGTCAGTGGTGGCGCTCTCTGCAGCCAGTGGGATTACAGGAGCTGTCTGGACAGTGTTTAATGCGCTCCTCTTTTGGCCGGACTTTTTGTGTGCTTTGCAGGACAACAGTGTGTCTGTGTTGAAGAGGAAGAGATACTGTTTAATGTTCATTCTTTGTGGTGTGTCCTTGGTTTATTGTGTGATCTGAGGCACTTAAATTTAATTAAGACTTGGTTTTGAAATATCTTTATTTTGGAATCATGCTATGGCTTGGTGTGACGCAAACATAAAAACAGATGAACATTATTTATTGTGAGAAACAACCTTATAAGCAGATCCTTACAGAGACAAACTGTTATGGACCGGCAAGACAACCCAAATGCAGACACACACGTAAAGGAATATAAACAGATTTATTGAAACACAAAGGAATGACGGGTTCTTCTGGGATAACGAGAGGACACAGGACAAGACCGGGGCTGGACTGGAACGGAATCGAGGACGAGACTTGAAGGTACAGGAACAGACGGAGACGGAACAGGAACAGGACATACTGCAGGACTGGACGGATCTGAGACAAACAAAGGCACAGGTAAGTAATTCAATATACAAAAGGCAATAGCAAGCTAGACGTATAACTGACTGGAGTTAGTGTTTCGATCTGGCAACGAGGAGCAGGCTGCGGTGCTTCTTATCCTCTGTTGATTGCCAACTCGGCTCAGCTGGTCTTGCTCCGCCGGCGCTCTCGCACACCTGTTTCCCATCTGCGAATCTGTAGGGGCGGGGGAGCCAGAGGCGGATGCCGCGGCCAACTGCTCAGAGTCCTGAGCCACCGTGACAGTACCCCCTTCCTCTATGGACGCCACCTGGCGGCCTATCCCGCTTCTCCGGATGACGATGAAAAAATTCTCGAATAAGAGAAGGGTCGAGAATGTTCCTCTGGGGAACCCAACACCGTTCCTCAGGCCCATAACCCTCCCAATCTACTAAAAACTGACGGCCCCGACCCCGGCGCCTTACATCCATAATCCTCCTCACCGTGTAAGCAGGCTGATCGTCTATCATCCTGGGCGGTGGCGGGGGAGGACAGGGAGGAATCAGCGAGCTGGAACTGACCGGCTTGATTCTGGAAACATGAAAAGTAGGGTGAATCCTAAGAGAACCAGGGAGCTTCAGGCGCACTGCCGCAGGGTTGATGACCTTCTCCACTTCAAATGGCCCGATGAACCTTGGTGCCAACTTTGTAGATTCCACCCTCAACGGCAGGTCCCTGGATGACAGCCAAACCTTCTGCCCCGGAGAGTAACTAGGGGCAGGGGTGCGATGGCGGTTAGCTTGTACTGTGACTGGGTAGAAGAGGTACCAGAGCTGAGCGGGCCCTTCTCCAAACCTGATGGCACCGGCGCAGGTTCTCTTGTACCGAAGGGACAGCCAGCTCTTGTTCCTGATCTGCGAATAGAGGCGGTTGATAACCATAACAACACTGGAAGGGAGACATACCTAGAGAGGCGTTAACCAGGGTGTTGTGGGCATACTCTACCCAAGGCAGATGGACACTCCAACTAGCAGGATTGGCTGACGACGTGCACCTCAGTGCCACCTCCATCTGTTGATTTGCCCTCTCTGTCTGTCCATTGGTCTGTGGATGGTAACCAGAGGAGAGACTAACCTTGATGTCCAACGCCGTACAAAACGCCTTCCAAACCTGGGAGGTAAACTGTGGACCTCTGTCTGAAACGATGTCCCAAGGAAGGCCGTGTAACCGAAATAGATGTAGTACCAGAAGATCCGCAGTCTCCCGAGCGGACGGCAGCTTGGGTAAGGGTACAAAGTGAGCTGCCTTAGAGAACCGATCGACAATTGTCAACACCACCGTGTGTCCTTTAGATGGCGGAAGCCCAGTAACAAAGTCCACCGCCACATGTGACCATGGCCTGCTAGGAATCGGTAGTGGTTGTAGCAGACCGGCTGGGGGTCGATTAAGTGTCTTATTCTGAGAACACACTGGGCATGCCGAAATGTATTCTTTTGTATCCTTGTCCATAGTGTCCCACCAAAACCTACTGCGCAGGACAGCCAGGGTGCGATCAATACCCGGATGGCAAGTGAGGCGGGTCCCATGGGCCCAGTGCAATACCTCTGAACAAACGCTATTCGGCACGTACAAGGCATTGGGTGGCCCTGTACCAGGATCAGGATGCTGACGCTGTGCAAGCCGGACACGAGCTTCTATCTCCCAGGTCAGTGTAGCCACAATGCGAGACCGGGGCAGGATACTCTCTTCTTCTGTAGATTGCCGTTCCGTGGTGAAGACTCTGGATAAGGCGTCTGGCTTAATATTCTTGGAACCTGGGCGATAAGTAAGGACAAAATTAAAACGATCAAAGAATAGTGCCCACCTGGCCTGTCGGGAGTTCAGCCGCCTTGCCGTCTGGATGTAAGTCAAATTCTTATGGTCGGACAAGACCACAAACGGTTGAATGGAACCCTCCAGCCAATGACGCCACTCCTCTAACGCCAACTTAACCGCCAGGAGCTCTCTGTTCCCCACATCATAGTTCCTCTCTGCTGGAGAGAGTTTACGAGAGAAAAAAGCACATGGGTGAAGCTTTTGGTCAGTAGAAGAGCGCTGGGACAGTACTGCCCCCACTCCCGTATCTGAAGCGTCGACCTCCACCACAAACTGTAGCTCTAGATTTGGCTGGATGAGCACCGGAGCAGATGTAAAACGATGCTTTAGGACATTAAAGGCTCCTTCTGCCTCCGGTGTCCAGGCAAAAGGTTGTGCGGTAGACGTGAGAGTCGTCAAAGGCTCTGCCAGTGTAGTAGGTTGAAAATGCCGCATCTTAAGTTTGATTAAGAAACAGGCACCCCCCTCACTTTAATTTGTATTTTTCTAATGTCTTTTATTTGGGGTTACATCCACACCACTAGAGGGTGCTGTAAGCACTACTGTGGGGATTAGAGGCAGAGAGCTCACGCAGCTTCAGAATTAAACAAGCTGTGGTGAGATTAACATGTCTCCTCCTCGTCTCTCCACAGGTATGAGTATAAAGTTATTGAAGTAACTCAAACTTGGTCCAAGTACGGTTAAAGTACTCTGTAGAGGGTTTTGAACAGACTGTATATGTTTTTGAGAGTTCAGTACCAAAGTGAAGTGTAGTTTATTTCCGTTTTGTGTCGTCTCGTTTTCACCACGAGTACGCCATTTTCTGTATCGGAGCGTATTTAAAGCCTTATTCAAGCAATGTAAATTGCTCAAGTGCTTAATGATATGCATGTTCTTAGTGTTTTAAATTGTACATGTTTCACAAATTTGAGTGTAGTTGAGGCAGTAGCCATGCAGACCATTTAGTTCTGAGAAGTTTGCCGCCATTCGCAGGTGCCATTTTCTTTTATGTTGCCAACCCGCTTGTGTGTGTGTGTGTGTGTGTGTGTGTGTGTGTGTGTGTGTGTGTGTGTGTGTGTGGTAAAGGTGTGAAAGATAGATGGAAGTGTGAAATGGTGTAGAATAATGTACTTTGGTTACAATGTGGGATTGAATGTGGTGAAGAGTGAGTGTGTATATTGATGTTGGTTACTGTAATCCAGTTATATGTATTTTTATTTTGCACTTTATGGTTCATCTTGTGGTTTATTTTTAGTCAATATGGATGTGTTATTGTATTTTCAAATGGGTTATTTTTTAATGTATTGTCCTTTTATTTAATTAGTTGATCTTTGTGAGAATGAAAGTAATTGTAAGTAAAAGAATGAGAACTAAAGAATTAAACAAGCTGTGGTGAGATTAACATGTCTCCTCCTCGTCTCTCCACAGCCACACCACACCTTTTAGGCTACACAGGCTAACCCTAGCTGTGTGCTACTTGCTACCGCCCAGCTTCCCCTAGGGCTGGCGCCGGTAACAATTGGGGGCTCGTCCGGGATTCTAAACAAAGCCACTGCCTGGTGAAGAGTGCACCTGTGTCGTTGGATGTGACTGGAACTTCAGGGAAGGCTCCTTCTGTGTGTGTCATCCAGAGAGTATCCACTACCATAAAGACGACATGGCGACTAATGCACCACGGCGCGTGCTGATTGTTAAGATCCAGAGACAACTTTCCAGTTTTAACACCAACCAACTACAGGCCATTGCCCGATCCATCGATGACGGCGACATCACCGCCAGCATTGATAGGTTGAGTGACACTGACTTGTATGAGCTGATTGTGGACTACCTGAGAGATGAAAAGCTCAAGTCACTAGAGGATGAAGGCATGTCGCAACTGCTCCTCCTAGATGACCTGATTGCTGACCTACTGAACCCTACACCTGCGTTAGGTCCGGGAGACGGGGGTCCTTCTCATATCCCGAGGGAAGACCAGACCAACTTTTCTGCCACAGCACCGGTCCATCCCAACGCCTTTTCTTCCACAACTTCAGGAGAAAACGTCACTCCATCATCACCTCAGCACAATGGTCTCCACTCCGTACCCCATAACCACTCCCTTGGTCAGGACGGACACATCACCACATCACCAAGAAGTTCCGCTGCTTCAGGTCAAACCAGCAGAAATTTTGGCCTCCCTGGGACTAGTCCATCATCCAGTTTCCGAAACCAGGTATTGAGTATCAGTGACGTTGCAAGTCTCCTCCCACGCAGAGAGTTTAAGCTACATGGTGGACAGATTTCAGATACTGGTTCAGAGGTGTCTTATGGTAACCTTTGTAAACAAATCAATGAAGGTTTAATTGAGGGTTTTTCTGAATCAGAAGTTATCAGAAGTGTGCTTAAAATCACAAAACCTGGCACATTCAAAGATATGTTACTCAACAAAGGTGATTTAACTGTTGGTGAGCTTAAGAAGTTTCTTCTCACATTCGTGACAAAAACAGTACAGAGCTCTTTCAAGAGTTAAGTAATGCCAAACAGTCAGACAAGGAGAGTCCACAACAGTTTTTGTACAGAGTAATGGGTTTGAAACAGCGTGTTCTTTTTGAATCACAACAAGCAGGCACTGGTTTTACTTATGATGTTAACCTTGTACAAGGTACTTTTCTCCATACTCTTTATCAGGGGTTAAATGAGAAAAATGACTATGTGAGACGTGATTTAAAACCCTTCCTACATGACATGCAAGTAAGTGATGACCTCTTGCTAGAACACATCACTATGTCGACAAGCGGAAAGACAGAAAAGATTGGGTACAACTATTAAGACTAAAACAGTGACGGTTGCTACACTTGACAGTGGTGACAATACTAAGGACCACAAAGTTGACAAAGAGAGACAAACCCAACATGATGCTATTAGGGAACTAACAGCACAAGTGTCCTCTCTAACTAAACATCTAGCTCAAATGACCCGACAACCGAATAACCACAAACCTGTTGACTCTAGCCCACAGAGACACAACTCAAATATACAAGGTGAAACGCGGGGCAGATGTAAATTGTGTGTACAACAAAACATAACTCCATGTCTCCACTGTTTTGTGTGTGGTCAAACAGGACACAGGGCTATAGGGTGTCTTCAGAAAAATCTGTCGGGAAACGCAACACGGTCACAGGAGAGGGGCAGCCAGTGACCGAGACAACCCTAATGACCCCAATCTCTAACAGCCACGGTCCAAAATCACAGTCAATTCGCTCGTCACCTCTGCCAAAGAAAAGACTTGCTCAACTCATTGGTAAGAGATGTATGGTTACATGTTCTCTCAATGGTGCTCCACTCCAAATGCTACTTGATTCAGGTGCTCAAGTGACAATGGTGGGAAAAACATGGATGCAAACGACATTACCAACTGTCCCCATCCAACCACTCACGTCCCTCTTTTCGGACCAACCTTTGGAAATCTCTGCTGCAAACGGCAGTGATGTTCCTTTTGAGGGATGGGCAGATATGGCACTTGAAATCAAAAGCAATAACCATGGACATGTAACGATCCAAGTGCCAGTTATAGTCACCCAGAACTGTCTTAATCATCCCATCTTAGGCAGTAATGTTATTGCTGAAGTGATTAAAGCCCACAAAGAGACAGATACTAATATTACAGAGCTACTCAAAGAGGCTCTAAATGTAAATGAGAGTACAGTTGAGGCTTTAGTGTCAGCACTTGAAGTTTTTACCCAAGCTGATAACTGCACTGAATGCACAGTCAAAACTGGTAAAAAGGGTGTAATGTTACCTGCCGGTCAAATATGTGAAATCAGATGTAAGGTTAGAGAGTGGCCAGCAGGAGGTGCAAAGTTATTTCAGCCCAGTTTTCAAGGCAACTGTCCAGATGGCCTAGAGTTATTCCCTGCATTAGTAGATGTTCCTAGTGGTTTAACAAAAACTGTAAAAATCCCTATTCAGAACATCACTAAACATGACATCTACCTACCAAAAACAACCATTTTGGGAACCTTGGAAGAAATAACGGAAATAAGACATGTGAACAGCTTTTCAAACAGTTCAAGCTCAGGCCAACAAGCCAATGTAAACACATGTTCTGTCAATCTCAGTTCTATGCAGAGAACCAGGGATGAATGCCAAACAACAAAAGACACTCAGGTGAACAGTGAAAAATGGCATCCGCCTGTTGAGTTGTCACATTTGAACGAGAATGAGCAAAAAGTTGTAAAGAATATACTGTTTGAAGAGTCTGATGTTTTTGCTAAAAATGACTCAGACATTGGCTGTATCCCAAGTCTGCAACTCAAAATCAATCTCAAAGACAATGTGCCGGTCCAGACATCCTACAACTCTATTCCAAAACCTTTGTACAGGGAAGTGAAAGAATATGTTCAAAAGCTGCTTGACTATGGCTGGATTAGGAAATCCACATCTCCCTATTCCTCACCAGCGGTCTGTGTGAGAAAAAAGGACATGTCACTTCGCTTATGTGTTGATTTTCGGGGGTTGAATTGCAAAACTATTCCTGATCGCCATCCACTCCCACGCATTCAAGACCTGCTGGATAATTTGGGGGGCTACTCATGGTTCTCCATACTAGACCAAGGTTGTGCCTACCAAGGCTTTGTGGAAGAGAACTCTAGACACCTAACTGCCTTTAGTACACCTTGGGGGTTGTATGAGTGGAACCGCCTCCCCTTTGGCCTCACCAACGCCCCAGCGGCCTTTCAAAGATGCATGGAAGGGGTTCTCGAAAGTTTAAGGGATGAGTGCTGTTCCCCTTATTTAGATGATGTGTTATGTTATTCTAAGACTTTCACTGACCATGTTAATGACGTAAGACATGTTCTACACAGACTCAGAGAACATGGTGTAAAGCTACGCCCTAATAAGTGTGAACTTTTTAAACACCAAATCAGATATGTGGGTCGTCTTGTGACTAGTGAAGGTGTTCAGATAGACCCGAAAGACCTAAAAGCAGTTAACCAACTCAGAGACAGGGAACCAAAAAAATGTTGGAGAAGTTAGAGCTCTCCTTGGCTTCTTAGGTTACTACCGGACATTCATTCAGGACTTTTCTAGGTTAGCGAGACCACTGTTTAAACTTGTTGAGAGTCCCAGTGGGGTAGAATACAGACTCAATAAAAGTCTATCTAACAGGTCCAAGAAAATATGCAATGGTCAACTTCCATCCAAAACTCCTGTTAATTGGACACAAGAACAAAGAGCACAGTGGCAAAGTGGTTAGCACGCCTGCCTCACAGCAAGAAGGTCCTGGGTTCGATTCCCATCCAGGGCAGGGCCTTTCTGCCTCACAGCAAGAAGGTCCTGGGTTCGATTCCCATCCAGGGCAGGGCCTTTCTGTGTGGAGTTTGCATGTTCTCCCTGTGTCTGCGTAGGTTTCCTCCGGGTACTCGGTTTCTACCACTAAAAACATGTACAATATAGGACTACAGATGGAAATTAGCTGTTAAGCTATAATCTGGTACAAGCATCTCTGCTCCGGCTTAATGTAGACTGTACGCTGTCCTAAAGAAATAAACAAATCTAATAATAATAAACATAGTGCAGTTGTGTCACATACCCAGATTTTGACTTACCTTTTGTCCTCCATACAGACGCTTCTAATGAAGGACTGGGGGCTGTACTTTATCAACAACAGAACAACAAGCTGCGGGTCATTGCATATGGTTCCAGGACGCTCACGCCTGCTGAAAAAAACTATCACCTTCATTCTGGCAAGCTTGAGTTCCTTGCGCTGAAGTGGGCGATCTGTGACAAATTCAGGGATTACCTTTATTACGCTTCCACTTTCACAGTATTCACGGACAACAATCCTCTTACATATGTTTTGAGCACAGCCAAGTTGAATGCAGTTGGACATCGCTGGGTGGGTGAGCTAGCGGATTTTCATTTTACCATCAAGTATCGCCCTGGCAAATAGAATGCAGATGCTGACACACTGTCCAGGTATCCAGTTGAACTATCAGATCACTTGTCAGAATACACAGAAACAATGCCACCCGAAGTAATTTCCGCCATTTGGCAAGGTGAAAAAGCCATGCGGGACAGTGAAGTGCCATGGGTCGCCGCTTTGCAGTTGAACTCAAATGTCAATGACACAATCACTGAAGGCACACCTGTAATCTTACCTGAAGATCTTCGAACTGCTCAAAAGAGGACAAGTCAATCAGTGAAGTGGTACACTTGAAAAGAAAAGGATGGAATCCAAATGACAAAGATAAAAGACAAATGACTCGTCAAACAAGGAGACTAGTACACGAATGGAACAGACTACACCTTGAAAAAGGACTGCTGTACAGACACACCGGGAAGAGAAAACAGTTGGTTCTACCAGAAAAGTTGAAAAGACAGTTTTAAAACATTTGCATGACGATATGGGTCATGTAGGGGCAGATAAAGTCATTCACTTAGCCAGAGAACGTTTTTATTGGCCGTTCATGCAATGTGAAATAGAGGATTATGTCATTCGCCAATGCACTTGTATAAAACAAAAACGTCCCTGTGTTCCAGACAAAGCTCCAATGTGTTCAATCACGACAAACGCCCCATTTGAACTGGTATCAGTTGACTACCTTCACCTCGAACCGAGTAAAGGCGGTTATGAGTATATATTAGTCCTGGTAGATCACTTTACGCGTTTTGCTCAAGCTTATCCAACTGACAGTGTCACTCTGTTTTGCTACAAACTGTTTTGCACATTTGCTTCCTGCACCTTCATGTGATTCTTAATATTTAAGACCACAGCTAAATGCATATATGCACACTGTACATCCCTGTACATTTTTTAATATTTTAAGTCTACAGTTTACATTCATGTACATTATTTTGCGATCTAGATTTATTCCCACATTACACATTTTTTATATTTTTTAGATTTTATTCTTATATTTTTTATTGTTTACTTTTATCTCATTCTTACATAGCTACATTTATGTATATTTTCATCTGTGTGTTTTCCTAAATAATTGCACTGTCCATGGAGCGGACCTGACTCACATTTCACTGCTGGTTATATATGCTGTATATAATTTTGTATGTGACAAATAAAATCTTGAATCTTGAATCTTGAATCTTAAAAATAAGTCTGGCAAAACTGCAGCGGAGAAAATATTTCACGACTTCATCCCAAGGTTCGGGTACCCGGAAAAACTCCACCATGATCAGGGCCGGGAGTTCGAAAATAGCCTATTCCAAAGACTACAACAACTCGCAGGGATAGCACACTCTCGAACTACCCCCTATCATCCGCAGGGGAATCCTGTTGAGCGTCTAAACCGAACACTCCTTCAAATGTTGCGCACCCTGCAGGAAGAAAAGAAAACACAGTGGAAAGACCACTTGCCTCACATTCTCCATGCGTATAATTGTACAAGACATGAAGCGACCGGGTATTCTCCTTTTTTTCTTCTGTATGGTAGGGCGCCTAGACTACCCGTAGACCTTCTTTTTGACATTAAAATGGAAAGTGACTGTAAAACAAAACAAGAATATGCTGAAAAATGGGCATGTCGCATGCAAGAAGCATATAAAATTGCTTCGGAAAACAGCCAGAAAAGCTCTGCTAAAGGAAAAAAGTATTAAAAAGTTCTGGCGCCGGTAACACCAGCTTACTGAAGTTTCTTATGAAATTCCTATAAAAGTTCGCAAACCCCAAGAATCACTGAACCTCCTTACGGCTGGACGGGGTAGGCCACTCCCGTACCGCCGTGAGTTTCTCTGGGTCCATCTGGATATGTCCCTGAGCGATGATGTATCCAAGGAAGGTAACTGACGGTGCGTGGAACTCGCACTTCTCGGCCTTAACAAACAGTTTATTCTCCAATAATCTCTGGAGAACCCCCCTGACATGTCTCTGATGTTCCTCCAAATCCTTAGAAAAGATCAAAATGTCATCCAAATACACAAAAACAAACCGACCAATCATGTCTCGTAGTACATCGTTCACCAATTTTTGAAATACCGCAGGGGCATTCATAAGTCCAAAAGGCATCACCCGGTATTCAAAATGTCCTAAGGGGGTATTAAAAGCAGTCTTCCACTCATCCCCCTCCCTAATCCGCACCAAATGGTATGCGTTGCGGAGGTCGAGTTTGGTGAATATCATGGAGCCACAGAGAGGAGTGAAAACGGAACTGATCAAAGGAAGTGGATATTTATTCTTGATAGTAATCTTGTTCAGGCCCCGAAAATCAATACATGGTCTCAGACTCTTGTCCTTCTTATCAACAAAGAAAAAACCTGCACCCACCGGAGAGGACGAGGGTCGTATTATCCCTGCTGCCAACGACTCCTGGATGTACTTCTCCATTACCTCATTTCTGGCCTCGAGAGTGTATAGAGACGGCTGCTGGGAAGAGGAGCACCGGGCAAGAGGTCGATGGCACAGTCGTATGGTCTATGAGGTGGCAGCGACAAAGCTTGATGCTTACAGAACACTGCCGACAAATCATGGTAGGTAGGTGGAACTGAAGACAGATCTGGAGGTTCAGGTGCCGAGGTGCATCTAGAGGAAACAGGAGGTAAAGCAGACTGCAGACAATGTAAATGACAATATTTACTCCAAGACAACACTTGGTATGCGGCCCAGTCAATGTGAGGGTTATGAATTTTCAGCCAGGGTAACCCCAACACTATAGGTGTGTGAACACAATCAAAAATGTAAAAACTAATAGTCTCTGTGTGATTTCCAGACAGAAGGAGGTTTACTGGAATAGTCTGTTCACTTATCTGGGTCAAAACCTCACCGTTCAAAGCCTTGACCTTTAAAGGCACCTCCAATGGCATAGTCTGTATACCCAACCTCTTAGCCACCCCACGGTCCAAAAGGCTTTCATCTGCTCCAGAATCGATCAGAACTTCCAATGTCTGGTTCTGATCTGCTAAAATAATAGTTCCTTCCATACGTACAGAAGTAGGAGACGAGCACCGGACTTGGCTCAGCAGTATTTCTCCCATTACCGCTGAGCCCACCCTTTTCCCGGAAGGAGCGGGCAGGAAGCACGAAAATGTCCAAGTCTTCCACAATAGAGACAACTCCCTGTCTTGACCCGACGAAGTCTCTCCTCCTCTGTCAAATGGGTCCGACCCAACTGCATGGGTTCAGGTGCGGCTGTTTGCAGTGAACGACCCGGCAAATCTGTCTTGGGACTGGATGAGCCTCCTCCATCGCCCGTCTGTGTCCACCAACCCCCGGTCCTCTCTCGTGGAGGCTGGGGAAAACCCCCCTGATATGCCGGGAATCCCGAACCTGGACTAGTGGAGGATCTCAGTGACGCCTGTAAGCCAGCCTTCTCCCTCTTACGCTCCCGGAGGCAATTATCCATTCTAATAGCCCCGGTAATGAGTTCATTAAGATTCGTTGGAGGCTCTCGCGCCGCCATCTCGTCCTTAAGTTCCTCAGAAATCGCATTTAAAAAGGCTCTGTGCAGAGCTTCTTCATTCCAACCGCTCTCCACGGCTAATGAACGAAACTCAATGGAAAACTCTGCCACACTGCGATTCCCCTGATGAATAGAAAACAGTCTTGTAGTAGCCTCCCCTCCACGAACAGGATGATCAAAAATTTATGTCATCTCCTTGATGAATGCGGAATAAGAGAAACACAAAGCCTCCTGCTTCTCCCAAACAGCGGAGGCCCAGTGTAAGGCCTGACCCCTTAGACACCCAATTAAAAAAGCAATTCTTGAACGATCACTCTTATAAGTCTGTGACTGTAGTTCAAAAACCAAAGAGCACTGGGTTAAAAATGTACCACAAGAGCCGAGATCTCCACTGTATGGTGCAGGTGGCGGTACATACGCTTCCTTGTAACCTGGAGGCGGGGCTTCCATAGTCAGCGTAGAGACGGCTGGAGCGCTGGTAGCCGGCGGTGAGTTCACTGAAGTCAACTGGGCACTCAGCACGGAGAGACTCTGAGAAAAGTCCTTCATGTGGCCCATGAGAGCCTGGAGAGTATCATGCTGCTCCAGAAGAGCGGTCTGAGCAGCGACAGTCTGCGGAAGAGTGTGAGGCTCTGCTGGGTTCATTCTGGCCAGATCGTACTGTTACGGACCGGCAAGACAACCCAAATGCAGGCACACACGTAGAGGAATATAAACAGATTTATTGAAACACAAAGGAATGACGAGTTCTTCTGGGATAACAAGAGGACACAGGACAACACCGGGACTGGACTAGAACGGAATTGAGGACGAGACTTGAAGGTACAGGAACAGACGGAGACGGAACAGGAACAGGACATACGGCAGGACTGGACGGATCTGAGACGAACAAAGGCACAGGTAAGTAATTCAATATACAAAAGGCAATAGCAAGCTAGACGTTTAACTGACTGGAGTTAGTGTTTCGATCTGGCAACGAGGAGCAGGCTGCGGTGCTTCTTATCCTCTGTTGATTGCCAACTCGGCTCAGCTGGTCTTGCTCCGCCGGCGCTCCCGCACACCTGTTTCTCATCTGCGAGTCTGTAGGGGCGGGGGAGCCGGAGGCGGATGCCGCGGCCAACTGCTCAGAGTCCTGAGCCACCGTGACACAAACCCTGTCTAACATTTATAAGTGAAAGGGCTCTAATAAATCCAAAACTGAAAATGAGAGAAATCACAAAGGAGTAAAAACTATGGTGATTTCAAAAAGTTTTTTAAAAAACTGCAAAAGTTGGAAAAAAGGCAGAGCAACTTACGATTCGTCGATGCTCAAAAAAGTGGCTTCAAAAACTAAACAGGGAAAAAACAAAAAGGTAAAATTAGAAGTGAACAGCTGAGAATCATTAAGACAGGAGTCAAAAGGATAAAAATGTCATGAGTTACAAAAAAGAGCTTTGCTCTGCATCAGTGCACTGAGAATAAAAAGATATGGCAGATTTGCTGAGGGTCTAAAAACAGAAATGTTCTTTGGTGTTCAGGTGACATGTAAAAGGATAAGCAGCACAGGAATCTGAGGAAAAAATAAAGAACATTTTAATCCAAGACCATGTTTAATAAAAACTGAAGCTGTGTTTTTTATGTATAACTTGATTAATTAGAGTTTGAAAACTCTATTGAACAAACCTAGAGTTGATAAAAAAAATTAGAAGCTGAAAAGATACAGGAGCTTTCTTCACAGGATGCAGCTACTACTTTCACTCTGGTGTTAGACTCAGAACCAGGGGGATATGATGCTATTAAAAGTTAGGGCTCTCTCCTGCTCATGTTGAAGGACAGTCCAGAGGACACTTGGGTTTGTGAGGATTATTAATCATGTTTATATAAACGTAGCCTAGTGAGGAATTTATAAAAAAATTAAATAAAATAAATTGTATTGTAGTAAAATATGGACAATCAATCAATACAAAATAGATAATTTGGAGAAAAATGGAACAACGTTAATGCTTCTTTTTCAGAGTAAAAAAAAACACCTCAAAATGACATCAGACTTACTCTTGACAGATCAGTCACACTGCGTCAGCACTGGCAAAATCTCAAAGAAAACAAAAACCTTATTTGCAAATCATGTTTAAGGTGGAGGTAAATGTCAGTAAAACATAAAAAAAAAAAAAAAATACATTTCCAAGGAAAAGGTCTGTTTGTACACAATAGTCCAGAAAGGTCTCGAACAAGACTCCATATTTATCTGACTGAAAATGTCTGCATACACAACCATTACACATATTGATGGAAAATTCAGATATACAAAGTCAAATTTCAAACATTAAGCAAAAAACTTGTCATGGCCGCTACTAAAACTTGTTACTGTGCAGCTCACGGCTAAAGCAAAATGAATGCCACTAAAGCAACACAGTCTGAGGAATACCAGTCAGAAAAAACGCATTAAAAATCAAAACAAAAATCTGCTGATCTTATCACCTTGAAACCACACAAAATGGCGTTGACAGCCACTCAAGCAGACGGACACGCCCACTGCTGCATCTCGGCTTCTGATTGGACGTTGAGTCTCTGTGTTGGAGCACACTGTTTACGGATTTGCCAATGACAATGTCAGGTCAACTTAAACTTACCCAAAAAGCACTATTTTTATTAATCACAAATAAATAATTTTTAACACCCCACATAGGTTTTCTATGTCTCCATTATTAAAATATGATTTTTTTTTATTTTTTATATTTTTTTACCAAACAGTTCTAATCCTGCGTGTTTACAACATCACATCATAGGCTTCCTCATATTCTGTAGCTCTGCTGTGAAGATGTAGGTTGTGATTTTGTTTTACCATATTCATTAATAAATAATCTTACTATTTGAAAATGTAATTGTATTTTATTGTATGGATTCAAGATGAGTTAATACATAGTTCACATATATCAGAAAAAATAAGCAAATACACAATGCATAAATAATTGCCAGTGAATGGGTTTTGGTAATCCACTTTAGAATAAATGTCTACATAAAGAAAAACAGTAAATCAAACAAACTCTAAACTCTTCACAGTCATTTAAAAAAACCTGAGATACTGTATTACTGTTACTACCCTGTATTATGTGGGATGTAAACTGAGATTTTAAATGACCATAACTGTTGTTATTAATATTTTATTTATCTCCCCACTTCACATTTGTGTGGTATAAATATTCTGTATTCTGGCTTTGAAATGAGAAATAGGACACTTATATCTGTCTCTTCAAAAAATATATGGATGGTGAGATGGTGATGGTGAAATCACCATCTCACCATCCATATATTTCACCATGGAGATGGTGAAATATATGGTGAGGTGAACCATATTTTTTCCACAGAGAGTGATTTAAATTGTAAGCTCTCAGTCTTTGTAATTTTATACAAACAATACAGCAATACAGCACCCGACACATCTTTGGAAGATAACAGCCTACAGAGCTGAAAGAAAAGAAACTGACTAAATTATGTACAAAGTACATTTTATTGCATTCTTTGCATATGTATTCAAAAAAGCTGTGTTAATCAGGTTCATATAGTGTAAAGCTCCCACAAAACTCTCAAAATACCAAGACACAGTGGGACCAGTTCTGTGAGAGATTTGTTTTGTTCTAAACACATAATCACGTCTAAACAGCATGTCATGCACACTTTTGTCTTTGTGATTTAACTGAACCACTCCTCTTCTTAAACATAAAGGCAAGGCAAGGCAATTTTATTTATATAGCACAATTCATACACTGGGCAACTCAAAGTGGTTTACAGGAATAAAAGACAATTTACAAGATTTAGATAATTCTAAACATTTTAAAAGAAGAGTGCAGATACAAAACACTTCAAGTTTAAATGTAGGCGGAGCTAAAGAGGAAGGTTTTTAACCTCTTCTTGAACATTGTTAAAGTTGAGGCTGTTCCAGATTTCTGCTGAAACTTAAACGCTGCTTCACCAGGTTTAGTTCTAACTCTGGGCACGAGCAGAAGGCCTGTCCCAGATGTTCTCAGAGTCCGAGAAGTTTCAGAAGGAACTAGCATGTCAGAAATATATTCTGGTTCTAAATCATTTAGAGATGAGGGAGTATTGGTTTCAGGGGGAACAGGAGTTTACGTGGCTGAGGTGGGAAGGAGGAAAAATGTTCTGCGACATCTGTAGAAAAGCTAACACAAGCTTATTTCCTTCTGCCGGAATCATATTGTGTAATATACTGCGTTCTCTAGAGTTCAAGCACAAAATACTATGCTGGTCTTGACATTTCTTAAAATGTGAGTAAAACGAAAAGCCAATATAAGTATTATTAAAGTATGAAAATAAAAAAATGACATGTAATAATAGAGTAGAACGGAAATTTTACGACTCCGTCAAAATAACAGAGAGTGAGAAAGTCTAGTCTATTCTCTGAGCAACAGGAAGCCATTACTTCCTGGTTTTGGTTAGAACTCGTGCAGCAGCGTTCTGAATAAGCTGCAGCTTATTAAAAATTGAATAAAAAATCTAATAGAGCATCAGAGCACACTCTGACTCAAATACATCTGCACTGATCGACTACCTGACTGAAAACATGACAGGTGAGTAAAAAAAATATATTTAGAGCTTTATTTTTGTTTGGTTCAAACTTTGTGCACATCGTAGTAACAATGTAGTAACATTTATGGTTTTGTTTAGCCTGTTTATCAGAGGATGCTGGCTCTTATTTCTTTTCATCTTGATTTTAAATTGATTCATATCACATTCATATTGTCATATTGTTATGTTTATATTTTAAAGTTAAAATAAAAGGATATTACTAACACCACAGTTTTGCGATAATATATAGCTATTAAATACTAATTACACAAATGGATTTATATTGTTACAGCCAAAAACTAGGCACATAAATACACTAAAGGTAATTTCCTCCATTTATTTTCTCAAAACAGACACAAGAATTGTGCTTCTGGGAAAAACTGGAGCAGGAAAAAGCAGCCTGGCAAACATTATATTTGGAGATAACGAGTTTAAGAAGACCAATTCTTCAATCTCTGGGACCAAGAACTGTCAGTCTCAAACCAAAAGCATCAATGGGAGAAGAGTTACTTTGATCGACACTCCAGGCCTCTTTGCCACAGATCCAGAGAGCCCCGATCTGATTTCTGAGCTCCTAAAATGTTTCACAATGTGTCTTCCAGGGCCTCATGCTTTTCTCCTTGTGTTCAAAGTAGAGATGTTTACACAACAAGAACAGGCTGTCATAGAATTAATACTGAAGTATTTCTCTAAAGAGGTTCCGAACTACACCACAGTGGTCTTCACTCACGGTGATGACCTCCCAGAGGGGATGAAGATTAAAGACTGGGTCAGTCAGAATGAAACCCTGAGGGACCTGGTGCAGAAGTGCGGCGGCCGTTGTCATGTCTTTGATAATAAACAATGGAACAACACCCAGGACCAATACAGAAACAACAATGTCCAGGTCGAGGAGCTGCTCAACACCATCGACACAACTGTGAGAGAAAACAGAGGAGAATACTACACAAATGAGCTGCTGCAAAAGATAAAGCATGTGATAGAGCAAGAAATACAAAGCTCTATAGAATCATCACAAGCAGAGGGAGACATCAGAGAAAGGGCTAGAGAGAGTGTTTACAGAAAACCTCTGAACAACCCAGTGGCGATAGGAGTTGTGTTGGGAGCTTTTCTTGGAGCATTGACAGTGGCCGTAGTGAATAGAAAGTCTCCATCTATATTTATAGATGTGGTTAAAGGTGGAGCTTTAGGAGGGTTATTTGGGGCAGTGGTGTCTGCCATTTTTATGTCTTGGCCACAGTAAGGACAAATTGTAGTATTTTGAGGCACAATAGTAAACAAGCCACTTTTAATGTTAAGGTTTTAGAAAACAGAAATATAATATTTTCACCAATAGAATTGTGTAAATGTAGACACACTTAATGATTGGGAAACTGTTGCAAAGCTAACATTTAAACTCATTGGTAACTTAACATTATGGCATGGTAATAATATGGTAATATGGTAAATTTGGTAACAAATGTGTGTGTGAAATGAATGTGTTTCTGTATGAAATGTGTTTGTGAAATTATTGAAAACAATTGTGTGTGTGTGTGTGTGAAATAACATTTTAATTACACACAATTATGACATTATTAGGAACTCACACAACTGTGTTGACCTCTTACAATAAACAAAAGAGAAACTGAAACAGAAAAACAAAGCATGTGAACACATCTGAATCATAACTGAACTGTTCTACTCTGACATCATGGAAAGTGAGAAAGAAAGACATTTAGAGCATAGGTTCATTTTTTAAATATGTTTAATATATGTGATGGTGTTTTACTGATGGACCTATTTTTGTAACCTACTCTGCCAGATAGAACTCTTCACTGAACATAGTCTGCTTCAAAGGCTTAAACCGATGACTGTATAAACTATGGACGTCTTCTGCCCATTGCTCCGAAATTCACTGATATTGTCCTCACCAAAGGGCAATAAAATGGTGGTTACATCCGGGCATTTTGGCTTTTACTCCATAGTAAAGCAATAGTTTTCAGATAGCATAAACGGAGTTGTCTTGTAGTAAAAACTTAGCTCTAGAGACCGGAGCCATCTTTTGTACCAGGCTGTAAACATGAGTTTTACTCTTGTAAAGTCGCCATTGGGTTTCTCTTATATTTCTGCTTTTGGAGCCTGCCCTCTGGTGGACGGAGGTATATATCTGTATTACGCTGTATAACGCTGTATATCACTGTATAGTGGCGCCCTTACTCAAGGACTTTTCAAGGGGTTCCATGAGAGAGGCTTGTGTCTGATACAAGATGGATTTTGGAAACTCCTAAATCTCGCAAGAATCCAGCTGCAGCGCAAGGTTAAAGTTTATGCTTCGAAGAAGATGAAGAAACCATTACCCCTATGTTATTGTTTAATAATGTTTTGTTCTAGATGCTTTAAATCACCACAAATCAGTTTGTGATGCTAATATTTAAACTTCTTTATTTTCATAAAAAGCATTAAAAATCAACTCATTGTCATGACTTAAACTCTAGACAATATACTTTAACTGTAGAATATTTAGATTTTAATTAATGCTTGTCATGATTATTCAGTTACTGGTCAAATCTTTTTACACGTGTATTACACGTGTCACATATTATAAACTGACTGTGTATGTTTAGTTTCATCACCTTGGAAGTCAGCCATCCTCCGTCTGTTTTGAGGCAGAGTCACGTCCAGTCGTGACATGGACTCAGGCGTTTGCAGGATCTCCTCTAACCGGCTCTGCTCCTCACACTCCTGACAATGGGAAAGGCAGATTTAGAAACACATCAGCCAATTACTTTTAAAACAATCTTACACTAAAACCTGGACATTAGAAGCTACTTTAACAAAACCAGAACAATAAATAAGACATTTTAAACTCCTATTTGTACCTCCTTTAGTCAATTAAAACAAAGAGATACAGTATTGTTGTTACTACTCTGCATTATAATAGGCCTATACTGAGATTTTTAAAGATACTGTGTGAACATTATTGTGTGTAAACATGTGATCAGTCCAGGTGAACAGGTGACATAATCTGATAGAAACCTGTGTTGGTGTCGGTGGGGTTTTCCTGCGGCCGACAGGAGTGTTCGGCCCCGGGCTCTGTGACCCACTCTTCTGTCGGTCCCGGTCCCTCTGCAGCAGGATGGCCTGCCGGGTGGCTCTGTACTCCAGAGAGAAGTTACTGATGGTTTTACAGAAGTCCTCTGCTTTAGTGTCTCGGACCATCGCACGGGAGTAGCCCAGGAACAACAAGAAAGAGTGGAACCTGAAGAAACACGAGGATGAGAAAAGCCAGGTTTAGTCAACTGGCGCCATCTTGTGGGTGTATCAGAGACTGCAAGTATGGTTACAGTGTTGAACAAAGCTGAATATGATGCATTGTTTTTTTCTGCTTTTATGTTAAAATTATTATTGTCTCATCATAAAAACACACTATATTACACCATGCATGAACTTTAGAAAATATATTAATGGTGTACTTAAACACATCAGTATAAAACAGGTTTTCAAAACAAAGGGGATTTAAAAGGTGAGTTAAAAAATAGTTTATTTAAAGAACCTTAAAAGTGCCCTTAAAGAAAATTAAAATGAATTAATTGCAGATGTTCCAGGACAGGACGCAAGGTGAAGAATTATAATCTGCAATGTTGCCAGCAGAGGCCCCTTTAACTCCCCTCCAACAGCTCAACTTGTCACCGTCAGCAATCTTCTCAGTCATGTCCAGCAGAACACAATACATGCTCTGTGGCCAATATCATGATTAAGCCTTGACAAAATTATTCAGGTTACTAAACATATTTGACACATTATTTTGACTGAATAATAATATTTCATCCTATGAGCCGGGTCCCACCTGTTGATGACTCTGCACAGCTCTCAGCACTTTCAGTCTCTCCTCACACTCCTTCAGGAACTTGGGCAGCCTGCGACGGATCGACCCCTCTGAAGTTAGAACCCCTTCTTCTTCTTCGTTAGTCCCTCTCTTCTTTTCCACCTTAAGTCTGCTTTATTTAATGTAATGTTCAAACAATGGAAATAGCAGGCTACAAATCAATTTCCTCAGAAACAAATACCCTTTATTCTTCAGGAAGGCCCAGGACTAACTTGTTAAATCTTGGCTCATGAGTGAGTGCAAAAACCCATTTGTGTGTTTTTAGCACCTCCCATCGAATGTGATTTGTGATAAAAGATCAATATTAGTGTTCTTGTGACATATTTTATAAACCAGTTGAACATTAGTATATACAGTAGTTCAGTAGTTCATAAGCAGCAAACAGCATGGATTTAATGAACAAAGCGGTCCCAGTGCTGCAGGATTATGTAACAAGCCACAGAGGAAGCTGTGTAAGCACTTGCCAAAAACAGAAGCAGTCCTTAACTCCCTCTGTTTGCCACGAGCACTGTGTCTTTTTACACCGACCAGCTGCCAGCTGAGCTAAAACTGTCAGTGGTGGCGCTCTCTGCAGCCAGTGGGATTACAGGAGCAGTGTTTAATGCTCTTTATTTATATCTTTATTTTGGAATCATGCTATGGCTTGGTGTGACGCAAACATAAAAACAGATGAACATTATTTATTGTGAGAAACAACCTTATAAGCAGACTTACAGAGACAAACCCTGTCTAACATTTATAAGTGAAAGGGCTCTAATAAATCCAAAACTGAAAATGAGAGAAATCACAAAGGAGTAAAAACTATGGTGATTTCAAAAAGTTTTCGAAAAGCTGCAAAAGTTGGAAAAAAGGCAGAGCAACTTACGATTTGTTGATGCTCAAAAAAGTGGCTTCAAAAACTAAACAGGGAAAAAACAAAAAGGTAAAATTAGAAGTGAACAGCTGAGAATCATTACAACAGGAGTCAAAAGGATAAAAATGTCATGAGTTACAAAAAAGAGCTTTGCTCTGCATCAGTGCACTGAGAATAAAAAGATATGGCAGATTTGCTTAGGGTCTAAAAACAGAAATGTTCTTTGGTGTTCAGGTGACATGTAAAAGGATAAGCAGCACAGGAATCTGAGGAAAAAATAAAGAACATTTTAATCCAAGACCATGTTTAATAAAAACTGAAGCTGTGTTTTTTTGTATAACTTGCTTAATTAGAGTTTGAAAACTCTATTGAACAAACCTAGAGTTGATAAAAAGATTAGAAGCTGAAAAGATACAGGAGCTTTCTTCACAGGATGCAGCTACTACTTTCACTCTGGTGTTAGACTCAGATTACACACAGAGCCAGGGGGATATGATGCTATTAAAAGTTAGGGCTCTCTCCTGCTCATGTTGAAGGACAGTCCAGAGGACACTTGGGTTTGTGAGGATTATTATTGTGGTTTATATAAACTGTAGCCTAGTGAGGAATTTATAAAAAGTAAAAAAAAAAAATTCAAAAAATAAGGTATTGTAGAAAAATATGCATATAAATCATTACCAAATGCATAGATAATTAGAAGAGAAACGGAACGTTTATGCTCCTTTTTCACTGAGTAAAAAAAACCCTCAAAATGACATCAGACTTACTCTTGACAGATCAGTCACACTGCGTCAGCACTGGCAAAATCTCAAAGAAAAGAAAAACCTTATCTGCAAATCATGTTTGCATGGAGATAAGTGTCAGTAAAACACACACACACACACACATATATATATATATATATATATAAAAACTTTGTCCTTCACCCTCTGCGGGTGGTCTCATCCTTCGAGCTCGGGTCCTCTACCAGAGGCCTGGGAGCTTGAGGGTTCTGCGCAGTATCTTTGCTGTTCCTAGTACTGCACTTTTCTGGACCGAGATGTCTGGTGTTCTTCCAGGGATCTGCTGTAGCCACTCTTCCAGTTTGGGGTTACTGCCCGAGTGCTCCGATGACCACAGGCACCACTGTCGCTTCACCTTCCAAGCCTTTTCCAGCTCTTCTCTGAGGCCTTGGTATTTCTCTAGTTTCTCATGTTCCTTTTTCCTGATGTTGCAATCACTTGGTACTGCAACGTCAACCACAACCTTCCTCTGCTGTTTGTCCACCACCACAATGTCTGGTTGGTTCGCCATTACCATTCTGTCAGTCTGAATCTGGAAGTCCCACAGGATCTTGGCTCGGTCATTCTCTACCACCTTTGGGGTGTTTCCACTTTGACCTCGGGGTTTCCAGTCCATACTCCGTACAGATGTTCCTGTACACTATGCCAGCCACTTGGTTATGGCGCTCCATGTATGCTTTCCCTGCCAGCATCTTACACCCTGCAGTTAAGTGTTGGACTGTCTCAGGGGCCTGTTTGCACAGCCTACACCTTGGGTCTTGTCTGGTGTGGTAGATTTGGGCCTCTATTGCTCTGGTGCTCAAGGCCTGCTCCTGTGCAGCCAGGATGAGTGCCTCTGTGCTGTCCTTCAGTCCGGCCCGTTCTAGCCATTGGTAGGATTTCTTGATATCAGCCACTTCAGTTATGTTCGGTGGTACATCCCATGTAGGGTTTGTCCTCCCATGATGGTCCCTCCTCCAGCTCCTCTTCCTCTGTTCCCCATTGCCTGAGACATTCACTGAGCACGTCATCTGTTGGGGCCTTATCTTTGATGTACTTGTGGATCTTGGATGTTTCATCCTGGATAGTGGCTCTCACACTCACTAGTCCACGACCGCCTTCTTTACGGCTAGCGTACAGTCTCAGGGTGCTGGATTTGGGGTGGAACCCTCCATGCATGGTGAGGAGCTTTCGTGTCTTAACGTCTGTGATCTGTATCTCTTCTTTTGGCCACCTTATTATTCCCGCAGGGTATCTGATCACTGGCAGGGCGTAGCTGTTTATTGCCCGTGCCTTGTTCTTGCCATTGAGCTGACTTCTTAGGACTTGCCTTACTCGTTGGAGGTATTTGGCAGTTGCTGTTTTCCTTGTTACCTCATCAAGGTTGCCATTTGCCTGTGGTATTCCAAGGTACTTGTAATCCTCCATCCTCAATGTCTGCTATTGTTCCTTCTGGGAGTGAGACCCCTTCTGTGTGGACTACCTTCCCTCTCTTCGTCACCATTCGACTACACTTCTCAAGCCCGAATGACATCCCAATGTCAGAGCTGTAGATCCTGGTGGTGTGGATCAGTGAGTCGATGTCCCGCTCACTCTTAGCGTATAGCTTGATGTCATCCATGTAGAGGAGGTGACTGATGGTGGCCCTATTCTTGAGTCGATATCCATAGCCAGTCTTGTTGATTATTTGGCTGAGAGGGTTCAGGCCTATGCAGAACAGCAGTGGGGATAGAGCATCTCCTTGGTATATGCCACATTTGATGGATACTTGTGCAAGTGGCTTGCCATTGGCCTCAAGGGTGGTTTTCCACAGCCTCATTGAGTTTGCAATGAAGTCTCTTAGAGTCCTGTTGATGTTGTACATCTCCAAGCATTCAGTGATCCATGTGTGTGGCATTGAGTCATATGCTTTCTTGTAATCAATCCAGGAAGTGCACAGGTTGGTGTGTCGGGTTCTGCAGTCTTGGGTGACTGTTCTGTCAACCAGGAGTTGGTGTTTAGCTCCTCTGGTTTCTTTGCCGATGCCCTTCTGTGCTTTGCTCATGTATTGATCCATGTGCCCACTTATCTTAGCAATGATGCCTGACATGAGCTTCCATGTTGTGGGGAGACAGGTTATTGGCGATAGTTGGATGGGACTGTACCCTTTGTGGGATCCTTCAGGATCAGGATTGTATGCCCTTCGGTAAGCCATTCAGGGTGCGTCCCATCCCTTAGCAGCTGGTTCATTTGCGCTTCAAGGCGCTAGTGGAGTGCAGTGAGCTTCTTTAGCCAGTAGGTGTGGATCCTGTCAGGGCCCGGTGCTGTCCAGTTTTTCATACCTGAGAGTCTTTCTTGGATGTCTGCCACTGTGATGGTAACTGGATTCTGTTCAGGGAGGTTGCTGTGGTCCTCTCTCAGAGCCACCAGCCACTGTGCATCGCTGTTGTGTGATGCCTCCCTCTCCCATATACTTTTCCAGTATTGTTCAGTTTCCAGCCTTGGAGGGTCTGCTCTGCTGTTATTACCCTGCCATTGAGCGTACACTTTTATATATATATATATATATATATATATATATATATATATATATATATATATCACATTTCCAAGGGAAAAGTCTGTTTGTGCACAATAGTCCAGAAAGGTCTCGAACAAGACTCCATATTTATCTGACTGAAAATGTCTGCATACACAACCATTACACATATTGAACGCCACTAAAGCAACACAGTCTGAGGAATACCAGTCAGAAAAAACGCATTAAAAATCAAAACAAAAATGTCCCAATGACGACTCAAAGTCAGGAAAAAAAATAAAAACAGCGGAAAAATCTCTTAGTTAAAAATACTCACCAGGAGCTAACACTAAAAATTAGCATAATTCAGCGTCAGTGGAAAATTTAAAGATCCGCTTTTTGACTCGAGAAGCTGATCGTATCACCTTGAAACCAAGCCTCTCCCATGGAACCTCTAAAATGGTCCTTGTGTAAGGGCGCCGCCATACAGTGATTTTACAGCGAAATCCAGCGATATACCTCCATCCACCAGAGGGCAGGCTCCAAAAGCGGAAATATAAGGAGAAACCCAATGGCGACTTTACAAGAGTAAAACTCATGTTTACAGCCTGGTACAAAAGATGGCTCTGGTCTCTAGAGCTAAGTTTTTATTACATGACAACTCTGGGGGGGGGGGGTGAATTTTTTATTATATGTTTGTTTATGCTATCTAAAAACTATTGATTTACTATGGAAAAAGCCCGGATGTAACGGCCATTTTATTGCCCATTCGTAATGACAATATTGGTGAATAGGGGACCAATGGGCGGATATCATCCATATTTATACAATCTATGCTTGAAACAACTGGACACAAAATGGCGTCGACAGACACTCAAGCAGACGGACACGCCCACCCCTGCATCTCGGCTTCTGATTGGACGTTGAGTCTCTGTGTTGGAGCACACTCTTCACGAATTGACCAATGCTTATGTCAGGTCAACTTAAACTCACGCAAAAAGCACTATTTTTATCAATCATAAATAAATAATTTCTAACACCCCACATACGTTTTCTATATCTCCTTGATTAAAATGTATATATATATTTTTTTTATATTTTTTTACCGAACAGTTCTAATCCTGCGTGTTTACAACATCACATCATAGGCTTCCTCATTCTGTAGCTCTGCTGTGAAGATTGTAGCAGAACCACCATTGGAATCCCAACGGATTATTGTCCTGCCTTTTCTGCCATTGCCAGAGGCCTTCAGAGACAAGCCTGTATCTGGAGCTTGAACGCTAACACTGTTTTCTTTCAGATAAAAGTATGGCCAAAACAATTTATGGACAAGAAATGTTATTAATGACTTTGCTTTTTGCTTTTACAAGCAGTGGAACTTGGGTCCACCAGGCACCAGGGTCAAAGGTGGCTCAGGACCAGTACCACCCCCCCGGCGCCATGTCTTTTTAACCATAAACTGAAGATAAAGTTGTTGTTTCAGCTGGATTCAAGGACCCCTCTCTCTTGGCGAGGCGCTTTATCCCCGTACTGATTGACAGTCGGAATGCTTTTGATCCTAACATCCAAGAATGATCAAAGACTGCCCCTGGTGGTCAAATGAACAAATGACTCTATCCAATCATCAAAAGACAATTTCGTGATTCTTACACTAAAGGAAAATGTATTTTTGATATTGGGTTGTTTATACTGCTCTCTTCCAGGACATGGAGTTGTGACCAAATAACTCCCTTATGGGTTTATGGTTTCCGTTTTGTTTTAAATGAAATGTAATTAATGTTTCAACAATATTCTACATATTCATAATACTTTACTTTTCTTTGTATAATCCTACAAGTATAAATGTTTGGTGTTTGTTATGAGAATAAGGTGAAACAAAAGGAATGTTTTAAAAACTTTAGTTAAACTTTAGTTTAAATGTTCCCAAGCAACTTCCTCTTCCGCGGAAGAGCAACTCAAAGATGATAAAACTGGCTGCGGCCAAAACTCTCTCTTTGCTCTCGCCTCTCTTGCCCTTTGGCCTCCAGCCTCGTCGGACCCTGCGTCTACGGACCATCCGCTCCCTGCGGGGACCGCCCTGCCCCGGCGACCATGGCCAAAAGCTTGAGCAAGCACGAGTAAACTTCTTGGTTCCAAAGACCGCTGCCAAAGCGCCTGCTCTTTTCCAAGGAGCGTGCGCAGAAGCAAGTCTTAACCAGCAACAGCTAAGAACTCTTTCATGGACACTGCAATGACCTGCACAACCTCAGACTTTTAACGGTACACGGAGGCCCAGGTGCTTTGGGCAACAACCGGACACCTCTCTACACCGGGCTGCAAACCCTCTGGACGAGACGCGTACGCGACGGCATCTGACTACAGAGTAAGTCCGCACGTGACACAACAGCCTTGGTGTCGTTAAATGTCCTCTGCCCAAAATCGCCATCCCCTTCTCCGTTAAAAGCCCCTTTGGTTAAATTCCATCATTTAGATTAACAAGCCTGAATCCTTTGGTTCACAAACCCTGTGAAAGCTCACCATCCATATATTTCACCATCTCCATGGTGAAATATATGGTGAGGTGAACCATATTTTTTCCACAGAGAGTGATTTAAATTGTAAGCTCTCAGTCTTTGTAATTTTATACAAACAATACAGCAAAACAGCACCTGACACATCTTTGGAAGATAACAGCCTACAGAGCTGAAAGAAAAGAAACTGACTAAATTATGTACAAAGTACATTTTACTGCATTCTTTGCATATGTATTCAAAAAAGCTGTGTTAATCAGGTTCATATAGTGTAAACAGGGTTCAAATTACGGGGGAGCTAAGGGAGCTCGGCTCCTGAAAAGGACCTGGGCTCCCCTGAAAGCCTACTTTGAGACATTTAGGGGGAGCTCTAAAACATTGTCCATTTTTTGTGTCGCATATAAATTTTGATTTTCTGTACATTAAGGTTCCTGAAATAAATGATGATATTAAAAATGTGTCAATGTTGTGTGTTTATTCGCTCATTACATTACTATTTCGAACACTATTTTCCGCTGTGTCTCCTGCTGTGACCATCCATGTGTGGCGGCGCTGCACTGAAATTACTACGTTTACGTCACTACTTGAACTTCTCACTGAGTTGGTATTTGAATGTTAGCTTAACTTCAAGTTCAACATACTTTATTCGTTTTTTGGAAAAAATACTAATAAGAATGTTAAAAAGAAAGCAGCCAAACCTCAGTCAATTTGGATTTATAAAACAAACGAAGAGGAGTGATGACAGCGCACCAGCTACAACTAGCTTGCCAGTGATACCGCCGCCGCCGCTAAAAGTTGCTGCTAGTAGCACCGAGGATAGCAAGACTTTGGCGCCAGAAACCACCGCTGCGACCTGCAGCGGACCAGGCGATCATGCAACACCTTTCAACTGGACAACAAAGCAATGGAGTGAGTGGAGAATCAGGAATACATGGCTCTATTCCAAAAATCAGAAGTTAGGATGTACAGTATGCATGGAGGCTAAAGCCTGTTGCTCTCGAAAGAGCAACGGAGTACATCTGTCATAGGAATGGATGAATGGAGAGGTCAGCAGCGAGTCACAGAATAACCTGCGGAAAAAGATTTACAAGCATCGGGACAGTTTGGTTAATTTGGCTAATTTAATGCAAGAAACAGCTACGTCTTTCTGATCTGCTTATATGGTGGCCAAGGAAAAAATGGCCTACAGAAAGCTCCCTGCTGTAATGTCCCTTCAAAAACTTAATGGTGCAAACGTGGGAAATGTGCACAAATCAGACCATGCTTGTGCTGAAATAATCGGACATATCGCCAGTAAAATGAGAGCTAAATTTGTATCAAAAATAAAAGAACTGGGATCACGAATCAGAATCACAATAGATGAGAGCACAGTTCATGGCCTGGCTTATATGATCATTTATGTGCGGTGTGACATGACAGAAACGGGGGAAGTAGATAATGTATTTTAAGATATTGTTGAGCTTTCAGAAGGCACGGATGCCGAATCGATGTACAACAGTTTTAGGAAAAGCTTGAGACAAGCGGGACTGGATGATGAGTTTCTGGGAAAAAATCTCATCTGCATTGCAACCAATGGAGCAGCGGTACTGACGGGCAGAGTCGGCGGACTCGTCACTAAACTCAAACAAGATTTCCCAAAAGTTCAGTCAATACACTGTCTAGCTCACCGACTTGAGTTAGCTGTCAAAGACTCACTTAAGGAAGTAGCTGGATGTAACCAATTTGAGTTTTTTATCTCAAAACTTTACACCCTCTATAACCAGTCATCAAAAAACGCCCGTTTGCTAGGTTTATGGTTTCCGTTTTGTTTTAAATGAAATGTAATTAATGTTTCAACAATATTCTACATATTCATAATACTTTACTTTTCTTTGTATAATCCTACAAGTATAAATGTTTGGTGTTTGTTATGAGAATAAGGTGAAACAAAAGGAATGTTTTAAAAAACTTTAGTTAAACTTTAGTTTAAATGTTCCCAAGCAACTTCCTCTTCCCGGAAGAGCACCCCAACTCAAAGATGATAAAACTGGCCGCCAAAATCTCTCTCTTTGCTCTCGCCTCTCTTGCCCTTTGGCCTCCAGCCTCGTCGGACCCTGCGTCTACGGACCATCCGCTCCCTGCGGGACCGCCTGCCCAGCGACCATGGCCAAAAGCTTCGAGCCTCGTGTAAGCACGAGTAAACTTCTTGGTTCCAAAGACCGTGCCTGCCAAAGCGCCTGCTCTTTTCCAAGGAGCGTGCGCAGAAGCAAGTCTTAACCAGCAACAGCTAAGAACTCTTTCATGGACACTGCAATGACCTGCACAACCTCAGACTTTTAACGGTACACGGAGGCCCAGGTGCTTTGGGCAACAACCGGACACCTCTCTCTACACCGGGCTGCAAACCCTCTGGACGAGACGCGTACGCGACGGCATCTGACTACAGAGTAAGTCCGCACGTGACACAACAGCCTTGGTGTCGTTAAATGTCCTCTGCCCAAAATCGCCATCCCCTTCTCCGTTAAAAGCCCCTTTGGTTAAATTCCATCATTTAGATTAACAAGCCTGAATCCTTTGGTTCACAAACCCTGTGAAAGCTCACCATCCATATATTTCACCATCTCCATGGTGAAATATATGGTGAGGTGAACCATATTTTTTCCACAGAGAGTGATTTAAATTGTAAGCTCTCAGTCTTTGTAATTTTATACAAACAATACAGCAAAACAGCACCTGACACATCTTTGGAAGATAACAGCCTACAGAGCTGAAAGAAAAGAAACTGACTAAATTATGTACAAAGTACATTTTACTGCATTCTTTGCATATGTATTCAAAAAAGCTGTGTTAATCAGGTTCATATAGTGTAAACAGGGTTCAAATTACGGGGGAGCTAAGGGGAGCTCGGCTCCCCTGAAAAGGACCTGGGCTCCCCTGAAAGCCTACTTTGAGACATTTAGGGGGAGCTCTAAAACATTGTCCATTTTTTGTGTCGCATATAAATTTTGATTTTCTGTACATTAAGGTTCCTGAAATAAATGATGATATTAAAAATGCGTCAATGTTGTGTGTTTATTCGCTCATTACATTACTATTTCCGAACACTATTTTCCGCTGTGTCTCCTGCTGTGACCATCCATGTGTGGCGGCGCTGCACTGAAATTACTACGTTTACGTCACTACTTGAACTTCTCACTGAGTTGGTATTTGAATGTTAGCTTCAAGTTCAACATACTTTATTCGTTTTTTGGAAAAAATACTAATAAGAATGTTAAAAAGAAAGCAGCCAAACCTCAGTCAATTTGGATTTATAAAACAAACGAAGAGGAGTGATGACAGCGCACCAGCTACAACTAGCTTGCCAGTGATACCGCCGCCGCCGCTAAAAGTTGCTGCTAGTAGCACCGAGGATAGCAAGACTTTGGCGCCAGAAACCACCGCTGCGACCTGCAGCGGACCAGGCGATCATGCAACACCTTTCAACTGGACAACAAAGCAATGGAGTGAGTGGAGAATCAGGAATACATGGCTCTATTCCAAAAATCAGAAGTTAGGATGTACAGTATGCATGGAGGCTAAAAGCCTGTTGCTCTCCGAAAGAGCAACGGGAGTACATCTGTCATAGGAATGGATGAATGGAGAGGTCAGCAGCGAGTCACAGAATAACCTGCGGAAAAAGATTTACAAGCATCGGGACAGTTTGGTTAATTTGGCTAATTTAATGCAAGAAACAGCTACGTCTTTCTGATCTGCTTATATGGTGGCCAAGGAAAAAATGGCCTACAGAAAGCTCCCTGCTGTAATGTCCCTTCAAAAACTTAATGGTGCAAACGTGGGAAATGTGCACAAATCAGACCATGCTTGTGCTGAAATAATCGGACATATCGCCAGTAAAATGAGAGCTAAATTTGTATCAAAAATAAAAGAACTGGGATCACGAATCAGAATCACAATAGATGAGAGCACAGTTCATGGCCTGGCTTATATGATCATTTATGTGCGGTGTGACATGACAGAAACGGGGAAGTAGATAATGTATTTTAAGATATTGTTGAGCTTTCAGAAGGCACGGATGCCGAATCGATGTACAACAGTTTTAGGAAAAGCTTGAGACAAGCGGGACTGGATGATGAGTTTCTGGGAAAAAATCTCATCTGCATTGCAACCAATGGAGCAGCGGTACTGACGGGCAGAGTCGGCGGACTCGTCACTAAACTCAAACAAGATTTCCCAAAAGTTCAGTCAATACACTGTCTAGCTCACCGACTTGAGTTAGCTGTCAAAGACTCACTTAAGGAAGTAGCTGGATGTAACCAATTTGAGTTTTTTATCTCAAAACTTTACACCCTCTATAACCAGTCATCAAAAAACGCCCGTTTGCTAGGTCAAATCTTTACAATTCGTTGGGTGGCTAGTAGTTTTCGCACTGTGAAGGCAGTATGGAACGATTATCCTGCACTGGCGCACCAATTCAGAACAGCCATGGAAGACACATCTCGCTGCGACACAGAGAGGCAGAAATTCAGGGGCCTGCACAAACTCCTTACAAGCACAGTTTTTTTGGCTGATTTGGCATGTATGAAGGATGTCCTGCGAGAACTACAAAATCTGTCGCTAAAACTGCAATGCAAACAAACATCTTTAGTTGATGCAAGTTGCCACATTCAGCAGACCATTGACGTCTTGACAGCCATGAAAGCAAGCGGAGGAAAATCCACACAAAAAGCCGAACAACGCATATCGACTGGCCTGTTCAAAGATGTTGAGCTTTCAGAGAGCAGCCCGAAGATAAACCATCTTCAGTTCAATCAGTGTATTATCAACAGCCTAAAGAAGAGACTGCCCGAACCGGACCTTGTCCAGATGCTGAAACCGCTGGATAAACGCTTTTGGCCACAGCAACAGCGCCCGTATCCTATATGGGGAAACTGAGGTTCGAGCATTGGCAAAAACACTGGGAGAACCGGCCCGAGAGGCTGTCGAGGAGTTCCGGGACTTTAAATTGCAAAACAGAGCACCAGGGAAAACGCTTGTCAAACTTCTAACAGCAAGTCTGACCTACTTGCCGTCCTCAGCTGAGTGTGAGAGGGATTTTCTGCCGTGAATTCTACTGACAGCAAGTATCACAACAAGTTGCGTGAACAAAGCCTTTCCTCGCTTCTCTTCGTGGATCTGAATGGACCCCCTTTGGAGCAATTTGACCCTCTGCCTTTTGTATCATCTTGGATTAAAGCCGGTCACCGACCCTCAACATCCTGGGTTACAGGACGGAAAGCAAAGACAGAAGACCCCAGGCCTCTGTGGTCACTTCTGGTTTAAGGTAAGAATCATGGAATCACTTACTTGATCTGTGGGTTTGTGAGGATTGGCCCTAATCCTATTTAATATTGATGTATTTTTTTTATGATTGTTATGTGAGTTACTCTGTTTTTTTAATCATGATTTGTATGATGTAAGTCTAAGCGCGGTTGATTCAGAACCGTGGGCAGAGCTGTTTGCCCTAACACTGACAACACTGACTGACGCCATGCTTTATAGTGCAAACAGTTTACTAAGTAAACAATATGTTTACTGTAAACCTATTGTTTTAAATGCCCTAACATGCACCAAAAGCATAAAAGTCAGTCAGGGAGGATCGGAAAATAGGGCTCCCCCGAAAGCCACTTTGTAATTCGAACCCTGAGTGTAAACCTCCCACAAAACTCTCAAAATATCAAGACACAGTGGGACCAGTTCTGTGAGAGATTTGTTTTGTTCTAAACACATAATCACGTCTAAACAGCATGTCATGCACACTTTTGTCTTTGTGATTTAACTGAACCACTCCTCTTCTTAAACATAAAGGCAAAGCAAGGCAATTTTATTTATATAGCACAATTCATACACTGGGCAACTCAAAGTGGTTTACAGGAATAAAAGACAATTTACAAGATTTAGATAATTCTAAACATTTTAAAAGAAGAGTGCAGATACAAAACACCATCCATCCATCCATCCATCCATCTTCTACCGCTTATCCGGGGCCGGGTCGCGGGGGCAGCAGTCTAAGCAGAGACGCCCAGACTTCCCTCTCCCCAGACACTTCCTCTAGCTCTTCCGGGGGGATACCGAGGCGTTCCCAGGCCAGCCGAGAGACATAGTCCCTCCAGCGTGTCCTAGGTCTTCCCCGGGGTCTCCTCCCGGTGGGACATGCCCGAAACACCTCCCTAGGGAGGCGTCCAGGAGGCATCCGAAACAGATGCCCGAGCCACCTCAGCTGGCTCCTCTCGATGTGGAGGAGCAGCGGCTCTACTTTGAGCTCCTCCCGAGTGACCGAGCTCCTCACCTTATCTCTAAGGGAGCGCCCCGCCACCCTGCGGAGAAAGCCCATTTCGGCCGCTTGTATCCGGGATCTTGTTCTTTCGGTCATGACCCAAAGCTCATGACCATTGGTGAGAGTAGGAACATAGATTGACCGGTAAATCGAGAGCTTTGCCTTACAGCTCAGCTCCTTCTTCACCACGACAGACCGGTACATCGACCGCATCACTGCAGAAGCTGCACCGATCCGTTTGTCAATCTCACGTTCCCTCCTTCCCTCACTCGTGAACAAGACCCCAAGATACTTGAACTCCTCCACTTGAGGCAGGATCTCTCCACCAACCTGAAGGGGACAAGCCACCCTTTTCCGACTGAGAACCATGGTCTCAGACTTGGAGGTGCTGATCCTCATCCCAGCCACTTCACACTCAAACAGGCAGGCTGCAAACCGTCCCAGTGGACACTGAAGGTCCTGGTTTGATGGAGCCAACAGGACAACATCATCTGCAAAAAGCAGAGACGAGATCCTGTGGTCCCCAAACCAGACTCCCTCCGGCCCCTGGCTGCACCTAGAAATCCTGTCCATAAAGATAATGAACAGGACCGGTGACAAAGGGCAGCCCTGCCGGAGTCCAACATGCACTGGGAACAGGTCTGACTTACTGCCGGCAATGCGAACCAAGCTCCTGCTCCGGTCGTATAGGGACCGGACAGCCCTTAGCAAAGTGCCCCGGACCCCATACTTCCAGAGCACCCCCCACAGGGCGCCACGAGGGACACAGTCGAATGCCTTCTCCAGATCCACAAAACACATGTGGACTGGTTGGGCAAACTCTCATAAACCCTCCAGCACCCTGGAGAGGGTATAGAGCTGGTCCAGTGTTCCACGACCAGGACGAAAACCCAAATCCTCGATACAAAACACTTCAATTTTAAATGTAGGCGGAGCTAAAGAGGAAGGTTTTTAACCTCTTCTTGAACATTGTTAAAGTTGAGGCTGTTCCAGATTTTTGCTGCTGAAACTTAAACGCTGCTTCACCTTGTTTAGTTCTAACTCTGGGCACGAGCAGAAGGCCTGTCCCAGATGTTTTTCAGAGTCCCAGAAGTTTCAGAAGGAACTAGCATGTCAGAAATACATTCTGGTTCTAAATCATTTAGAGATGAGGGAGTATTGGTGTTAAAATAATTAGTAGTCACAAACGAGACAACGGAGACCGTACATGGTAAATTTAGGAATAAAAGACCGGTTTAATTCTTGCAAAAATTAAACAAATCACATGGTACAATGGTACATAGTGATTTGCTTAACATGCTTACAACACATGAAGCTTTTATAGGTGTACATTATGCTCTCAGCTCCAGGGTCGTGGATGGATGTGTAATGAGCTGACTTGTCAGTCATAGATGTGAATCAGTTTACGTGTACATGTCACTAAGTGTACAGGACAGAGTGTCCCTGAACAGTGATTAGATGTAGTGCAAAGTGATGTCTTTGTCTTGTTTGTATTAGTCGGGTGCCAATAGGAGATACAGCTAAAGACATTAAGTCATACTTGTATGTGGATAAGCACATAAACTGGAGCAAAGGTGAGAGCATAATATCTAATATACAATTATTATGACAATTGGTTTCACACCATAGAACAGGAGTTTACGTGGCTGAGGTGGGAAGGAGGAAAAATGTTCTGCGACATCTGTAGAAAAGCTAACACAAGCTTATTTCCTTCTGCCGGAATCATATTGTGTAATATACTGCGTTCTCTAGAGTTCAAGCACAAAATATCCTTCCACTCTATGCTGGTCTCGACATTTCTTAAAATCTGAGTAAAACGAAAAGCCAATATAAGTATTATTAAAGTATGAAAATAAAAAAATGACATGTAATAATAGAGTAAAACGGAAGTAACGGAATAACAGAGTGAGAAAGTCTAGTGCGACCTCTAGTCTATTCTCTGAGCAACAGGAAGCCATTACTTCCTGGTTTTGGTTAGAACTCGAGCAGCAGCGTTCTGAATAAGCTGCAGCTCATTAAAAATTGAATAAAAAAATCTAATAGAGCATCAGAGCACACTCTGACTCAAATACATCTGCACTGATCGACTACCTGACTGAAAACATGACAGGTGAGTAAAAAAAATATATTTAGAGCTTTATTTTGTTTGGTTCAAACTTTGTGCACATCGTAGTAACAATGTGTACATTTATGGTTTTGTTTAGTCTGTTTATCAGAGGATACTGACTCTTATTTCTTTTAATCTTGATTTTAAATTGATTCATATCACATTAATATTGTCATATTGTTATGTTTATGTTTTAAAGTTAAAATAAAAGAATATTACTAACACCACAGTTTTGCGATAATATATAGCTATTATATACTAATTACACAAATGGATTTATATTGTTACAGCCCAAAACTGGGCACATAAATACACTAAAGGTCATTTCCTCCATTTATTTTCTCAAAACAGACACAAGAAGGATTGTGCTTCTGGGAAAATCTGGAGCAGGAAAAAGCAGCCTGGCAAACACTATATTTAGAGAAAACACTGTGTTTAAGGTGAACAATTCTCCAATCTCTGGGACCAAGAACTGTCAGTCTGCAACCAAAAGCATTAATGGGAGAAGAGTTACTTTGATTGACACTCCAGGCTTCTCTGACACAGACACAGAGAGCCCCGATCTGAGTCCTGAGATCCTAAAATGTGTCACAGAGTGTTCTCCAGGGCCTCATGCTTTTCTCCTTGTGTTCAAAGTAGAGATTTTTACACGACAGGAACAGGCTGTCATAGAAATAATACTGAAGTATTTCTCTGAAGAGGTTCTGAACTACACCACAGTGGTCTTCACTCACGGTGAGGACCTCCCTGAGGGGATGAAGATTAAAGAGTGGGTCAATCAGAGTAAAGCCTTGGAAGAGCTGGTGCAGTTGTGCGGCGGCCGCTGTCATGTCTTTGATAATAAACACTGGAACAACACCCAGGACCAATACAGAAACAACAAAGTCCAGGTCGAGGAGCTGCTCAACACCATCGACACAACTGTGATAGAAAACAGAGGAGAATACTTCACAAATGAGCTGCTGATGAAGGTGGAGCATGTGATTCAGCAAGAAAAACAACGCATTATAGAATCATCACAAAACATATCAGAGGGACACATCAGAGAAAACATGACAGGTGAGTAAAGAAATCATATTTAGAGCTTTATTTTTGTTTGGTTCAAACTTTGTGCACATTGTAGTAACATTTATGGTTTTATTTAGTCTGTTTATCAGAGGATACTGGCTCTTATTTCTTTTAATCTTGATTTTAAATTGATTCATATCACATTCATATTGTCATATTGTTATGTTTATGTTTTAAAATTAAAATAAAAGAATATTACTAACAGCACAGTTTTGCAATAATATATAGCTATTATATACTTAATTACACAAATGGATTTATATTGTTACAGCCAAAAACTGGGCAAATAAATACACTAAAGGTCATTTCCTCCATTTATTTTCTCAAAACAGACACAAGAAGGATTGTGCTTCTGGGAAAAACTGGAGCAGGAAAAAGCAGCCTGGCAAACACTATATTTGGAGAAAACGTGTTTAAGGTGAACAATTCTCAAATCTCTGGGACCAAGAACTGTCAGTCTCAAACCAAAAGCATTAATGGGAGAAGAGTTACTTTGATTGACACTCCAGGCTTCTTTGACACAGACCCAGAGAGCCCCGATCTGAGTCCTGAGATCCTAAAATGTGTCACAGCGTGTTCTCCAGGGCCTCATGCTTTTCTCCTTGTGCTCAAACTGGAGATGTTTACACGACAGGAACAGGCTGTCATAGAAATAATACTGAAGTATTTCTCTGAAGAGGCTCTGAAATACACCACAGTGGTCTTCACTCGAGGTGATGACCTTCCTGAGGGGATGGAGATTAAAGACTGGGTCAATCATAATGAAGTCCTGAGAGAACTGCTGTCGAAGTGCGGTGGCCGCTGTCATGTCTTTGATAATAAATACTGGAACAACACCCAGGACCAATACAGAAACAACAAAGTCCAGGTCGAGGAGCTGCTCAACACCATCGACTCAACAGTGATAGAAAACGGAGGAGGATACTTCACAAATGAGCTGCTGATGAAGGCAGGGAATGAGATAGAGCAAGAAATACAACGTATTGAAGAACAAAACCTATTAGAGGAAAAAATCAAACAAAAGGTTGCTAGCTTTATTGGAACAAACAGCTGTAATGTAATGTAAGTCTCCAGATGATCAGCTGCAGGATAAGATTGGAGTATTATGTCTTGGCCACAGTAAGGACAAATTGTGTAGCATTTAGAGGCACAGAAGTAAACAAGCCACATTTACTGTTAAGATTATAGAAAACAGAAATATAATATTTTACACATAGAATTACCGTATTTTTCGCACCATAAGACGCACCCGACCATAAGACGCACCTGGTTTTTAGAGGAGAAAAATAGGAAAAAAAATATTCTGAACCAAATAGTGTAATAAAATATTTAATAAAGTATAACAGAATAATATTTGAATTATATGACTGGAGTGAAGGACATGCGCACTGCTGTGTACTGTAACACCGCCTACTACATGCTATCCTCCAATAGCATACGGCGGTGACACAGTACAGCAGCATCGCGCCTTCCTGCACACATCGGCTTCCGTAAGGAAGGTGAGGGAGGACCCGCTGCCGCTCTGCCACTACGGTAAGGCAAGGCGACACGGGGGCCGCTGCCACTCTGCCAGTATCTCAGTGGACTACTGAGAAGCCTGGACACGGGCGGGGAGGGATGATGCAGTTTCCAGGGACACGGAAGGTCCCGGGGGACCCGCTGCCGCTCTGCAACTCGGACCATAAGACGAGTTGCAGAGCGGCAGCGGGTCCTCCCTCACCCGCTGCCGCTCTGCAACTCGGAGCGCCAGTCTTATGGTGCCTGCGTCTTAAGTGCCTGCGGACCATAAGACGCAGGCACTTTTCCTCCCACTATTTGGTGAAGAAAAAGTCGTCTTATGGTCGAAAAATACGGTATGTAAAAGTGGTCACACATAGTGATTGGAAAACTGTTGCAAAGCTAACATTTAAACTCACACAACTGTATTAAGCCTGAACGACCTCTTCCAATAAACAAAAGAGAAACTGAAACAGAAAAACTGAGCGTGAACACATCTGAATCACATCTGAACTATTCTACTCTGACATCATGGAAAGTGAGCTAAGAAAGACATTTTGAGCTTAGGTTCATTTTTATATAAAATCTAAATTGAGAGTGTTTTTGTCTAAAGCTGACTTGGAGATGATTATTCATGCTTTTATTTCTTCTCGTCTTGATTATTGTAATTCTCTTTTTACTTGTTTTAAAAAATTGTCTCTGAGTCGACTACAAATGGTGCAAAATGCTGCAGCCAGGCTTTTAACTGGAACCAACAGAAGGGCTCACATTTCCCCGGTTTTATCCTCACTACATTGGCTTCCAGTCAAATTCAGAATTGATTTTAAAATTTTAGTCTTGACTTTTAGAGCTCTGCATGGACAGGCCCCCCAGTACATCACTGACCTGCTGACCCCTTACTCCTCCTCCCGCGCTCTTCGGTCTTCTGGTCAGAACCTTCTAACGGTCCCCAAAACCCGTTTTAAAACTCGGGGAGACCGGTCTTTCCAAGCAGTCGCCCCCAGACTCTGGAACGCCCTGCCCCGTCACTGCGAGTGGACGCTTCTGTTGATTCTTTTAAAAAGCAGCTGAAGACACTTTTATTTAAACAAGCTTTTAGTTGATTGGGCGAAACCATGACTTCTATGTTGTTATTTTATAATGTCCCCCTATAGACATCTCTCGTATATCATTTTTATGACGTACACTCGCAATGTCTATGATTAACATTTAAAATATTGTTTTTAATGGGGTTAAAGTTGATATAATATGATGTCATTGTACTTTAACTGTAAAATATTTGGACTTTAAATAAATGTTTGTTATGATTAATTCAGTTACTGGTCATATCTTGTATCTTTTAGTAAATCATTAATAAGAGAAAATAAATATTGGTTTGATTGTATTTTATTGTTTGAATTCGAAATAAGTTGATACAGTTCACATAAATCACACACACAAAAAAAAACACAATGCATAAATAATAACCAGTGAATGGATTTTGGTAATCCACAAAAATCACCTTTTCAGTTTCCTTGAGAATGGATCTAAAAAGTGAACAAAGGTTGTATTACACATGTCACATATTATGAACTGACTGTGTATGTTTAGTTTCATCACCTTGGAGGTCAGCTATCCTCCGTCTGTTTCGAGGCAGAGTCACGTCCAGTCGTGACATGGACTCAGGCGTTTGCAGGATCTCCTCTAACCGGCTCTGCTCCTCACACTCCTGACAATGAGAAAGGCAGATTTAGAAATACATCAGCCACTTACTTTTAAAACAATCTTACACTAAAACCTGGACATTAGAAGCTACTTTAACAAGTAGTCATTCAGGCAGGTGGGTGGGTGCCTAAGAAGAACCCACCCACCTGCCTGAATGACTACAGGCCAGTGGCACTCACTCCAATCATTATGAAGTGTTTCGAGAGAGTGGTGCTGGCCCACATTCAGAGCAGCATACCGGACACCATTGACCCCCTGCAGTATGCCTACCGGCCCAACAGGTCTACCTGCATGCAATCGCTACTGTCCGTCACTACTCCCTCTCACATCTGGAGAACAAAGACTCATACCTACGGATACTTTTTATAGATTACAGCTCCGCCTTTAACACGGTCATCCCACACAAACTCACCCACAAACTGTCCACACTTGGTTTGCACCCCACCCTCTGTGACTGGCTCCTAGATTTCCTGACTGGCAGGCCTCAGTCTGTCAGGATTGGTAATAGGACTTCAGCCAGCACCATCACAAACATTGGTACTCCACAGGGCTGTGTACTCAGCCCCATCCTCTACACCCTGTACACCTACGACTGTGTCGCCTCTCACAAGGACAACATCATCCTGAAGTTTGCTGACGACACCGCAGTGATAGGACGCATCGCTGGCGGTGACGAGGCAGCTTACAGGAGGGAGGTGGCCAGTCTGGTGTCATGGTGTGAAGACAACAACCTCACCCTCAACACGGACAAGACAAAGGAGATGATAGTGGACATGAGGAGGGAGAGGAGAACGCCTCAGCCACTGTTCATCCGGGAGCTTGAAGTGGAGAGGGTGAGCAACTTCAAATACTTGGGTGTCCTTCTGAGGAGGCTGAGGAAGTCTGGCATGTCGCCCAAGATCCTCAGCAACTTCTACAGCTGCACCATTGAGAGTGTCCTGACCAGCTGCATCACTGTGTGGTACGGCAGCACTTCTGTCATGGACCGCAAACGCCTGCAGAGAGTGGTGAAGACTGCGCAGAAGATCACCAGGACTCCACTGCCCTCTCTGCAGAGCATCTACCATCGCATAGTCCACAGAAGAGCTGCTTCCATCCTCAAAGACCCCTCCCACCCCCAACATGGTCTGTTCACACTTCTACCCTCAGGACGGAGGTACAGAAGTGTGAAATGCAGACTTCAGAATGAAGAACTCATTCTTTCCCTCTGCCATAAGACTCCTAAACAGCAGATAGGAGTCTACAATCACAATCACAACATTACATGAACAATTGTTTACTTACTGCACTACCTCACTTTATCACTTTATCACTTTACTACTTTACTCTTTTGCCCTGTTATATTTTTTATATTATTTTTTATTTTTTATTTTTATATATTTGCTGCTCTTTTATTACTTATACTTATCTCATTTTTATTTTTAACTTATTTGTGTGACTTATTTGTGTGACATTTTACTGTGGACGGCAAAGTAAGAATTTCATTGTACAGGGAAACATGCTTTCTGTCTGTACACATGACAATAAACACTTTGAATCTTGAATCTTTGAAAACAAGAACAATAAATAAGACATTTTAAACTCCTATTTGTACCTCTTTTAGTCAATTAAAACAAAGAGATACAGTATTGTTGTTACTACTCTATATTACAATAGGCCTTTACTGAGATTTTTAAAGATACTGTTGTTATTATCAACACTGGCGAGTTTATTACAGTATTATTACAAGAAAATCCATTTAGTTGAGTTTGAGTGTCAGCTAAAGCAAGTGTGGACTTAACAATAATGCTCACTCTATGCTGTTCACTCATTTGTGGAGTGAACATTATTGTGTGTAAACATGTGATCAGTCCAGGTGAACAGGTGACATAATCTGATAGAAACCTGTGTTGGTGTCGGTGGAGTTTTCCTGCGGCCGACAGGAGTGTTCGGCCCCGGGCTCTGTGACCCACTCTTCTGTCGGTACCGGTCCCTCTGCAGCAGGATGGCCTGCCGGGTGGCTCTGTACTCCAGAGAGAAGTTACTGATGGTTTTACAGAAGTCCTCCGCTTTAGTGTCTCGGACCATCGCACGGGAGTAGCCCAGGAACAACAAGAAAGAGTGGAACCTGAAGAAACACCAGGACGAGAAAAGCCAGGTTTAGTCAACTGGCGCCATCGTGTGGGTGTATCAGAGACTGCAAGTATGGTTACAGTGTTGAACAAAGCTGAATATGATGCATTGTTTTTTTCTGCTTTTATGTTAAAATTATTATTGTCTCATCATAAGAACACATTATATCACACCATGCATGAACTTTAGAAAATATATTAATGGTATACTTAAACACATCAGTATAAAACAGGTTTTCAATACAAAGGGGATTTAAAAGGTGAGTTTAAAAAATAGTTTATTTAAAGAACCTTAAAAGTGCCCTTAAAGAAAATTAAAAATGAATTAATTGCAGGTGTTCCAGGACAGGACGCAAGGTGAAGAATTATAATCTGCAATGTTGCCAGCAGAGGCCCCTTTAACTCCACTCCAACAGCTCAACTTGTCACCGTCAGCAATCTTCTCAGTCATGTCCAGCAGAACACAATACATGCTCTGTGGCCAATATCATGATTAAGCCTTGACAAAATTATTCAGGTTACTAAACATATTTGACACATTATTTTGACTGAATAATGATATTTCATCCTATGAGCCGGGTCCCACCTGTTGATGACTCTGCGGTGCACAGCTCTCAGCACTTTCAGTCTCTCCTCACACTCCTTCAGGAACTTGGGCAGCCTGCGACGGATCAACCCCTCTGAAGTTAGACTCCCTTCTTCTTCTTCGTTAGTCCCTCTCTTCTTTTCCACCTTTCCTGTTTTCTTCTTCTCGTCGGTCTTCTCCAGTAACTTCAGCTGCTCCCACGATGCTTTGCACAGGGCCTCGAGGTGGGTGAGGTTGGACTGGACCAAGGAGAAGTCACACTTTAAGACAAGAAGCAGACATGAAATATTAGCAGTGTGAAGACTATAAGAAAATGAATGGATTTGATTTATCTTTAATGAAATAATTCTGGGATGCTTAGGAAGTAGGGACAAAAACAGACCTTCCCCGCTTTAGTGACAGCAGTGATGTCAGAGTAGAGGTCCGAGGATTGTGGGTAAAGCTGCTGCAGTAGACGCGCAGACATGGTGCAGCAGGGGCTGGGAGTGAGTATCCTGACCTGGGACAGCTTCCCCAGATAACTCAGCTCAAAACCTCGGGCCTAGGAATATCATCATATGACATTTACAGCCTATTCTCACATTATTAGGTCTGACAATGTTTTCAAGACCTACTTTACATCCATTTAAGAAGTTGCCGATGGCTAACACTGTAGCCAGGATGAACCTAAAGGTCTGACTGGCTGCCAGCTGCTCCATGGCCAGCTTCAAATGGAAAAGAGGCTCGGCGATCTCCTGTTTAGAAGAAGGTGACATTTAAAGGACAATGTTTGATGAGTCATTCAGATTCAAGAGTTATTTTTACTCAAAGAAAAAGGGCATCTATGTTTTGTTTTTTTTATGGGTCAGACAAGTCAAAAAGTCAAGTCCAGGGAGCAATCGTGGCACGAGAGATTATAAAGAGAATTAAAATCGACAGGCAATTTTTGTACATTTTTCTTGAACCAATGTTTTTTAAAGAAAGAAAGAAAGACACATAGAGAAATCATGAAAATAACTAAATTTACTCTAAACATGAATTTTGAGTAGTGGAGGTTTATAAATGTTCACCTGGAAATCTGACATATTATACCTTTAATGTATTTGACCTGCCAAAATTTAAATTTAAACTAGTCTCTGATCAATGATCGAATCCATTCCTCTTTAAATGTTTTGGAGATTACAATGTGGGCAGAGCAGATACAGTATATTGACATAGATTGTGTATTTGTGACTTTGTGATATTGGAAACTGTAATAATAATGATGTATTGTGAAAAGGTTAGGATCAAGCTCACCCTTTCTAAAGTGTCGTAGTCCAGAGCGAAGGCCCAAAGCTCGAGCCTGGTCCTGAGGTGAGGGATTTCCCCCAAAGTGAGCAGACAGAGTTCAGCCTGAGCCAGAGCGGAGTGAGGGCTCTGTGCTTTGGCTTCTTTAATTAAACAAATCTCCTCTTCTGTTGGGATTATGGTGTGAAGACGCTGTTTTAGAAATTCAGACGTTAAAACTGAGAAAGTAAAACATAAAAGTGGGGAAGACATGACTTGTGCTGTACCTGGACGTCCTCTCTGTCCAATACGCAGCTGTCCATGCTGTAAATGGCTGGGGGCAGGAGACGGGGAGGGGGCAAGCTGCTCAGTGCTATAGTGATGATGTTACTGCGCTTCATTGCCAAAACAGAGATGGACGGCTGCTTCTGAGAAAAGACACATTTGAGACAGTTTTAGATTTTAGTGCAGCTGAAGCTTGGTTTAGGACAGACTGAAAATGTACATGATGTTACCATAGCAACATAGCAACAACCACACTCTCCTGAATCTTGTTGCTCTTACCCTTTGTGCACAAATCACACTAAAACATGTGCTGCTGCCCTTCGACTCAAACAGATACTCTAGTTTGTTGGTGTCCAGCTGAACCGGCCCAGCCCGGCCCAGATGGTCTGAGTCCCGAATCGGGTGACTCTGGGCAGGGCGGGCAGCCTCTGCAGCTCCCTCCAGTGCAGCTTCATCGTGTGGCATTTATCCGTGGACAGAGCAAGTAAAGGTGGCGGCAGGGGAACAGGTGGAGGAGGAGGGGGTGGTGGAGGTTTGGAGACGCTCGTGGCAGTGTCGCTGACCGAGCCGGAGCTCATCTTCAGTACTGTCCAGGTCCTCCTCGTCCCAGAGATCGGAGAAGTCCAAGGTGTTGAGGCAGAGACGGGCGGAGGTTTTGAGGAACGCCAAAGACTGGTCGAAATCCCAGTTAATGTTGTAATCCTTGGTTTGATCGGACTCCTTCATTGTTCTTCAATACGAGGCTTCTACTGTGCCATGCCTTAGATCCAAAAGTTAGTTCTTTACTTTGGGATTTCTGCAAAAGCTGTCATAAATTCTACTGTAATCCTTGTTTTAGTTCTTAATTTTCCATTTAGTCTGGTCTTTAATAATAATCAGCAGGTTTTGAAGGTCTCCGACGTTCTTCACAGCAGCAAAACTCCTTCCTTGTCTCTTCTTTGCAACAAAAAGACACCTCAAAAACTGTTGATTCTCTGTGGAGGCTCGTCTCCTCTTGTTGCACCACAGAAGTGCATACCTCACACGTCCAAATCACAATCTTTCAACCACTGCAGCAAAACGTGCAATTGTCTAAAGCACAATGTCTGATGCTTTGATCCAAAAGTCAGTTGTTGTCTTTCCAAAGGTCTCCACTCTCAGTCAAAAATAAAGAATTGTTGAGTTCTGAAGTGCTCCTGCACAGATCTCCTGACTTCTGTCCCTGGCTGAAGACAGAGCACGAGACAAATCTGCGAGACGAGCCCGTTGATTGGCCCGTTTGTCTACCCGTCTTGGTTTATTTGAGTTGCGCCCTTTTCCTTAATTTCCTTATCAAGGCAACATCTTCTGTTTGTATTGCGATTTGTGTATACACAAAATCCTATCTGCGTCTCAGAATCTGTCACTTCCCTCCGCTTCAAGCCTCTTTTTGAACACATTAAAGGACAAACGGACCAACATGTGCATCGCGTTTATAAGGGTTACGACTTTAAACCGTCCAGTTTGGCTGTGTAGACATTAAACGTTTTCTATGCAGTCAAGAGAATGGATATCTAAGCATAAGAGAAGTGGGTTAAAATCTGAAGGTCTGATTCCGAAACAACATGAAAACTAAACTGAAAGCCTACTGCATTGTTCAAAGTTGTGTGGACACGGGTCATTTACATGGTCGACGTGCAGCTGTGGCTATTGGTCGTCCCTCCCTCGTCCTGTCGGGTCCTCCGTAATTACACTTTATCTGGCATCGTGGCCCCGAGGCAGCAGTAGGACTCAAGGGACGTTAAAGTCTAAATGAGCTCTATTAAAAGTAGTCTATGCAGACATGTTACTGGGTAAGAAGACATTGATACGTGTTTGAACCTATGTTGCCGATAACAAGCGATAACAAGTGTTCTGTTCCTGTATAAGCGGGTTTATACAGGTTCTTACTCCAGCCCTTTGCACAAAACAAACTGTTTGTTTAAACTGCATTTCTCTTGACATTGTTTCTCTAGAGTCCTTAGTCTATATCAAAATCTCTAAATCGAATACTTTTTGCACCATTTTTTTCATGATGGTAACTTTATTCTTAACACAGCATTTTAAATTCATGTTGCAAAGATAAGTTGATTAAATAATTTGATTTAGAAATAATCCAGAAACTGATAATAGTATAGGCAAGAATATCTATATAAAGTATCTGTTTTTTACTTTTGTTTTGTGAAATGTTCTGGTTGTTTTGTGTTTCTTCTGTTTTGTTTTGTTTTATGGTATTATGGGGTGTTTTGATTTTTAAACAACAATATGTCTCAGACTTTGTAATTATTTCTTTTTTATCTCTCTTTGTTGCTTGACCAAATAAACTAAACTAAACTAAAAACTAAACTAAAAGCAGACATGATCTAGTAAAATAATAATAACATTATTAATACTAACATTTTCCTTGGGTTTCCAGAATTTTAAACATTTCTCTGTTTGTAAACTCTTTTTAATGCATTATTTACCTTGTTCAAAAGATAGTAGAGTATATGCTGTACATATACCATCCAAAAATACAAAAACCACTGAAGGATCCATCAGGGGACACTCCAAACTGACCAATATAGCGAATTAGCAAAGAGGCCACAGGTCTACAACACATTATCAACTAAAATAAAAACTATAGTTCAAACTTCAAATATTATGAAGCAAAACCATGGCTTGAATCAAATAAAATCTGTGAAAGGAAAAAAAGACTGGATCTGCATATTCCAGCTAAAGGACCTACTAACAGCACATAGTCCATAGCTACAGTGACATGTCTTTAACTCTGTAAAGTCAAGTCCGAAATAACAAGACGAATAAACTCTTTAACAAAAAAGAGCAAAACATTAAATTACAACACTGCTATTTTCCATATATACAGTGGGCTCTCTTGCATTTGGCATTTCACACCACCTACAAGTTTTCTGATTGGTTCTTGTGGCTGCCTCAGATGAATCACACACATACTGTATAACATTAGGGTTAGTATAACATTTAGTGACTGTTAACCAAACACATTCCCAACAGGAACAAACATTTCTGGTTTAATTTGCCTGAACAAATCTGCCACAAGACATTATGTCTCTTGGAGTGTTTTGGACTGTGCATACAAATATCTCAATCCTGTTTGAATAATTATGTCTGTCCATCCCACAATATAAGACACAAGATAAAAGTCACAGTGGGTTATGGAAGTTTGCTTTGAGAACATTAACAGATTTAACTAATGAGGACTGAAGATACATTATTTATACAAAAGCATTAAAAAAAAGTTGTGTCCTTTTTTTAACCGCTGCTGCTATTTTCCGCCCGATAAACAAAATAGCAGGGTTTGCTTTGACATATGTGTGTTGTACGTCAAGGGTTCAGTCTTTGTTCAGTCACAGTTTAAACCCGGTTCAGTGTCAACATCTCATTTTGCTGAAAGACAATTACAGACTGGTGCACCACACTTTGAGTCCACTGTCACTGTAACAATGCAGTTTAGGTCTGCGCTGGTGTGAATATAGGGTCTGAGCCGTTGATTGGTGGCTTCACATCAGCTACTTTTAGCTCTTAGATTAGATTAGATTAGATTAGATTCAACTTTATTGTCATTACACAAGTACAGGTACAAGGCAACGAAATGCAGTTTAGGTCTAACCAGAAGTGCAATAGCAGTAAAGTGCAGGATATATACAATGGTTGCGTACGTGCAGGATATGGAGATGTACAGGATTTACAGGTAATATGTACAATGAATATAAATATACAGATGGTTATTACTATAAAAAGGTGAGTGTGTGCCATAAATATAATTACAGGTGTCTCTTTTCTATAAACAGCATTTACAGGTGGATGTGTACTCTAAATGTAATGTGATACACGCATCGCACACATACACACACTCACTCACATACACACACAACCATACACATACACTCACAACCATACACACATACACGCAGGGGAATTAAACCGGGAGAGCTGTACACACAGACATTCCCATACTCACATACACACACAACCATACACACATACACACACTGACATACACACATACACCCAGGGAATTAGACCGGGAGAGCTATACACACACACATACACACACACACACACATACACACACTCACATACACACACCACCATACACACATACTCACAGAATTAAACCGGGAGAGCTATACACACAGACACTCACACACACACATACACACACACACTCACTCAAATACACATACGCTCGCATACTCACACACACTCACACACACACAAGCACACACACACACACATACACATACATACTCACACACACACACACATATACACACACTCACATACACACACTCACTCACATGCACACGTACACATACATACACTCATACACACACTCACTCAAATACACATACGCCGATACTCACACACACACTCACACACACACAAGCACACACACACACACACATACACATACATACACACATACACACACACCAACACACACACACACACACACACGATAAACAGATGTCTCTAACTATGAACAGAATTTTACAGGTAGGTGTAAACAATTGTATGTTAGCTTAAGGTAAGCAGTAGATTTAAGGTAGTGCAAACAGTGGAATGTAAACAGTTGGTAGCAAAGGTGCAGTAGTGCAGGGGATGGTGGGATGGTGGGGGATGAGACGAGAGTCTGTGAGGGGAGTGGGATGGTGGTGGGGGGGTAGAAGAGTCTATGAGGGTAGTGGGATGGTGGGGGTGAGAGGAGAGTCTGTGAGGGGAGTGGCATGGTGGGGGGTGAGAGAGGAGTCTGTGAGTCTTGCTCCAACGACAAGAATCCAGTCAGGAGTGAAACAAGACATGCTTTTCTAACTCCAATGACAGTTTGAATAAATGTAACTTTATTGTTACTAACATTATAGTCTATAAATAATGACTTATAAAGGATTATTTGTTGGACTTGTTGGATTTATCTGCTGTTCCCAGCCCACAAATTCAGAACATTTGTTATGAACTCCTGCTGTTTAATGGGCTTAAAATTGTTCTTGATAAGCCACGCAAATAAACTCTTTAAAGCCTGTTTGGATAAGTTGATAAACATCACACAAATGTAGTTTATGCTATCTGGAAACTATTGCTTAGTATGCAGTAGAAGCCGAAAAGACAGGATGTAACCGTCATTTTAATGTCCTGTGGTAACAACAATATCGATGAACAGGGGACCAATGGGCGGAAGACATCCATGTTTTTACAGTCATACTCTCCTCAGTTCAACTGTCATTGTGTCCTTGGGAAAGACACTTAACCCGGCTTGTCTCCAGTGTCTGTGGCATGTTTTATTATTATTGTGCGTTTCAAACTGTGTTGCAACAAATGTATGATCACAGCCTTTTGAAATTATGTAATAATGCTTCAGTGCCTCATTAAAAAGATTTATAGATTACTTTTAAATGAGCGTCTTTTCCCGCTGCTTTTATTTCGAGAGTCTCAAACGGAAGCCCTTATTCGCTCCGGTGCATTGTTTGTATTTTACGCATGTCTCGTCTGACTGACTGACCGCGCGCTCCCGCTCTCTCCCTCTGCTCGTGCTCGTGCAGTCTCACATCACACAGTGGAGCCGCTACGATGATGCCTCACATCCATCCACAGCGCACGTCCACGGCTTTCCTCCTCCGCCACAATGTCCACCGCCGCCGCATCCCGCTGCTCATCCTCTGAACACGACCGCCGCTCCGTGACGCCTCTCACGCGCTTACTCCACGTTCAGACGAAATGCCTTATCTGGGGTAAGTCGCTTCAAAATGTATACTTCCTGATTTCTCTTTGACATTTAGGCACTTTCCTTTTGTTTTAATCTGCCATGTTTAGCCGCTCTCATAATGTCACAAATTGCGTCGACTGTCGTGGTGTCTTACGTAACGTGGCCAGTGCGGACGTACTGTCTGTAGCAGATGTTAAAGCGAGGTCTTTGATCACGAATCTGACCCTGCTGCACCGGTTATACTGTTGTCTGTCTGCAATACCGGCCAGGTTTGGGACAAAATACTGTAGTACATTGACTTAAAGCTGGTGTAGGCATTAGGGCATTTTGTTCTGAGAGTACATCGATAATACTATGCTAACCTTTGTAGTTTAAGTTTAAAAACCTAGCAAACCGGGAAAGACAATCATTTTACTTTTACTTATAGAGGAAACTTTACTTTCCCAGCATGAGTGCAGCTGCCACAACAGTTAAGTCACAATATGTGCTTTATTTTGTTTATTTCATTGTGTACCATTGTTAGGACCTATCTACCTCATTCTTCAAGACTAGTCTACAAATGTTTGTTGACTCAACTTAGAAGCATTTTCTTTTGTGATAGTGTAGTGTTGGATGTGGTCCATCAGCTAAATCGAAAAAAACCTTAATGTCAACAGCTTAATTGGATTCAATAACCTTTTTAGTTGCTGCCACTTATCCTTATTGAATTTCACAGAGGACTACCGCCTTATCACATCTGACTTAGGCTTAAGAGGTGTCCATCCAGAGAATCAACAGTAAATCTCAGAGTTGACACTTGGAGACAGCCAGCAGTTCTTATTTACTCTTCAGGGAAAAAAAGATTTACCCTTCGACTGTGGGAGGAAACGACTTGATGAGGAGATGAACCTATGAACGGCTGAGAAGTGGTCGGGCCGTGCAACAAACACATTCATTTTCTGAGGCTGGTGAGGGTACACATGAAAGAATCCATCAGACAGAATGTCCCTCGTACACAGAGCGTTTGTTCCTCCCACATTTCATGTAGGCATATTCTTCAAAACAGACATCTTGATTTCTTTGCAGGTGTGTGAGCGTGTGATCCAGGTCAGAGGTCATGCTGCGGAGGGAATCTGACTCCCACGGCCTGTTTTCCTCTGGAGAGACGTCTGATAATGACTGTGAGGTGAGGCTCTGTGTTACGTATCTACAGTATACAGATGATACGTATGTGTTACACTATTTATGGCACAAGGTCAACTCCTGCTGCAGTAATGACTTATCGATTGTTGTACAGTACAGTTCATGGTGTAATTTATAAAACTCTGCCAGTCATAGTTGCGCATACTTCTCTCTGTGAGAAGGGTAAAAAAGGGTAAATCCAAAACAACTCTTGCTGCGTAATGGAAAAAAAAATGTAGCCTATAGTGGAACATAATCAAATGCATGACTCACAGCACCTTCAGTGGCACATAAGAACCTCGCCTGACTCACAACCTGAGGAAAATACAACACTAGTTCCAATACTTCTCTGACCCTAGTTCGACTACTGCCTACAGCGGGTAAACTGAGCACTTCCAGAGGAGAAGCACATACATAACCTCTCTTTTAACTTATATTTGAATACTATAAAATGAAAAGTTCCTAATATTTTTTTATTAAACACATTTATGTGCTCATTCATGAATAATGACATGTTATTACAGGTAGGTGCTCATTTGTGTTTTTGCCAGTTAAAAGATCCTAAAAACATCTGAGATTGTAAAGTAATATATGACAACAAAATTAAGCAGAGATACCTAACCCTTTATTAAATGAGCTAACATGCTGCTGGCTCATAATAAAGGTCATTCTACATTTGTGAATGATCTCCTTTTGTTGTTGTCCTGTCTGTGTCTCAGATGGGGGCGAGCTGTGGAGATTCAGATGTAGCGTGTCTTTGTGAGGCCGGTCCATGTACACTTTTCTCAGAAGCACACACGCCTACACCGGTAAGTGCACAAGGCCTCCCATTTAGGCATCTGCACAAGTCATTCTAGTCGGCCATTCCATTTAGATTATGTCTTAAATGAATCACTCATTGTGGTTTTAGTTAATTGTTGCTGTTTACGTTTCAATGCTTTGTGTTTTCAGGAAACACTGCTGTGTGAACACTGTGGGAAAAATAGAACGATGGTAACCAGGTACTCAGAAGGATATGGCACAGAGGTAATGTAGTTTGGCTAATAAAGCTAATGTTTGTGTCAGGTCACACTGAGAACAAATCTAGACCTAGACAGTACAACAACACTTCCTAATACCCTTAGATGTTATTGATTAAAAAACTTTGTACCTTTCTTAAAGGGACAGTTCAGTATTTGTAATTCTATTAGATACTTTTGGAGCTAATTTAATATTTACAGTCATACTACAGTCAGCACATTCCCAATTTGAAGAAGCAGACTGGAGCAATGCCACAGAGACTACACTGTGTTGTGTAAATGTGGCCAGTGGGATTTAAACACACATTTATAATGCTAAATTTCTTTCATGTTTATTTAAATATGTGCTTCATAGAGGATCTTTCCACAGTAAATGGCCCAAATTCTCTTTCAAAAGGCCAAGTTGAGGTGCTTTCTTTAATTGTGTAAATAAATAAGAATTAAAGCAGTCATATGTCAAAACAAATGCTCTGATGATATCTTTGTTGTGACACACACTTGCTGGAGCAACATGACGCAAAGGCCTGTGTCACTGCTCTGCTTCTCCAAACTGGGCTGTGCTGACAATTATCTCCTGTAGGCTATGATTTAACATGTCTCTCAAGTATCTGACAGATTCCCGTTTACAAAATACTGGACTGTCCCTTTAAGACTCAAGAATTGTCCTAACATTACCGTTTAAGTCATTTAACGCTGGCACCATTACTTTGTCTATTTGTAGATTAGTAGGGCAGCTCAAAATGAGGGGCATGACTCAGTTCAGTGACAGTGCTGCTAACAAACCCACAATATTATGAGATGAGCATGAGATCTAAATGAATCATGTGTCAAAATCTCCATTTCAGCACCCACCAAAATAAAAGTCAGTCTGAGATTGTTGCTCATATGCAGAGGTGTTATGTTTATGCGTAAAATAGTAGCTTAATTATGCAGTGACGCATTATCACTTCTGCTGAAAAATAAAGACCATCATCAACACATGCTGCTGCTACAATAACAGCCACTGATGATTCACTAGAGATTATTTTGAGTCAAAACAACAACTTCAGAATAAAACTCTGGATTTTATCACAGTGAATATTATCTCAAATAGAAAAAAAACAAGGTAATAGGAGCCACAGTGTACAATGTTGGAGACTGTTTGTGTGCATAAATGAATACACTATCTTTCTCATGTGTGTATTTAAATAGCACTTGTCTTGTTTCTGCAGGAGGAGTGTGTTTTGTCCGATCCTCAGGGCGACAGTGACGCAGACGCTGATATAGAGGACACAGATAACAGGTTTGACTGTACTTATTTTGTGCACTGCATTTTCTAGTTGTTTAGGTGGTTTCTAAGTCTAAGGACCAAAAAACAGCTGCTTTTTGGTCCGGCAAAAAGAGGTGGTCCAGATCAAACTGGACCAAGGTCCGGCTCGTTTTGTGAAAGCACATTTGGAGATATAGTTCAGACTTGCAGGAAGTCATGTCTGCTTAAACACAGGAAGAGGAGTGAACAGTGGGAGTAAATAGAAAAATTGGTTGGGTTTTAAAATTGTTGCATTGCATTAAATCTGCATTTGAGGATTTAGCTGTTTTATTAATTTTATATTAATAATAAAGTCTCTATAGGCTATAATCGACTCTGATTATTGTATTTTCCAGTTCAACTGTAAAATAAACCTGAAGAGACACATTTACCTCAGTAAAAGCCGTCTACAGGAGGCACGTCCCCTGTTACTATGACAACAGTGAACACAGCGTCAGGGAAAGTCCGCTTTTCAACACTGTAGTCTGAAACCAAAAGTTACAGAAACAAATACTACGTAACAATTAGTGAGTTCTTAGTGCAGACTTTGGTGCAGAGTTTTAGTTGAGAAAATGCCTACAATTCAAAATCTACATAAACATTATGATACAAAGGTAGCTTTTATTAACATTACTATTAATAGTCTATTCTTTTGGTGTACATTGATCTTAAAGTATATAAAACCTCTAAATCTCTTAACTTTACCATGTACAAGCACTTCTGAAATGTCCCTTGTAGTTTGTCTTCTCAAAGATATGACTTTTAACTTACCTCTTTCTGATTGGTCCAGACTTCAGGAGCCCGGGTCTCTCCAGCGAATCAGCTCACGGCGGCGCAAACGTCCGAGGATAGCGCGGCAGGACACCACAGAGAGCGAGGACGATGGGGGGCGGAGTCACAGGACCCATCGGTGGAACCTCCGGCTCAGTCCTGCACACAACAGGACAATACTGGAGGTAAGAATTAAATACCTTTTGGGGCGCCTCAGTGGCTCATTTAGTAGAATGCATACCATATACTTGGGACCCAGTTTTGATTCATGCCCTGTTTTCTGTCGATCCACTGTCCTATCAAAAAAAAAAAATCTTAAAAACACAAAACATATCCTTTAATGTGGCACTGTAGCTGACATAATTATAAACCTCATATATGTGCTTGTTTTTATATATTTTTGATAATAAACATAAGCGCTCCAAAAGCCCAAAACATGGAAAAGTATAATTAAAGCCTGTACAACCAACCCTGTCTATTCTAGACAAACAATTAGTCTGGTCTCTGTGGTTACTGGCCCAGGTTAATACTGAGACCTTGAACAAGCTTAACTCCGATTGGGGATGTCACACAAACTGTATTATGATTCCCACTTATCCCATATAATTAATTACTCCACCTTTTTTTGTGTTTCAGGAAAGCATTTCGCAGGTCCGACCTCTGATCATCTGCCGACCAAATGAAGACAAAGAAAAAAGTCCGAGTGAATCGACACGAGGCTCTAAACGCCTGACGTCTCTGTGGCCGTCATCTCTTCCACTTCCTCTTGTTATTCTCCTGTTTCTTCCACTTTCCCTTTCCCTTATTATTGTTATTGTATCTTATATTTTACCATGGGCAAGCGCTTGACTTACTACATATTTATTCAATAGGTTCTCAGGCGTCCAAGACCTGGGGTTGAAATTAAAAGCAGTGAAATATTTTGTGTGATCTTGGAAAATAGTTGCACCAAAGTAAATACACTGGATTTATTGTTAATGTTTTCACGGGTCTTATGCTTCCTGGAAAATCTAAATGTGTTTTCTGGTCATGAAATTGACTTATACATTAAATGTCCAGGAAATAATACTGATTGTTCTTTTTTTTAGTGAAGGTTTCTCAGTTTTAATTTATTTGATTGTTTTGGGTGCTGGAAACATATCTCCAAAGACTAGTGTGAGCCATTTAAGTGCAGAGCATTAACCTAAACTATGGTGCTTCATAAATTATTGTACAGAGAGATTGCTTTTTCACATTTTTTTGCAAATATATTCAGTAATGAGACTTTAGTTCTGGCAGGTTTATGACAAAAAGTTGGGTTCCCACTCTTTTTTGGTGATAATTTTCCAGGACTTGTAATGTGTGCAATACATCAAAGGACCAAAAAGAGATTATTTTCCATGACCAGATACATATTAAACTATGTTCATGTTTCCCAGGATGTGTAGGAACCCTGAGAGCCTCGATAAGTGAAACATTAGTCATTATAAGCAATCACTGACATTCAGAATCCTTTCATAATAAACCAGCTCGGCGCTTGCTTCATCCAGTCTGTCACCCCCACGTTTGTAAAAATAGCCCTCTCATGTCGCTCTTTATACTAATGAGCCGCCTGAGTGGATGCAGGGGTGGAAGGATTTCAGGGTCGCGCAGGTATTTCTAAGTACACGCACTCAGATGGAAACTTTTTGAAAACAATTACGCCGCTGAACTATGCAATTCCTGTGTTCTTTTACCGCGGCGTCTTTAGTGCTTTTAAAAGAACAACGTTTCCAATGTCCTTGGCACTGTGGGCACCTTCCTCGGCCTGTTTTGACTCCGTGTATGTTATGGGTCCTATATGTTTCTAAAATAAAGCGTGACCCACTTTAATAAGCAATAGCAAGTTCAGCTCGAGAGCTCTTGGTATATGATGTACAGTGCATGGGCTGGTTTTATCATGTTCAAATAGACACGTGTGCTTTTAGTTGCTGCAGACCCACTGACAAATAGGACATTTGTGGCTCCTTTTCTTCCTCATTGCACTGAATGTCCTCATCCTAGAGTTGAGGGCTGCACAATATTAAGGAAAGGTGATACAATATAATACGTTTTTTTTTTAAAGGTGGCATGACCGCAATAATTTAAGGCTGCCTGGTTAAATATATTGACCTAAATGTTAATATATTGTAATGTCTTTGCAGTTCAGACATTGAAGTATGATACATTCTGTTTGTATGACATTTTAATTGATAGCCAAGTTTCTATATTTATACTGTATATTGTGCAGCCCTGAAAGAGTTTATGAATGTTTACATCTGGGGCTTTTATGGTGGCATTGTCAAGGTAATTTTTCATATAAGTAAATATTTTGAACAGTGCAATAACAGAAAGTTGTGTTTACTTGTGATAAACTAAGTATTGTGTGTGTCCAGATACCTATACTTGGTACTCACCAGTCTGGGAGCCTCTTGTACTCATTTGAGCTCTTGAGATGCCACCAGCACTGTTTGGAAATACTTTAGCTGTAAGTAAAGATGATAAAAGTAAAGCTGCAAAGGATTCTGTTAAAGTCAAAAGACCCCAAATCTGTCTCCCTCAAAATGAGTCACCAATAAAACACCTGAAAAATCAACATGTCTCTGACAGCGGCGAATGATTCATCACAATTAACTGCTTGTATCTGTACTCAGCATCGATGAGGACTTCATTTTAAATTCTAAAGTGGTATCAGGACATCTCATTGATTGCATGTGCCACAATTACAGAAATCTAAAGAGAATCACTTTGTATCAAGGCATAAAAGCCAGTGTTGAAATTCTGTGAAAAAAATTAAAAAAGCTGTTGTCAGTAGCAGTTTGCCTTTAGAAGATCCACATTTTAGACAACATCTGTGGACAGGGACAGACACAACTGTAGTATACTGTATTCATGTCCCTTTTTTCAAGTTAATTTTGGCGAAAAAGACTAGCACAATCTTTGTTTACTGTTTCCTGTGAAAGTACTGTGAGAAGAAAGTGAGCGTGACAATCAGTCTTCTCAATTTATGGAAGAAGCCCTTCTGCAGCGTTTTCTGTACTGTGTATTATAAATGTTAGTCGCTGTCTTTCCATTTTAAACCTCTAATGTTGCTTTGCGTTGCTTTGAGACCTGTTATCTCAAAGTTAACATTGTATAAGCTACTCCCAATAATGTCTTCTTCCAGCCTGCTGTGTATGTGTTGAGTCTTAATTTTATTGTTGAACTTCAATGTATATGTGATTCATGGGCCCCAAGACATCAATAAACTTAGATTGTATTTCGAAAAATAAATTGGGCATGTGGTAATTTTGGGATTTGGTGACAGAGTGCTGCAAATGTGTCAAAGAAATTGTACTGCACTTGTAACTTTTCAATTTGGGGAAATAAAAAAAAAAAATGAAAAAATCAATGAAGAGAACAGACCTTATGTTCCAGTACTGAAGAAGGCCTGAGGGAGAGGGTCCCATAATGAGGTTAAGAGCTGCTCACTCCTTTTCTTTCTCTCAGCGTTGTCATGGTAATGATAACTGCAGAGAAAAGTAAAGGGTTTTTATGAGCAACACACTATTATTAAGTTATGTAACAATAAGTCTCGAGCCATGAAGCTTTGTAGAAGTTAACTTTCTTTAAATGACTCAAAAAAAAACTATGCAGATTTTTTTCCCTGTAATATTACATAATGTGATTAGGAGGCGTTAGAGAAAGTACTAACTTTAGAAGATTCAGATGGTGGCTACTAAGAGCAGTACAGAACATGTGCTACTTTATTTATATTGAAGTGTTTTTATTGCACTTATGTTCTTATATAACATCCCTTGACTTATGATCACAGCTGTGTGTCTTTATTAAGCCACACTATATTTACTCTGCTGTATGATCCTTTTTAATCTTGTATCAATTGTTACTTATGCTTGTGTGACTGTTTTTAGTTTTTGTGGCACTTTAGTCAAACTACTGTACAATGACTATAAAGCCATCTATTTATGGGCACTTCTGAAATACTGTTGTTAAGGCTTGGATCTTTGGGACCTGGCATTAATAAGAATGTTTGATATTTTACAATTGTGTCTGCTTTAACCCTTTGACTTGCATTGTAACCGCACAGTTGATCTATTTTTGTTCCTTTCATTTAGCTGTAGTAAAAACTCTTTGGCTGTTTATCCTCATTCACCTCAACTGGTTTACGCTGCTGTACAGAAAATATTACTGTCTGAAAGTGACTCAGTGCTGCGCAGATACAAGAAAGGACAAGCAGTAGGTGTGAAAGCTGAGGTAACAAAAATATATTTTTAGATATTTTTAGATATTACTAGACACCCTAACAATCATGTTTTACAGCATAAATGAGAATATAAAATGTATATCTACAGTATAATACCTCAGAAAACATGGCCACCAGGTTAAGTTGCCAGTTTAAGTCGTCAGTGTAAACAGTAAAACTCAGATTAGCGCAATTCATTTGATGCACTGTTGTTGAACAAATGGTCATAGCTCAAACATTAAACATCATACAGCTTCAATAATTATATTGCATGAATCTGTACAATTGTGTGAACATTTTTAAATATCCCAAAATATTCAGTTTTATTCACACAAAGCAACTACTCAAAGCTAGCTAGATAGTAAATTTAGGTTACCTCTATGAGCTTTTGTGAAGAAATGTATTATTGTTTTATTGTATTTGGTGCAGTATTGTAATAGTAGTATACATTTTGTTGTAAACATGCAGGTCGACCAGCTGGATGACTTGCATATCTGCTTCCTGATTGGGTAATCTGACAAAAAAAAAAAAAAAAAAAACAGGAACACAATTTTACTAATTTTGCCAGCCTTTATTTTGATAGGACAATAGATAGACAGGAAACAGGGTGAGAGATAGGGGAAGGACATTGGGCAATCGACCAGAGTGGGAATTTAATCTGGGTCTCCAAGAGGGCCCTGTTTATGATTTGTTTTTAAATTTAACTCTCTATTTGACTTGTTTTTTTTTATTTTTTGACACTGTTCCTGCAGCTATGGTAGCCCTAAAGGGACATGTTGCCTGTGAATGAACCCTGTGAAATTGAATAGATTGTGCACTTAGTTGCTGTGCTTGGGGCTGCTGCCAGAACATAACCAGGAGGTAATGGAACTAATGTCTCCTCTAGCTTTGAATATTTTCCAGAACAGATAAACACAAAAAAGGGTTAATTTGGAAAGAGTTTACAATATTAACTTCATATATTTGACTTCTGGGATATTAACTAAATTCATTTTGTCCCATTTACCTTATACCTCACATTCTGATTATATATACAGATTATATATACAGATTCTGAATTATATATACAGTTGCACATCATGGAATTTTGGGCTGAAAATGCTCCTTTGGTTCATCTTAGGGCAAAGGGTAAACCTAAAACAGTCACAAAGCCTTTTACTGAGATGAAAGGTGGAGACTATTGTCGGTGACTTGATATCTTCTATAAGCCAAGGTTACACGTGCAGTGCCCCAGCTGTTTCCTTTCCTCTCTCGGGACAAAAGGCGACAGGTGTAAACGGTGTTGTTGTCGCTGCCCCTTGGCCTCTCCTTTTCCCGTGCCCTTGTTTATCCCCGACCCAGATACCACAATATTTGGACATGGAGGAGTAACGTGATCCAACTGATGACCCCCTCGGCATTTAATACTGATCCCTCGAGTCATATGGTGCAAAATACAGACGTGTGCCAAGGCCTAAGAGAGATATGAATTCAAAACTGACAAGTATCTAGTTTCTCCCAGGTATAAAACATCTAGAACGTTCATTTACTTTGCACAGCAGGTATCAAGTCTTCTCTTAAAATGTACCACATAGGCACATGACCGGAGCGGTTACTGTACCAAAACAAAATGAGGTCTTTATATTGACAGGTCAAGGTTTGGGTAAATGAGGAAAGATGGTATTACATTTGAGTGCATGTTCAGAAAGCAGTACTTGTCTGAAGTTACATTATATGGTAAGAGATGGCAATTCTACACACTTTCCTTTCAACAGACCTACGGTGGCCTTGCAGGGACATGATGTTGTCTATGAACAAACCAGGAGAAAATCAGATCAAGAGTTCACCTTAAAATGAAGAAACAAAGGTAACAAAGGAGAGGTTAGTCTAAAAAACGCTAATAGATTTTAAATTCAAGATTAGTATCATGATTATATTAGATTTAGCATTGTCATTGTCAGAAGCAGGGAGTAGGCTGTACAGTATGTTTTTAAGGTTTTACAATATGTGTACAGTCTTATATACTGTATAAAGTAAACCATAAAAAAGTATTTTTTTTTCTGTTAGCCTGACGTACATCACACTGATTTCAGAAGGCTAAATGCTAACATAGTTTAAACCATAGAGTAAAACCAACTCAAAACATTGTCACTCCTGTTACAGAATTTCAAAACATTTAGACCAAATTCTCTTGACAATTATATCTAAATATCACCATAAAGTGTTTAAAATATACATATTTTTGTCATCAGTCTTACTAACCTTGCTCACTCCAGGTGTCAGATTGTGATTACCTTGTGTTAATATATACATGTTGGCTGGGTATCTGGGTTATGAAAGGCACTCAGATGAAGAGAGGGAGTGCAGAGGGGTTCAGTGCAGCTGTCTCGGGACTCGATAAATAAGCAGAGCTGCTGGCCACACAAACAAAACAGCATCCCAAACGTGAACTATAGTGGGCATTATTTTACACTTGACATTTTTCTGTAGAAAGTCTTTATTGGAAATGCAGAGGTTTTTAAGTTTTTGTGTCTAGAAGGGATTGAAGAGATTACTTGTGCATGCACAGAGCTGCACAGGACACTATGGCAGTGGCTAATCTGTGGCAGCATAAAGATTGGGATGAATGGAAACGGGAGATGGAAGAGAACAAGAGACGGAGATTATCGTGGATGCAAAGAGTGATGCGTTGGGCGAGTCAGAAGATGCCCAAGAATGAGGAAGAAGAAGATAGTGAAGATAAAGACAATGTGGAAGAAAGTGCTTTTAAAGAACAAACAGATGAAGGAAGCCAAAAGAAGAGAAGAATATGAAGAAAATGTTCTAATCCGAGACGAAGAGGAGGAACAAGACCTTGAAAATGATGAGCCTGAAAATGTAATTGTAAAGGAGTATTGGGAAACAAAACGAGAAAACCAGGGTGGGTTACGCAATGAGATGTCAAAAGCAGGGACATCGAGAAACCTCAACACTGACAAGAGGGAAAATCTGGGAGCCAGTGTAGATGACGAACCAGATCTTTACCAAAGAATCAGACATAGTTCTGATTCATCAGAATTTGATTATTCAAGTCAAAATTCAGACCCTTCTGGATCTGAAGAAGAGTTCAAACTTAACTATGGTATTCAAATACAAGAGGAAGAAGAGGAAAGTGAACAAAACAGTAAAATGTTTGGAGCCATTAATGGGAATAAGGAGGATTTAGCAATAAAAGAAGCTAAAGAAGAAGAGGAAGGGGAAGGAATTGAGGTTCAAAACATGGAAGAACTTCTGTATGAAGTTCACATGGAGCAAAAAGAAACTGAGAGCTCAGAGGATGATGAGATGGAATCAATAACATACGATAAGCGTGAAGAAGATGGTGAACAAAACGAAAACCTTTCCGATTCAGATGAATTTGATGATAACGATGAAAGTTCATCCTCTGAAAACAAAGAGATCAATTTTAACGAAAGTACAATAAAGGAGAAATATTTAGATTATCAAGAAGCGGAGACTTCAAATGCATTGGAAGATCTTCCGAATGGTGGGGCAAAGGCATCAATGCAGGAAGACAAAGCTCAAGAACCAGTCGCTTCTTTGACAACCAACAAGAAGCAGCTTCAAGATCAGCCTCAAGAGGAAGATGAGTCAACAGATGATGATGAAACTGAACTTTTAGGCGAGGAAGACGTAGACAACTTTGACCAAAACAAGGTAAAGATTTATTACCAACACAATCACCCCACTGAGATATTCCACACTTTGAAAGAGTTCAGAGATGGGCATATTCTCACTGATCTGCTTTTGGAGACAGTCGATGGAAAAAGCATCAATGTCCATGCCATTGTTCTGGCTGCAGTTAGCTCCTTTTTCTGGAAAATTCTTTATAAAAGGGAAAGCTCAGAGAAAAAAAGTCAGCGAGTGAGTCTAGGTAAAGAGGTGGAGGATGTTGGATTGGAGGCAGTAGTTGAATTTGCCTACACTGGGGCTATTTCATGTTTGAATAGTGACACTGTGAAAGTGATAAAGACAGCAGCTCGATCCCTCGGGGCTACAAGGGTGATGGAAATCTGTGCCAATCTGCAAAGAGCGTCCTCAAAAACTGCAGCACAAATGAAAGAGGAAACAATGTCTGCTCCAGAACAACTGAGGATGAGTCTTGAAAAAATAGAAGGGATGTGGACAAATGTTATAGGCTGTGATATCACCTTGGATGTGCTCAGTGCATCATTTCAAGGTAGGTGTGTCTTTGTGTGTATTTTTTATTTCCGGATAAACAACTAAGCTCTACTACACATTACACTGCTGATGTTTACACCAAAATAACTTGGCTCGGGACCTCAAAATTTGGTTTCCAGATCAAACCAAATATTATCTGCAGAAGATAGTTATTTTGTTTTACTGTAACAAGTAATCTCAGCATTTTGTCTTGGTACTGGCTGTTAATTACATCTGCTGCAGTGCTTCCTGTTGGCGACATACTGCTATGGACTTTGGTACACTGACAGAAACACGCACTGAACTACAACTGAAACAGAGCCTGAACTGTAATAGTGCCAGGCTGATGTGTAAGAGGAGCCAGTCAGAAACTTTTTAAGCTCTTATGAAAAGTTATTTTTGGTTTGAACGCAGATGATTTGTATTTAGGTTTAGCAACCAGGGCCTTCACAGAACCTGACAACCAAATTTTAATATTATTACAAAAATGATTAAATGAAACAAACAAATAGGCCAATATTTACCTCAATGTCTTGTCCACATTGCACAAAAATCCAGTTTATCTGATCATAACTTCATCTATATAACATTTACTGTACCTTCTCCTGCAGCGCACAGAGTGATCCTGGCTGCGTGTAGCGACTACTTCCGTGCCATGTTCACATTGGGCATGAAGGAGTCCACTCAATCCAGTGTGTATCTCAAGTTTCTGTCAGCCCCGGAGCTCGAAGTGCTCATCGACTGCTCCTACAGCGGGGCGGTCTCTCTGAGCTGGAACTGCGTCTTTGAGATCACCAGCACTGCCCTTCAGCTGCAGTACCAGCCCGCTCTTTCTTTGTGTCTGAGCTTTCTTGAACAAGAGCTAAATCCCCACTCGTGTCTTGATGTGGCCTCATTTGCAGATGCCTTCGGGATGGTGCAGCTACTTGAACTGGCGGAAGATTTTGTACTGCGGCAATTTCAAAAGGTGGCACGTACCTCCAAGTTTAAGGACCTCTCAGCCAGAAATCTCCTGAAGTATCTGAACAGTTTTGCTCTGTGTGTACCTTCTGAGCTTGTTGTTTTCAAAGCTGTGGTCAACTGGATCGAAGCAAAGCCCAAAAAAAGGCTACGTCTTGCTAAGGAACTCATGAAAACCATCCACTTTCCCCTGATGACTTTCAGGGAATTCAAGGAAGTCCAAGCTTTGAACATATGGTCAAATCACAGTCTCCAAGAACTTTAAGCTATTTTTGAGGAGTTCTGCTCTAATCAGGCTGAAGCACAGAATCAGTGCCGTATTTATTTGCCAAAGGAGAGCCTGGTCCTGAGCGGAGGTGACCAGATCTCTGACCTCGGCAGTCGGAGCATTAGCAAAGAGCTGTGGTTCGGAAACTCATTAAGAAACCATACAGGCATCAAAAAGGCCATGGAGTGGAGAAAACTTAACGAGATGCCTCAGTCTGCAAGGTTTAGCCATGAGGTAGCTGTGCTCAATGGACAGCTGTATGTGATTGGTGGGAAAAAGTATTATGGCACTGGCGACACATTGAATTCAGTTTTTAGGTAAGAAAAGAAAATTTTAGCTCAAAAGTTGAAAATACATCACTGTTGTGTTCTGAACCTTTTCTCATATGTTTCAGATACAACCCTGCTCAGAACAGCTGGGAGGAGCTGGCACCGATGCAGCAAGAGAGATGCTCGTTCTCGGTTGTTGTATTTGATGGAAAGTTGTATGCCGTCGGTGGACACTGTCACCCAGACTACATTGAGAATGTGGAGCGGTACTGCCCCACTGCAAACTCTTGGAGGTACGGTCATTTTTACAGAAATCGCTTGGTTGGTTTCTCCTGTCTTGTACCAGTTGACTTAAAGTATGGCCCTCTAAAACAATGTCTTGCTTTTTTCAGCTTTACTTGTCCGCTGGATCTACCTCTGGGTGGTCACGTTGCTAGGGTTTTACAAGGACAGGTCTTTATCTCAGGGGGACTAAACAACGACTACCGGTGTCTGAACTCCATGTTTGTGTATCACCCAGAAAAGGGAAGCACTTATCTGAAAAATATGAGCCGACCAAGGGCGTACCACTGCATGGAGGCCCTGGGGGACTATCTGTATGTTGCAGGCGGACTCTCCTCTTCTGACAATCCGAATATTGTCGATCTTCTAACCTGTGAACTGTACAACCCAGCAGCTGACTCCTGGACGTCCTTTCCACCTCTCCCAGTGCCACATGTTGGGGCAGGAAGTGCGGTCTTGGAGGGTAAGTTTTATGTGTTGGGTGGGTACAGCCAGGAGGACTACAGCGACACTACAATGGTCCACCGTTACGACCCAACCACACACCGATGGGAAAATATGGGAAAGATGCCAGGGCCTAATAATGATCTACGAGCATGTGTGTTGTGTTTACCTGAACATTTGAGACAATGTCCAGACTGATACATCTTTTTAAAACAGATAACAATTGGGCATTGAATTTTGTGGCGGTAAATTACGTTTATATTTAAGTGTTTGCTGCATTGAACTCCATGCTCCATGTCTGTTCTGTACTGGCTGATCTGTAATCAGCTTACTCCCCCAAGCTCTGCTGCTGTGAGAGACTGATTCTCTTGATGTCAAAGGCAAACCGAGTGAAACTTTAGCGGGTATTCCCAGAAAAAAGGATAGTTGCAGCCAATACCAGTGTTGTAGTCGAGTCACCAGATTTTGAGTCCTCAGTGTTCGAGTCCAAGTCCATCCTCTTCAAGTCAAGTCCGAGTCACTAGAGTGAGATAACAATCTGAAAACTGTGGGAGCCAAACTGTGATTGGTATTTCATTAAACACATTAAATGGGGTTTTGATTGTGGCATAATAATTAAGACTGTAGCCTATATAGGCCTATATTTTTTTTTTATTTATTTAGGCTCAACTATTGGGTCACATTTAGGAGCTGGGAGTTAAATGAGACAGAGGTTGTGTGGTGTTGACTGACTGAGTCCTTTGTGCTCAAGTCTGAGTCTCAGTCTGAGTCATCAGTTCTCAAGTCCGAGTTGAGTCATGAGTCCTTGTGTCTGAGAATAAACGATTCCAAGTTTGAATCTGAGCCATAAAAAAACAAAGTCCGAGTCCGAGTCATTGAGTCTTACCTTCAAGGTGAGTCACAAGTCACAAAAATGAGCTGATGAGTCCAGGCCTCGAGTACTCCATTTCTGGCCAATACTACAACTCAGTGCTGTCTCATTTACATTTACATTTATTCATTTAGCTGACGCTTTTATCCAAAGCGACTTACATTGTTCTAATGTAATTACCAGTGTTACAGCCACTGGAGGCAAGGTGGGTTAAGTGTCTTGCCCAAGGACACAACGACAGTATGAACTGTGGGGAGAGTGGGAATCGAACCGCCTACTTTCCGGTTGAAAGACGACCACTCTACCCACTGAGCACAACTGAGTCTCGTCTTTAGTTTCTCTGCACTCCGCAGTGACACCAGCCATGAGCGGTGAATACAAACAGAGACAAAACATTCCCCTTCTATGGAAGCAGATCAAAGGAAACTGCTGAACGGCTAACCTGGCCCGGAGCATGTTAAGTTAAAGATCGAGGATAAAAACACAGCCAACAGACTAATCTGTTGTCCAGAGAGTGAAGTGTCCGCACAAGCAGATTGGAGCAAAAAAGCACTAGAGTAAAGTGATCCTAGTTTATCATGTCATACTTGAGAGGTTTATGACAGTTCATACTGCATAACATTCTGGCCCAGAAAGTTTATTGTTTGTATTATACTGAGATATTATATACTGTTCATTTTGCACAAGTTTATTATAGTTTTCTGTTCATGCTAACATATCTTTGATCTGTCAATTTAGTGCTGACTCCACCTGTCTCACAAAACGCTGCAGCTCCACAGTAAAATGAACTCTGGATGTTGACTTGGATTCTAAGACATCTCACTTTATCATTTGATGCATTGTTTTTTAGGTGTCTATGATGGCAACTTAATATTTCAATTTAGTAATCATTTAGTTTGGCTAGACATGTTGTCATAACAATAGAGTGTACATGAGACATGTCTGAGAGTGGATGCTATTTGTGTGAGGCCTATTTAATCCTAACTTTTGCTGGCAGACCTTGACATCATTTTCTATGAGACGTGTCGAAAGCAAAAATAGTTATGACTGGAAGATTTATATTATCTATACAAATATGTGTCACATTTGTATTATACAGTTGAACCACACAGATAAACTATGATTGCTGTAATAATTGTGTGAAAATTATACTTTTTGCATTTGTATGTGAAAAAAAGCCACAGCTCCAGAAAACCCAATGAGAGTTTTAATACTTCTTATTATTACAAGGCATCTGACCATCTGACCCATTACTACAAATTTAGTCCTGCTGAGTTACTGTGGGTGGCTCTAGAAGGAAGTGTGGTGTGGTTACCACCAGATGTCGCCAAAGGCTACACACTGTGCCTTTAAAAATCATGTATAATCTTTAACAACATTAATAAAACCTTTAGGCTTGTCAATAAAGCAAAACAAAAGACAAAAACAAGCGGATGTTCAAATATTTATTGTACAGAACAAATTGTAAAAAACAAAATGTTTTACTAAATGTTCAATAAAGATGTTTTTTTTTATTAAAATGCTGGTATTGTGATTTTTTAAAGTACTATAAAAGATGCGGGGAAAGTGTAAAAGAAAGCGTACATTGTTTCTAAATGATTTCATAAAGGAGAAAACCGCTGAAGGTGGTGTGGTGATTGCTGCTGTCTATCACTCGGGACCCGTCCCAAAGCTCAATGTGCAATTCATCCCCAGCGGCCAGTTGTAAAACAGCCGAGTTACTGCTGCTGTCCGAGGTGTCCGTTGACGAATGTTCGTAGGTGGAAATTTGAACAGTCCCATTCTTCAGCAGGTAGGCTCCCGAGGGAAAGAGGTTGTAGTCGTAGGTGCTGAAGGTGAAGAAGTAGTATCCGCTCACAGGTGTGGTGAAAGAACCTGCAGCAGTTAAGTTAGTTATAAACACATTTTCATTTAAATAGTGGTTTAAACAGTTTTTGTGGCTTTAGCTTAAGCAATGTATCAAAGACGCTTTATTTTAGATCTGGTCTTGCATTTGTTATCAAGTTCATTTTAAGGGATCTTATAAAGCATTAAAAAACGTGAACTACCTGTGTTTGGGTCATAGCCATTGCCGATGTTGGAGAGAACATTTTTGAAAATCAGAACTTTTTCTTGTGGTGCTGGGGGCCCACTATAAACATAATCACGATCTGCCAGTGACACAGAGAAGGCAATCTGGGGAGCAGCTGTGGAAAACACAATATTTTTTATAGAAACAAACATGTAAGCAAAATATTTATTAAGTGCACATATAAAGTCATATTTGTTGTGTTTTACCTTTTTTCAGTTTTTCTATTTTAGCAGTCTGATTCTTCAGCTCCTCCTCCACCTCCTCCAGCTTGATCTGCAGTGGTTCGATCAAGTCATTCAGTTTTTCTATTTCAGCAGTCTGATTCTTCAGCTCGTCCTCCGCCTCCTCCAGCTTGATCTGCAGTGGTTCAATCAAGTCATTCAGTTTTTCTATTTCAGCAGTCTGATTTTTCAGCTTGTCCTCTGCATCCTCCAGCTTGATCTGCAGTGGTTCGATCAAGTCAAGTTTTCCTTTAAGCCATTCTTTAAGATTCTCTATTTCAGCAGTCTGGTTCTTCAGCTCGTCCTCGGCCTCCTTCAGCTTGTTCTGCAGTGGTTCTATCAAGTCAAGTTTTTCTTTAACCCATGTTATATTGTCACTTTGTCCAAACCCACACTTGACAAAAAACAACAGTTGAAGTGTCAGCAGAGGCAGAGCTGTGACCTTCATGTTTCCCTTGTTCTTTGAAGACAATAAAGAGGGCTCTAAACATCAGTGCCTTTTATACACGACTGTCCTGACACTCCTACTTAAAGAACATAGAGATTTGAGTTGGGTGGGGGGGCATTTTTGCAAACATCGATGCACAGTCAGACGATTGCATGCAAAGCCACAGGAATGTATTTTGAGTAGGGGGTGTTGGAAAAAAAAGGGGGAAGGGGCTTGCTACTATTAATTAATAATCAATAATTAATGCTGATATAGTATGTTAGTATGTCCGGCTGAACTTTAGCTGCTGTAATCAGTCAACAACAAAGAGCCTAAGCACTGAGCTGCAGTCCTGACAAACAGCTCTAATGATTTACTGTCTCTCATGCTGCCAGTGTTGGGCACGTTACTTTAAAAAAGTAATTATAGTTATTTAATAATAATCATATATAGTTATAGTTACTACTGGGTTAATTGAAAAATATAAAAAAAAAAATTCCAATGTCAAATAACTTGGTCCCAATATACGAATACAATTACATTATTGTCCACAAATGTAGAAATTTGTCTTAGGTTTCACCATAAATACACATGTACAAACCAAGAGTGAAGTAAAAGGCCACTACATTTCATGTACGTCCCAACTCCAACTGCGGGACCTCCTGAAAAATACAGTCAATACATAAATAAATATCAGGTACAAATATCATAAAGATGAAGAAAAGAATAAATAAATAACCTAGTCAACAGTTCAGCCAGGGAGCACAAATGCAGTGGCCCATAAACCCAGTCTTAGTGAAGGGTCAGAGTGAATCAGAGTTAGTCAGAGTTAGCAGATTTCACTGCCCTGGGAACAGAGGACTTCTTTATTTTCTCACAAGCTCTTCATAAATACTGTTCAAAGGCCTCTGTGGCCGTCCTATGATCTTTGAGCTCATTTTAACTATCTGCTGCAGTTTATTTTTTCTTTGCAAATTCAGATTGCCATGTCATATAAACATATTAAAGATTAGGATGCTCTACACAAGGTTCTTATACAGTTTCAAGGCTCAACTCAATCCAAAATTGTTCAGTTTGCGAGAGGTACAATCATTGTGAGCATTCCTTAAAAATACGGTCCATATTCTCCTTAAAGCTATAATAATATATCACTATATGATCCAGGAACTATTGATGTTAAGACTGCTTTTATTATGTCCTACAATTAGGAAGTGTTAGCTTTGTATTTAACATTTATTTAACAAAATAATGTTTAAAAGATGTGAATAAGAGTTTGTGGTCTGATTATTACATATATTATTATTTCTACATTTTAGACTGTGGACATTACTGCAGCTGTTCTTTAGCCTGACCTGTGACCCCTGGCTTCTGCCTCTCTCTGCTCTAAGTCTGACAGGACTTAACAGGATGGATAATATTCTATGTGACTTAAGTATTATTAGCCTTAATGTTGGCTCTAAACATTAGCAAAGTTGGGCTACTTACTGTTTGTGTTCTTGCTGTAAATGTCTCTGAATGCACTTTTGACCTGGTCTTATTCTGACTGTCACTAACCTCTGTGTCCCACGGCTGTATTGGACTAAAAAGACGACTGAAGTTAAAAATCAACCAGACCAAATCAAAGCTAAACTCAACTCCTTCAAACGACTTTACCTGAAAACATATAATAATAATAATAATAATAATAATAATAATAATAATAATAATAATAATAATAATAATAATAATTTTGATTATTGTGAATGTGAGTACAACAAGTTGTACACAGACAGAAACACTTTGTGTGCGCCTGGTTCGACAGCGGGACCGAAACATTGAAAACGGAGGGAGGGGCAGGACATTTTGAAAAAAAGTTTTTTTTCAGTAAATCTTTTTTTTTTTATCGAACAAATAAACAATGAACAAATCTCTCAGTTATAGATCAGTTATATACATTTATTTTTTCATGGATCCTTAGAATCATCCCTTTACTTTTAGAAATTTTTTTTGTTTTTTTTTGTTTTTTTATAAAGCACTTTTCCACCTACTGTAAAAGGCACTCAAAGCGCTTTACATACATTGATCTATTTACCAGTGTTACAGCTGGAACACCACTGGAGGAAATGTAGGTTAAGTGTCCTGCCCAAGGACACAACGACAGTATGTGGGTGAGAGCGAGATGTTAAGATGTAGCCACCGGCACTAGCTAAATCAAAGATATGAATGCAGGCCCGGATTGGCTAATCGGGAGCACCGGGAAAATTCCCGGATGGCCGGTACGTTTGTTTGGCCGCGAGGGCTGCTGTTGTCATGGGACTGGGTTGAAATATATATATATATTAGGGATGCACCGAATGTTCGGCCACCGAAATTATTCGGCCGAAAATAGCCAAAAAAGCACTTTCGGTGTTCGGCCGAATAAGTAAAAAGGCCGAATAAATTTTGCCGAACAATGACGTTTTTAATGAAGCAATCAATTAACCCGCGTAGAGTGAGAGGCGCGGGCTTTATGCAGCAAACATGTCAGCAGTGTGGAAGCACTTTAAAGTGTCAGAGAAAGAGGCAAAAACGGCCGTTTGCAGACATTGTGCTTGTCCAGACGGGGTGCATCTGCAAAAACGTACTTCAAGCGAAACAGACCACGGAGTGAAAACTACTAGAAGTGCGCTCTTAGAAGCTGTCAGCACACGATTTAGTCAGGCGGACTCAGAACTCCTGTACAGCATCGCGACTGTGCTTGATCCAGGATATAAATATCATTACTTGGATGTGGGGAAAAAGATGCACACACGAGAAATGATCCAGGCCGAGTTGGATTTGGGAAAGCCGTCAGGTGATGCACAGCGCAGGAGATGAAAACAGCGCAGAGTAAACGGGCTCGTACTACACATGAGCTGTATGGCAAGCCTAAAGGGCCAAAATACGTAGAGCCGCACACAGTCTCGCTGTCTGACATGCCGCTTTCCCAACCTGGCGCAGATGGCACGCAGGTAGGCTACTTGTATGGGAAATTAATTTAAGATTTTAGTTATATTTTGGATTATGGTAACACTTTATAAGTAGTTTCTATTTTTTAACATTAACTAACAATGAAAAACCCTTATTAAAAGCATTTATTAATCTTAATGTTAACATTTACTAATACAGTATTAAAATTAAGTATCACATTTGTAATTTTTGAATTAAAAAAGTATCAAAAGTGGTAGGCCTATTTGTTAAAATTGTGAATGCACTCATACTAACATGAACTAAATATTTTTTTTTATTATCTTTAAGGATTAAGGAAGATTAATAAATACCATAACAAATGTATTGCTCATTGTTAGTTAAATAAATATTTTGAAATTTTATTTTTGTTATTTGATTTTTTTATCTGAAAAGCAACACAAAATAGTAAAAAGCAAATTTTTACTATTTAATTATTGTAATGTTAAAAAAATTGGCAAAATAAATGGAAAAAATGTGAAACAATGTCGGTATTCTATTCGGCCTTCGCCAAGCATTTCATTATTATTCGCTTCGCTTCGCCAAGAATTTCATTTCGGTGCATCCCTAATATATATATATATTTTTTTATTATTATTATTATTATTTTACCGCAGCCGCACTCTTTTTATTTATTATTTTACCGCAGTCCCACTCTTTTATTTAATATTTTCTCGCAGAGTGCAGCCTGCAAGACAATGATGATGTTTTGACTCCCTGGCCCGGCCCCCTGACACGGCCCCTTTGCAAGTTGCTTAAAATAAAAAAAATAAAAAAATCTTTGGAAACTGACGCGGCCAAATGTTCAAAGCTGAGCACATATTTTCTCAACAAAACAAACGGAGACGACGAGGCGGGTAAGTAAGCTAACGTTAAGGTAGTTAGGAGCAGTGCAAGATGCTAGCGACCGTGCAAAACAACGTCGTATGTAAACCACCGTTCATGTATCAAAGTTTTTCTTGTAGCTCTTCAGCAGCAGCTGCCTCTAGTACCGTTTGCTGCCAACAGTGAAGAGCGAGTCCCAGACACGTCCCCAGGCACCAGTCATGAGCCCATCACATCAGAATGGGCAGGTAGGATTGTCATTCAGAAGAAATAATAAGAGCTCTGCTCCAAGTCCAAGTTTGGAACTTTGAACAAGCTGTTTATTGATTTTTATTGTGAAAAATATAATGGCAATATGCAATATGTGAATACAATCTCTGTACTATGTGAGTTGAACCAACATTGCCCAATTTTCTTTTCTCTCCTTAAGATGTCATGGAAACAAACCACATTGAACTAATGGCTGCCAATAAGACAGTGTAAAAGTGTCTAGTGTTTTGCTGGAAATGTCTGCTTACTCAGTCTATTGCAGACTTATATTCTTAGGTTTTAATTTTATTATTTTAATATAGTCAGTCGGGAACTAAAGTGGGCCGGTCTAAGGCATGAAACTCCAGGGCTGAAAATGAGTCCCAGTCCGGCCCTGTATGAATGTGTTTTACATCAGAGAGCTGGGCATCATAGACTCGATAAATAATAAACTATGCTCCATGTCTAAACGAGGAGTTCAAAGTGGGCAGACACCAGCAACACCACCAGCAAGTGTCATTCTCCCGTTAAACTCTGGAGATAACGTGGTGATCACACTGTGGGACGGAGGCAAAATACACAAGGCTTCCTCATCTTCCCTCTGTCTGAAATGTTGTGTCCCAACCACTTCTTATATCAATAATAATGATAACTTTTTATTTACTTTTGTTGGCTTTGTAAGGAAAAGGGTAAGAATTGAAGTGTTAAAATGTTTTGAATTGTTTAGTTTTGTCTGGCTAAATATTCTTTCAACTGGAGAGTATGCAACAATACTGTCCAGTCCCTCTTGTAACCACAGCAAAAACAAAGAAACTGCACAGTGATAGGGAATTATCTGACCCCCCGAGAGCTGAATGGAATAGAAACTAAGATAAACTGAAGACACTCTGAATGACTTAGAGCACCATCGGATACAGGCCCAGAGACAGAGAACACTCAACACAGCGTAATATGAGCTTTGAATATTCGAGCCTGATAACACAAACATCTATAAACTTGTGCTGCGTCATTGATCAGACAATGTTTTGTATCCTTGCACTTGTTTAAGCTAAGAGACAGAGCTAAAAGATAAACAAAGACAGAGCTACAGAGACTTAGATACTACACTCACAGCCTTGGTGTGAAGGCAGGCCTCACAGGGCATTCTGACCAGAACACACAGTTCTTACAGTTTATTTAATATTTCTTACAAACTGTGGGTTACTAACACTACAACACTGGCTGTGTGCATTATAGTTTTAAATGGACCTGGTCTTGTTAACTAACCTTTATTTAGGCCTCATTAAACATACAAGTTTATGATATCAATTACTCTTCTTCACCTTTTATGGTCAATCAAATAAAATGACTATGAAACATATATAAGCATATCTTAAGTCCTAAGTGACATTTTTAAAAAGATGCTTACTGTATATACCACACAGTGTTAATTTTCTGATAGTGGCCCACAAGCACAATGTGGAACTACTCAGTGAAACACGTTCACTGCTGTTTAGAGTCTTAAATTGTTGGGCAGACGTATCAAACATGCGCGCACGTCAGTGACCGCCCCTGGCAACCTGCCCATGTTCTCCCATCTGTTTGTGCTGGGCTCAAAGCGGTGAACGAGCCTAGACTCACTGTAGTCCTCCTGGCAGTACCCTCCCAGGACGTACAGTTTGTCCTCCAGCACCGCCGAAGCTGCTCCAACGTGGGGCACAGGCAGCGGCACAAAAACACTCCAACAGTCAGTGGCAGGGTTGTACACCTCGCAGACTTGTTGGTCCATGTAAAAGTTCCTCAGGTTACATACTCCTCCGGCGACATACAGACTGCCCCGGAGAGCCTCCATACAGTGTTGGGCTCGGTCACAGCCCATGTCGGCCAGATAGGCGGTCCCCCTCTCGGGATGGTACAAGAACATGGAGACCAGACATTCGTACTTACAGTTAAAGCCTCCAGAGATGACAATTCCTCCATCAGAGACAGCAGCAGCGTGACCACTTAGTGCCTGGTCCAAAGGGTGGACAAAGCTGGAAATAAATTAGACACAGAAAAAGACTGCCCTTTTGAACTGAACATATCAGTTGTAGTTAAGGCTGTTGGGTTGTTTGTTCAAAACAATAAAATCATATCCACAAAACCAGAACTATTAGAAACAAAAGCCCCAATGTAAATAAGAGAGATAGATTAATTTTAGGCAAGTAAATATTTACATTCTCCAATTTAATATCCAATCCTAATATTACCAATTGTTACAGTAAACTACATGTATACACACACAACTGCAGGTTTATTAAATCAAACTCTGGCTTCTTATCACTTCTTGCTGAGTTTTTACTGGCAAGAGAGGGACATCTGCTGGCCAGACTGCAGTATGGCTTTGGATTACTCATTAATTCACAACTGAGCTTTGATTGTATATATCATCTGCTACTGTGCTGTTAACTTTTGCGAGGCTAGACACCCAGCGAACAATAAAAGGGTTACTTTTCTTGTTTGTTAACTTGAGACCTTTATGATTGAATGAACTGATTTTGAAACTAAATAACCCAAAAACACAATGGTAGAGTCCTTATTCTGACTGCAACTAAACTTTTGGACAAAGGTTAACAAAGGTACAGACCTCTCTCTCTGATGTAGTTTTAAAACCTACTCTTTTTAAACCTACCAACAGATTTTAGCATGGATTTTAACATATTTATTCAGAACTATAAACTTATTTATGTTTTATCTTTTAAAGGCAGCACAAATACCACTTTTCTTCTTTCAGTTTATGGATGCTTGTGCCTATCCCAGACTGCTACAGACATGAGGTGGAGTCAATCACCAGTTTAAAGCTTAGCACTAACAGACACTCACAGATAACAATACACTCTCCCTATTGGCTACAATTAGATGTTTCCTCTCTAATAGTCTCACCTCCAGGAGTCAGTGTCAGGGTTGTACATTTCCACAGTGTCTACGTTTGTGTTGATCTCTCTGTCGCCGCCGATTGCATAAAGTCTGCCTTCATTCCCAAGGAGTGAGAAATTACTTCTGAATTCATTCATGTCTGCCAGCCTCTTCCAGCTGTTCTCTTCAGGGTCATAGCTGTGACAAAGGAAAATACAATAACAATGTCTCAGTTTGAGGAACAAGTTTGATAAAGACAAAAACCAAGAGTAGTATATATTGTACAGCCCTTTACCTGTAAGAAGATTTCATCATGTCATTTGTGGTGTAAAAGTAACATCCTCCAACTGCGTAAAGTCTTCCTCCTATCGCTGCGACTCCGTGTCTAAACTTTGGTTGGTCCGGGAGGTCACCCAGTCTTCTCCATTTGATCTCCTTCACCAGCCCCGTGCCACTGCGAAGAGAGTTTGCAAACCACACCTCTCTGCTCGCAATACGCTGACCTATGTCTGAATTCAGCTTGTCACCTCCAACTAAAACCAAAGCATCTTTAGGCCGACGTACCCTACATTGATTCCGTGTCTCTGGAATTCCAAAACCAAATTCCTTCAAAGCTGAGCCGTAAAGTTCAACGTCTTTGTTTCCAAAGCACTCCATGCGCAGGTTGATGGCTCTGACTTCCCTAAACTCTCGAAAAGTCATGAGAGGAAATCGAACTCCGGTCATCAGGAAACTAGCTTGACCCAACCTCTCCTCAGGATTAGCTTCGATCCAAAAAGTCACTGCTCGAAAAACAGCCAGCTCTGAAGGTGCACACAGACCGTCACAACGAAGAAAGTCTAGAAGCTTCTCTGCTGGAAGATCCAGAAACTTTGCTGTGCCTGACACCTCCCAGAAGTTTCTCAACACAAAGTCGTTGGCTTCATCGAGTAGCTCCGACATCTCATAAGCTTCAGCAAAAGAGACAATATCCAGACAGGAGCGGGTGTCCATTTTATGCTGCATGAAGTTGAAGCACAGAGAAAGAGCAGGCTTGAACTGGAGCTGCAGAGCTGTGCAGGCGATCTCAAAGACACAGTCCCAGTTCAGTTGAAGATACCCACAATAGGAGCAGGCAATAAGGGCCTCCAACTCAGATGCTAACAGGAAAGGAAGCGCAATGCAAGTTTGATTGGATTCCTTCATCCCACAGGTGAACATACCACGGAAGTAATCACTGCTGGCAGCCAGGATAACTTTGTGCACTGGAGAATGACAAAATCAAACACAAGCAAAAAACTATTCAGAACAAAGAACCCATTTGACAATATGGTTCAGTACAACCTCTGCCTGCTTACATTTAGAAAGGGTACCAAAAGGTGCAAAGGCAAAAGAGCAATCTTTTGAAGGGGAAGACTAAAATCTTTTCAGTCAAAGCTAGATGATGACAAACAGATAAAAGTAAAAACTGCTGCATTGTGTTGTAGTACTTGAGTTTTGGTCTCAAGACTAGCATGACAACAAGGGCTTAAAGTTATATTAACCTGGTTTGGTCTTGTTTTGGACATTGATGACTCAAGATTTTAAATCCAGACTGGCCAGCACCACAACTGGTTTAAACACTTAACCTTCCACCAGTTTGGACTTGGACTAAATAGATTTTATTACCGTTCCCTGGTATTTCTTCACACATACACTGGTTTTTGTCATGTCTTGTTGTCGCCTCACCATTGTTTCAATCTCTAAAAGTCTTGGTCTTGTCTTGAGACATTCTAGTCTTTGTCTCAGTTTAAGTGGTCTTGACTACGACACTGCCCCATGCCCTATTTGAGTAATAAATTCTCTCTGACCATGAAACACAACGCCATCCACATCCAACTCGACATCACAGCCCACTCTTTCTGCCCAAAGCTCCTCAATGGATTCAAGGGTCGTCTTCAGCTGTCCTTGTGCAGAGCTGTTGCCTCCTTCCTCATCAGACCGCCCACTTTTCTTCGTCTTAACAACTTTGCCGCAAATATCCAACACTCTTGAAACTTCCATTGCTTGAGCTGCTGCAATAACTGAGCCCAGAGTGTTCTCGTTCAAAGAGAGGATGGTTCCAGTGTAGGCAAACTCCAGGACAGCCTTGAGTCCAGTGTTGTTGACTTCAGAACCCAAATTTAAAGACCACCTAAAGATATTGTCTCCACTTTTCTCTCCAAGTCTGTTGTGGACAAATGAGCTAATAGCGTCGAAGACAGGAGAGTGCACTTGGTAACTGTGTCCACTCTCTAAGATCAGAGTCAAGTCAGTGAGGACGCTTGCCTCCCGGAACTCCCTCAAAGTCCTGAATATATCATCTGGAAATGTTTTAATGCAGTATTTATTAAAGGTCTCTCCAGTGTGTTGCTTGTCACTTTCTTCCTGACTACCACCACTCATGTCATTTTTGACTCTTCTTTGTCATGCCGAACACTGCACAGTCCCATCCTGGAGTCGTTGTAGGCCACGATCCGTCTCAGCTCCTGTTTGTCCCGTTCAACACCTTCACCACCTTCTTCTATCACTCTTTTCCTCCTTTCTTTCTCCCGCCGCCATCGCTCTTCCCATTCAAGAGGCAAATAACACCTGGTGAACTCCATAACCAGCAAATAAGTCACTGTTCAACTGTTAGCAATCATTCCATGTCTTTATTGTTTCTTCTGTCTTTACAAATCTTTCCATTGCTGTAAAAACTCTCTCTGTCCTCTGGCTCCTCTCAGCAGTTTGGGATATAAACATGCTGCTATTATTAGTGACTGGGTCAGACAGATACACTTTCAACACAGTCCTGACATGCATTTAACTGACTATTAGGTTTCAGATTAGCTCATTAATTTTAAAGGCTTCTGATTTGCACTGATTTGATTTCTGATGAAGTATATACATGTTACTATATAAAATGGTTTTATGGCTGTTTGACCACAACGACCTCACATCACCTCTGTACACACACAGTACAAAAGTTTCTTGCAGCATGTTGATGTTTTCTTTATCTGCAATATTAAGTTACTGTTGTTTGGTAACAACATTTTCTTTCCTGGTGGGATATTTTGACAATTACACCACCCCTATCTGTAGAAATATCTCTATATAATACATATTACCCGCAGTCTACCATATAAACAATTTCTTTCTGAGAGGCAGTCTAAACCAGAGCTGTACATATCTGAGGAAGAACCTGAACAATGGCAAACATCTATTTAATCATTTTTGTTGGGTGGGAACGGCGTGACTCAGCCTATCCCAGCTGTAGATAGGGCGGGAGCAGCTGATAGTTACCGACAGGGCTCACACTTAAAGCCATCCTCTGACAAACAAAGAGCACTGTAGAGTCTACCATATTAGTAAATAAAAGACATTCATCTCATTCATATTTTAAATTGACTGATTAGACATAAATAGACAGGTTAAGAGAAAAACAATGTGGACTTAGAAAATGTCCCAGGCCGGGTGTTACCACTTCATGGAGGTTTTTGATACTGGAGTCTCAGTTAGCCACAGAAGGCTATTTCTGAGAAACTATAAACACCAAAGTGAATTGTAAATGGCAGTTTTGAGGCATTTATAGTATGTCAAGGTCAAATTTTCCTTTATTGCATTATTTAAAACAACCATAACCACTCAAAGTGCTTTACATAGGCTACTTAACATTCAAATATTAAAATAATAATAAAACAAAGTCAAGTGAGAACATTGAACTGCTTAAATGTAATTAATAATAACATTAACAAGATGAATTAGAACAATGGTACTTAAACCGCAACCATATTGTGATGGAAGGGTTTGAGTGTCCACTGTCTCTCCCAAGCCAAACAGGTCCAAGGTCCAGACAAAGAGCGGTTCAGAAAGCCCCTAATGATGAGCACTAGATTAAGCACGAGGCCACTTTATATAAAGAACCTTAGACTCTTGAGTACTTCCTGTTTAGTTGTTCTGAATGGTTTTATCGATGGTCCTTCTCCTACACAGCTTTATGATTTTAGTTTAAAGCAAAAAAAATTATTTTAGATGTTTGAAATATTGTGGGAAAAACACCTTTGGGTTTTATCAAATCTTTGGGCGGCAGTAGCTCAGTGGTAGAGTGGCTGTCCTTCAACCGGAAGGTAGTAGGATCAATTCCCGCTTGCCCCACAGTTCATACTGTTGTTGTGTCCTTGGGCAAGACACTTAACACACCTTGCCTTGGAGCGCTGCCCAGCAGCTGCACCGGTGTGGTCTGCAACCTTAGTGTGTATGTAATAGGTTGCACCACCCTCTCACATTTCACTGCTGGTTATATATGCTGTACGTAATTTGGTATGTGACGAATAAAGTAATCTTATCTTATGTTTTAATTCCTCTTAATTCCATTTTTATTGTCGTAACACTTTTTTGCAATTCAGTTATTTCTGCTCTGAATCGTTTTGTTGGTTTACATCCCTGGATCATTGCAGGATTGTCAGGATTTAGCTGGTTGTTGACTCAACTGTTGTAACGGTCCGTGGGGTCAGTGCCACATGGGGGTGGAGCGAGCTTTAAAGATTGACGAACAGTGTAGAGACCAGTGAGGACACAGCCACGTACAGCCTCCTCAGACCTGACGAGTCAGCTGGGGAGAATGACCTCGCTGAATACACTTCCCGGACGGTAAAGTAAACCAACCTTTCCAGACAGAGCAGCTGGAAAACACAACAGAGCAAATATTTCTACTCAAAATTAAAACTGTATTAACTGGCATTTATCTGGTGCCAGTTTAATTTTAGTGTTAGGCCTAGTTTTATCCTTGGTTTAGCTGGTTCCCTGCTATAAAGTGCATGCTAAACTGTAAAAGAAAGCCCTGTGCTATCACTTTCTCCCTGACTACCTTGGTGACCAGTCCCATCTTGGAGTTGTTGTAGGCCACAATCTGTCTTAGCTCCTGTTTGTCCCGTTCGACGCCTTTACCAACTTCTACTATCACTGTTTTCCTCCTTTCTTTCTCCCGCCGCCATCGCTCTCCCCATTCAAGAGCAAAATAATAATAGTTTCTAAAGACTGATTAGAAACATGCAACAAACAAAAGGATTAATCTATTTAATAGTCTTTATTTTCATTTGTAAAAACCTGTTGACCAATAAGAATGCACTAATGGTTTGTGTTTCCTTGTGTGAGCAGAGAAAATAATGTATTGACTGATTTCTCCTCGTACAAATAAAGTATAAAAGATCTATTTGCTGTATCATTTTATTGCTTGAATTCATTGTGTTTTAGTGACTCAAATTGTAATTGTAACAAAGTTCAAAACTTTCTTGTAGCATTTTGTCACTTTTTCCTTTATCTTTATTTGCAGTATTAAGTTAGTATTGATTGGTAGCCACTAGGAAAAAAACTAAATTTTCTTCCCTTATGTGATGTTTTGAGTTTTGCTCCACCCCTTTCTGGAGAAATACCCTGAAATGATAATTATTACCAAGACCGAAGCTATAGTATAAATGAATCTTTCTGAGGCAGTCTAAACCAGAGCTGTACATATCTGAGGAAGAACCTGAACAATGGCAAACATCTATTTAATCATTTTTGTTGGGTGGGAACGGCGTGACTCAGCCTATCCCAGCTGTAGATAGGGCGGGAGCAGCTGATAGTTACCGACAGGGCTCACACTTAAAGCCATCCTCTGACAAACAAAGAGCACTGTAGAGTCTACCATATTAGTAAATAAAAGACATTCATCTCATTCATATTTTAAATTGACTGATTAGACATAAATAGACAGGTTAAGAGAAAAACAATGTGGACTTAGAAAATGTCCCAGGCCGGGTGTTACCACTTCATGGACGTTTTTGATACTGGAGTCTCAGTTAGCCACAGAAGGCTATTTCTGAGAAACTATAAACACCAAAGTGAATTGTAAATGGCAGTTTTGAGGCATTTATAGTATGTCAAGGTCAAATTTTCCTTTATTGCATTATTTAAAACAACCATAACCACTCAAAGTGCTTTACATAGGCTACTTAACATTCAAATATTAAAATAATAATGAAACAAAGTCAAGTGAGAACATAGAACTGCTTAAATGTAATTAATAATAACATTAACAAGATGAATTAGAACAATGGTACTTAAACCGCAACCATATTGTGATGGAAGGGTTTGAGTGTCCACTGTCTCTCCCAAGCCAAACAGGTCCAAGGTCCAGACAAAGAGCGGTTCAGAAAGCCCCTAATGATGAGCACTAGATTAAGCACGAGGCCACTTTATATAAAGAACCTTAGACTCTTGAGTACTTCCTGTTTAGTTGTTCTGAATGGTTTTATCGATGGTCCTTCTCCTACACAGCTTTATGATTTTAGTTTAAACCAAACAATTTTATTTTAGATGTTTGAAATATTGTGGGAAAAACACCTTTGGGTTTTATCAAATGTTTGGGCGGCAGTAGCTCAGTAGTAGAGTGGCTGTCCTTCAACCGGAAGGTAGTAGGATCAATTCCCGCTTGCCCCACAGTTCATACTGTTGTTGTGTCCTTGGGCAAGACACTTAACACACCTTGCCTTGGAGCGCTGCCCAGCAGCTGCACCGGTGTGGTCTGCAACCTTAGTGTGTATGTAATAGGTTGCACCACCCTCTCACATTTCACTGCTGGTTATATATGCTGCGTAATTTGGTATGTGAATAAAGTAATCTTATCTTATGTTTTAATTCCTCTTAATTCCATTTTTATTGTCGTAACACTTTTTTGCAATTCAGTTATTTCTGCTCTGAATCGTTTTGTTGGTTTACATCCCTGGATCATTGCAGGATTGTCAGGATTTAGCTGGTTGTTGACTCAACTGTTGTAACGGTCCGTGGGGTCAGTGCCACATGGGGGTGGAGCGAGCATTAAAGATTGACGAACAGTGTAGAGACCAGTGAGGACACAGCCACGTACAGCCTCCTCAGACCTGACGAGTCAGCTGGGGAGAATGACCTCGCTGAATACACTTCCCGGACGGTAAAGTAAACCAACCTTTCCAGACAGAGCAGCTGGAAAACACAACAGAGCAAATATTTCTACTCAAAATTAAAACTGTATTAACTGGCATTTATCTGGTGCCAGTTTAATTTTAGTGTTAGGCCTAGTTTTATCCTTGGTTTAGCTGGTTTGCTGCTATAAAGTGCATGCTGCTAAACTGTAAAAGAAAGCCCTGTGCTATCACTTTCTCCCTGACTACCTTGGTGACCAGTCCCATCTTGGAGTTGTTGTAGGCCACAATCTGTCTTAGCTCCTGTTTGTCCCGTTCGACGCCTTTACCAACTTCTACTATCACTGTTTTCCTCCTTTCTTTCTCCCGCCGCCATCGCTCTCCCCATTCAAGAGCAAAATAATAATAGTTTCTAAAGACTGATTAGAAACATGCAACAAACAAAAGGATTAATCTATTTAATAGTCTTTATTTTCATTTGTAAAAACCTGTTGACCAATAAGAATGCACTAATGGTTTGTGTTTCCTTGTGTGAGCAGAGAAAATAATGTATTGACTGATTTCTCCTCGTACAAATAAAGTATAAAAGATGTATTTGCTGTATCATTTTATTGCTTGAATTCATAGTGTTTTAGTGACTCAAATTGTAATTGTAACAAAGTTCAAAACTTTCTTGTAGCATTTTGTCACTTTTTCCTTTATCTTTATTTGCAGTATTAAGTTAGTATTGATTGGTAGCCACTAGGAAAAAAACTAAATTTTCTTCCCTTATGTGATGTTTTGAGTTTTGCTCCACCCCTTTCTGGAGAAATACCCTGAAATGATAATCATTACCAAGACCGAAGCTATAGTATAAATGAATCTTTCTGAGGCAGTCTAAACCAGAGCTGCACATATCTGAGAAAGAACCCGAACAATGGCAAACATCTATTTAATCATTTGTGTTTGTTTTCTCTCTGCGCTGTTCAAATGCCAGGGTGAAGAAACTCCCAGTGGCTTGGATGCTCTGGGAAAGAGACTGGAATTCACTGTCAGGGCTTTGAAGGCAATCAACAGGAGACTGGAGGCCAGTGAAGCAAAACTGGCTACATTCAGATCTGTGATCAGAACACTAACTCAAGGTACAGTTATTTTTCAGAGAATCATGTTAAATAATTTTGAATTAGTATGGACAACTCTGTTTCTTGTCACAGCCCTCACTGTCATTGTTGTTTCTGTCAAACCTGTCTTGATTACCTTCACACAATTATAAATATTATAACAAATTATATTAAATTTGCCTCAATATTACCTTTGATTAATGTTGTATGACCATGTTATTTATTTTTATTTATTTCGTTTTTTTTTTACATTTTCTTTTCTTAAACATGAACATTTGTTAGTTTCTTTGAGACTGTTTAATCAGTAAATAAGGTTTTCTTGGCTGTAATTTGACAAGTCGTTGTTTGAAATTAATAGTAAATATGTTCTGCCATATGCCACAGGCCAAGCACATGTGGCCTTTACTGCAGCAAAGCCATTTGAGGAGCATGTTAAGCAGGGCTCCTTGACTGCAGGAAATGTTCGTCTCCCTGTTGCGTACAAACATGTCGTATCAAACATTGGAAATGCCTACAGCTCAGAAACAGGTCAGTATCTGACATTTGTGACACCACACAAAATATAATAATTATGTAAAGCACATGAAACATATCTTTGTGTATTGTAGGTTTCTTCACAGCACCAGTGTCAGGAGTCTATTACTTCAGCTTCACATCTTTCTTCTGGGACAGTGGAACGTCTGCTGGCTCACTGTACCATAATGGAAATCAAATTGTGTCCTGGTATAATGGTTTCGACAATGGCCAATCTGGCTCAAATGCTGCTGTTCTGGAGCTAAACGCTGGAGACAAAGTTAATGTTTGTGTTTGGCCAAACAGAAAACTATCTGATTATTCAAGTAAATACTCCTCGTTCAGTGGATTTTTGCTTTTTCGACAAACACATCACATTCGTGTATAACGTTTATGAAACATATAGAAAAGCATGCACTGTGATTAAAAGTGACTTTTTGACATAAAAAGTGCACTTAGTGCAACTCTGTAAACTCACTTCTGAAATCATGTCAGTGTGTTCAACAGTGCATTAATCAACAATAAAAGACCATGAGTAATTATGTGGTTATTGCTGTTTTATTCATAAAAGATGGTTCTTTTATTTGTTATGAAGGGACTGAAGCCTATCACAGCTGTAGAGAGTTACTGACAGGGCTCACACTTAAAGCCATACTCTGACAGACAAAGGGCAATGTAGAGTCAAACATATTAGTGATTCAAATGCATTTATCTATTTTGTGGCTTAAATTAGAAACATGATTAGACTCTATACTGCAAGTCAGGATAAAAACAATGTGGACTAAGAGTGCCATCCCGGGCTGGCTGGTAACCACTTCATAGAATAGTTAGATACTGTAGTCTCAGTTAGCCACAGAAGGCTATTTTCTGAGAAACTACACAAATTGTAACTGGCTGTTTTAAAACAATAATGTTGACAGAAAAGAAAAGCTAGCCTATGTGCCCATATTTCACTTTCTCCTATTTTCTCACAGGAAAACAACATGTGGCATTTACTGCAGAAAAGCCAATAGATGGTAGCATAGGTCCTGGTTATTGCTGTGCTGTGTCAAACATCCGTGGCACCACACAGAACTGCTATATTAAACATTTGTATTATAGGTTCCATTACAGCGGCAGTGTCAGGAGTCTATTACTTCTACTACTTCTGCTGGCGGCTCACTGTACCATAATGGAAATGCAGTTGTGTCCTGGTAAAGTGAAAAATCAAAGCACCCCACTTCTGGATCTAACAGTGCTGTTCTACTGCTGGGTGCTGTAGAAAAAGTGAATGTTTGTCTTTGGCCAAACAGTAGGTTAAGTGTTAATGAAAATAGGTACTCCTCATTCAATGGAGTTTTGCTTTTTCCAGTTTGAAATTAAGCTGTGTATAGTTCTAGACAGCAACAGCAAAATAATACTCAACTCTTGTTTAGAAGGTTTAGACTTTATTTTTTAAAGCTCATGAAACAGAACATCATGTGATAAAGACTATTTGAAATTAAGAGTACACTCACCGACTGCAACTTTGTAAACCCACTTCTGAAATCATGTCAGTGTGTATGACAATGTATCAATCAATAATAAAAGGCAATGAATAATTATGTCGTTTTTTTTTTCTTTTTTTCTAATACGTAAAAGATGGTTCCTTATGGGGGCTACCTCCAGGAGTTGGGGTTGTTGTTATAAGAATTCTTTGTTCAGATTATCCAGAAAGACCACAGAGACAGCATACAATTTAAAAATGAATGTTCAGGTTTAATTCTTGCAAAAATTAAGCAAAGCACAAACAAAATGTAGACAATGGTACACAATGATGTTTGATTGAAAAAGTAAACAATACATGAGATCTTATATCACCAAGGAGACGTATCTTTCACACACTACCCATGACAAGTTACCATGTGCAGGATTTAGTCTGTGGCAAGTTATGTCTATGTTCATGTTTGGATTAGCATGAAGGACTATGGAGGACTAGCAGGATGACATGATCAGGACTGACATGACCTGAAGAGGACTAGGAGCAACCAATAATTTATAACCATAGGAAATTAAAAAATTATTATAACATTCCCCCTTCTTTATGCTGATAAAATATTAGCATAAAACAATATTAAGCTCGGGTGTCTCATGGTGTCTCGAAAACCCAGCAGGGCAGCTGACCTAGCCTAAGAACATTTGACCATTCAAGAAATGACCTATCGCGGGGAAAAATTCTCCTGCCCACCCCTCTCCCCAAGGCGACGACAAAACACAACCAACACGTGTCAAATCAAAGATAACAAATGATTATAATGTGATATGTTTAAAATCAAAGACAATCAATACCCCACAAAGTAATGGACTGATTCTTTAAATTCAATAAATCAAAAATACAGTATTACTCCAAAACAAAGTAGAAAAATACCAAAAGTTGAGTTGGTCGACCCATTTGGACTCAAGATCTCCGGCCTGACCCTGTCTGTTCCTGTAATGAAAAGAAACAAAACATGGATTGAGACATATGCAAAAATGAGTTCCTCTGCCCCTCTATTGTCTGGAGAAGTGGGTGTGTGGGATTGTTTATGATGGAGAGCAGTTTGTCTGTCCTCCGATTGATCAGTTTGTAAATCCGGCTTATGTCCCTTTCGTTCATGCTGCTCCCCAACAATAGGGCAATGGCTACCCCAGACTGGTAGGAAGATCTCCAGCAACTTGCTGCACACATTGAAGGACCTGAGCTTCGTCAGGAATCAGAGTTTACTCATGCCCTTCTTCTAGACTGCATCACTGTTGTCCACTGTTTATACTTATGGACTCCAGGAACTTGTAGTGGTCCACCACTGCCACCTCTAGGCCCTGGATGGTTTTGAGCTCCACTGGAGTCCTCTTTCTCCTTAAGTCAATGACCAATCCAGGAGACAGTGGATGACCTGACACCCATCCCGAGCAGCTTCTCACTCATCAGAAAGGGCTGGATGGTGTTAAGATACTGGAGAAATCAAAGAACATGATCCAGATAGAGCAACCAGTCTGAAGTTTTGAGGCCAGATGGGATGGGCTTTTGGGCACTGCACTATGCAGGATGTTTTCCATAGCATCAGTGTCCTTTCCAGCTTCAGGCTCAGGTTGAAGATGAAGTGCAGGATCCAAGTCAGCAGAGGAGCACAAGTTCTCAGAACCCAGAAGTGGGATGTGGAAGTAGGGGGTGGGGAGCACCGGTGACAGCCAGGCAGATGTCAGTGGTGGAGTGTGAAGACTGGAGTGGTGGGGGTCCAGTGCAGAATATATTGAAGAACAAAATCACGTTGGCTCTGTCTGGGCCCCGTCCTGCTGCTTGGCTTTGATGTTGAAGCCGGTGATTGTCTTTATGCCCTTCCAAACGTCCGGAGTGTTGTTCTGCTGGAGCTTGGCCTCCAACTTCCTCCTGTAGGCATCCTTACACTCCCCCAGCTTGACCTTCAGCTGCCACTCTCTTATTCAGCAGATCTTTCAGCTGTCTGGTGATCCAGGGCTTGTTGTTTGGATAACATCAGACAGTTCTTGTAGGTATGGCGGTGTCCTCACAGAAGTTGATGTTCTCTGTGATGCAGGCTGTGATGCTGTCAATTCATGAGGCTGACAGAGCATGTATACAGACCACTATAAGTTGACTATATCTCTGCAACTACAAGGTGTATTTCAATAATTCTGGTGTCAAAATGAAGGGGGCACTTGTGAGATGAATTTTAATGTGCAATGGTACAGTTTCAGAATAAATCAAGATGGAAAACAGCAAAATAACCCCAAAAACATTTCTGCCTAAAAAAAAACAATATTTGGGTTAATATCCCTTTAGATGAAGGCAGTTGCAGCTCCAACACTATTTTAAATTACATCCACACACGTCAACATTATCTGCACCAAATATAATTCTTCTAATGTGAAACAAACCAAAACTATTACAATTTTTTTTATGAAAAGGTCAGGCGGAGTCTCCATTATAAAGAATAGGGCAGCATTTGGCATATTTCGGTACCACCTGTTTTTGTTTGCTTGCTGTTTGGTCTGTGTTTGGAGAAAAATGTAAATGGCTTGTTCTGTCTTTGTATTAATCTTAAAGTTAGTGTTGCCCCTTGTGGACATGATAATAATTTGTTTTGTAAGAAGTGTTGCCCCTAGTGGTCATTTCAAATACTTTGTTAGTTTAAGCAGTGAGAGAGCACATGTCACTGGCAGCAACATGAGGCTCTCAACAATCTAACTCCATCCGTGGTAATCCTTTCAAATGTGGCATCGGCTGTAAGTTTATTTCATTTCTCTTTATGTGAAACATCATTTTACAGCTAAATTGTTTAATATGTGTTGCTTTGTTGATGTCTGTGTTTATTCTACTTCTCCTTGTTTTATGTTATGTTAGCTTACACAAACGCTTGCTATTAGACAGTGACACTGATACTGTTGTATTGATACCTGACTGATACCTGTTTTACTTGTAGTTTCACAAAAAAAGGAAAGACACATTAAACCAAAGAAAAGAAGATTAATTCTACAAATCTAAATACTAGTTTTCTGCGTCTTAATGTGAATTTTGTTGACACTAGCTAGAATTTACTCTTTACACAAGAGGGAACGACAGCATATGGCTTATATGTGCTTGTAGCTGAGTCTCAGTGTGCTGCTTTGCCATCATTTTCTGAGCGTCCCTATAGTCCTCCAATTGGGGAACATTAGACATGGCTGGTGGTTCTGGGGCTCCTTGGCTCCAAAAGGTTGCCGACCCCTGCCATAGGTAAATGGATTAACTTATATTATAATTTTAGGTATATGATATTTGCATTATGAGCTCAATCTTTTGATAAAACAATGTAAACAGATTAACACACTATATTCTAAAGTATTACTCAGGCTCGGGTCCTTTGTCTAATGTCAACTTTCCACTCACCCAGTTTCCTGTCAGATCAACACTGAACAGAACAAAACTTAACAGAGTTCAAACAAAAAACACTAATCAGAGGTGCTCATAGGAATATTTTATTAAAAATAAAAACCATACACTGTAAAATGTTGCAAGAAAATATCAGTGTAATACAATGCAAAGGTCTTTACACATTAATAATGTAATAATATAGTTTCCTCATTACTAAACAAAATCTTTTAATAAAAAAATACATTTAATAAGAGCAACACTATCTTCCACAGTAGGAAACACATTATCATCAAAACACAATGTCACAGTCACTAAAAAACAAAACTGACTCTGACCACACTTCCACTTAAACCAGTGGCTCCACCAAGTGGACGGTTGGTGACAGTGCTGAAAATTAGACACAATAAATGAAGATTCAGGTTTGAACAAAATAAGTGTTATTTGAACTTAACAATGTCCCGATACACATGTTTAAAACTGCTAATACTTAAATTAAACTACTGTGCTGTTTAAATGATTTTTTACTTCCTAGTCTGTAGTGCTAAAGTTTATTCTTGGTGTAAAGAGTAAATAAACAGACTTGTGTTTGTACTTACTTACCTTGTTTCTTGTCTTTTATGAGAAAATATGAGATGTGACATTTTTATAATCCTGGTTCTGCCCATTATCTGAAAGTTACAAACAAGCAAAATAACATTTTTAACAGTTTAACATTTTGTGGTTTTAAAAGCTTTTTGTAGTTCTACTCTGTACAGTACCATCGTTGTTTCTTGAGCCTGTGATTGATTCATAAACACAATCATCAGCTACAGTTTGGAGAGAAATGAGAAAAGACCACACTATTACTACATATGTGAGTTTATATTTGATATTCATTTGAATTTGTTCTTGTTGCTTTATAATAAATCAGAAGAGCTCTGAACTGACCGTGGAGAAGAGATGAGTACAGTTGCTCCTGAGTGGCTTCCCTCTGGACGTTTTGTACTTGGTCACCTCCCTGACCAGTCTCAGTAGTTCGCCTAAAACCATTGATGAACAGCACATAATTATACAAGCATTACTTTTATAGTTTTAGTAAGTATCTGACATGACCAACCTGTGGCAGCCTCTATCTGTGAAAGGAAATGTTGCAAACTTTAATTATTTACACACAGTTTTTTTTTTTAATTTGCAAAATATGAAAGTAAGTCAGACCTTTTGAGTTTTTGTACCAACACAGGACAATCAGAGGCAGGACTACGAGGAGTACAGCACCACACCCCAGTCCAATCATCAGGGACACTGAACACACACAATGTCTTCACTCTCTCTGTTATCCACTTCACATTGCTATCCACTATATTTACAATCATTGCTCTTGACACACACTGCATTAAGATGACCCCAAGTCCAGTCTGTTATACATTATACAAGTGTCTGATCCCTGGGTTCTGTCTGAAACCACTGCACATACAACATCCATTAAAAGTGGAATGTGTACCTTGAGTCGTATGGCAGTTGATCCGTCTGGTCACTGATTTCTCACTGACCCCATTGGCCACGGTGCATTTAAAGGTAGTGTCTCCCTCCTGTGACCTGATCAGGTACTGCAGGGTGGATCCACTGTAGGTCTCGTCCCCCACTGTCCACTTGTAAGAGACGTCTGTGTCCTGAGTCGTACTGCAGTGTAGCAAAGCCTCACAGGACTCATTAGAGACACGTGTGACGTTAATGACACTCAGTTTGGGCGACTGGGTCAGGACTTCTATCAGGAATAACAGAAAAAGAGAACAACAGTTAGAAGTTGATTGTTTAGCTGTACAGACTGAATCAGATCAATGATACATTTCATTACCGAGTGCACAAAATTCCATGATTGAGTGTTAAAAGGCAACACCAAAAAACCTACACTTACTGAACCAGTGTTAAAATGATTATCCACTAAAACAAGAAAATAATTACATAAATAATTTTTATTTTTTTATTTATAGTTACCGTATTTTTCGGACCATAAGACGCACTTTTTCTTCACCAAATAGTGGGAGGAAAAGTGCCTGCGTCTTATGGTCCGAATAGAAGAAGTGCCCTCCCCCGCCCCGTGTCCAGGCTTCTCAGTAGTCCACTGAGATACTGGCAGAGTGGCAGCGGGCCCCCGTGTCGCCTTGCCTTACCGTAGTGGCAGAGCGGCAGCGGGTCCTCCCTCACCTTCCTTACGGAAGCCGATGTGTGCAGGAAGGCGCGATGCTGCTGTACTGTGTCACCGCCGTATGCTATTGGAGGATAGCATGTAGTAGGCGGTGTTACAGTACACAGCAGTGCGCATGCCCTTCACTCCAGTCATATAATTCAAATATTATTCTGTTATACTTTATTAAATATTTTATTACACTATTTGGTTCAGAATATTTTTTTTCCTATTTTTCTCTTCTAAAAACCAGGTGCGTCTTATGGTCGGGTGCGTCTTATGGTGCGAAAAATACGGTATATTTATATAGCGCCTTTCCAGAGCTCAAGGACGCTTTACATATCAATAATAATAAATAATAAGTGTTGAAACAGTCATATTCACCTTGAACCATCAGACTGATGCAGAGTGGGGTGCTATGTTTATTGTCATCTTTAGCTGAGAACAATGTAAAAAGCCCAGTGTCATTGGTGTACAGTCCACTTATCGTTAAACTGCAGTTACTGTTCAGTGCCACTCTGCCTGAAAATGGAGCAGCATCTTTGTCTGCAACGGTTGAAGCACTGTTGTACATCCAATAAATTCTGGTGAGCTCTTTATTGGGTAAGTCTGGTAAAAACTCAATGGCCCCGCCGACTCTTCCATAGTGCTGTTTACAGACAGAAGCCTCCAGAGCTGTAACATATAAACAGTATTTATTTTAAAGTCCAGTTCCTTCAACAAAACTGGATCAAGACAGGACAGTGTATCATGCTGCAATGTTGCCAAGAAGACATCGTCCATGTTTCTTTAAAGGATCTCATTAAAAAAAATTATGCTTTAATAGAAAAGGCACTAAGATGTTAAAAGAAAAAAATTTAATGGTTAAATAGGAAGTTGGTCAGTTGCTAGTTTGCTGAGTGTGACAAAAAATGCCAACCAATTTTATTCAGTTTTATTGTATTCAAAACAAATTTCTATTTCTAAATTAATATATATATATATTTTATTATAGTGGTGATAAACACAGATGAAAAAAAACAAACCGCCTATACTTAAGCAACCATACAACAAGTAACACAGGTACATTTTCTAAAAAGTGCACATACCATGAAAGCAGCAGACCCCGAGTGTGAAGAAAATAAAGAAACAACAAGGACGCCCACCCAGCATGTCTGTCTCTGTCGATGTGTGTTTCCTCTTCTGCTCAAGCAAGACTGAGTCGAGAAGTGTCCACATTAAGAGTGGGAGGTGTCACAAACAGCCCGACTGCCCATGATAAGGTTTAACACAACACCAAAATCAGATGTAAAAATAAGAAGTCATGCTTTCCATCTTTACCATCTCTGCACAGGAAGAACAGAGCCACATCCTGTTCACTGGTATTTCTTTTTATTTAAATTTTTGTTTTGAAACTTTTTATTTTTTGAATTTTCCAGATCCTGGCACAGAACCTCAAAGTAATGTAAACCAAAAAGTTAACACAAGAAATAATTTACATAAATATAATTAGATACATGTACGTGCACAAACATCCATTGTACAAGTATACACCTGTAAAATATACATTGTAAAAGAAAATAAAAGAGGATATATAAATAAATAAAATAAACAATAAAAACATCAGTTTCACCTCAGGACAAGGCCAATTATAAGCAATTTCCAATTCTTAAGAATCTATAGAATTAACTAAATAAATTAAATAGATAGACTAGATCCTTTGAATACATACACACAATTTACAGTTTGTCGGACATGGTGCAAAATTTGCAGTGCAATGGATAGTTTATATTATGTCTTTATTAAAGTGAAACCTGTTATGAAGTGTTCATGAGTCCAGTGGCAGAGGGAAAGAAACTGTTTTTATGGAGGGAGGTTCTGGTCCAAATGGATTGTAGCCTCCTGCCCGAGGGGAGTGACTCAAATAGTCTATGTTCAGGGTGAGAAGGGTCGGCTGTGATCCAACCTGCTCGTCCCCGAGTCCTGGAGACGTACAGGTCCTGGAGTGATGGAAGGCTGCAGCCAATCACCTTCTCTGCAGAGCGCACAATGCAGTGCAGTCTTTGTCTGTCCCTGGCTGTGACTCCAGCGTACCACACGGTGATGGAGGAGGTGAGGAGGGACTCAATGATGACTGTGCACTGGCAGTAGGGCTGAACGATATATCGTTATCGTATCTATATAGAACTTAGATATGAACTTTCAAGATATCACTATCGAAAAAGCAACGATATAGATGATATAGATCTCTCCTATCCGCGCTCGCCCTGCATACAACTCTGGCAGTCATAATAAACATCAGTTTTACGGGTGCCCTTGAATGCACCGCTAAAGCCAGCGCGCACACATGGTGACGCGTCATAGTTTGTCACGTGACACACCGCAGCAGCAACAGCGCTGAATGAATGATGATCTGCATTTATGTCATTTTTCCTTTTTTATTCAGAATATTCACAATTGTGTTAGCTATGGCATGAAATATCTGATATTCCGATTTGTCAAATACATGCAAGTGGAAGTATAATGTTGTTTAAACACCTTTTATAACAATCGCGTTAGTTGAGCTGTATGCGCGATGGGCGCCGCCGTGTTAGTTTGTGCCGCAGACGCAGTTCAGAGAATCAGATCTGTTGGATTTACAACCTCTATGTTTACAACACGTGAATTCATCCACTTCTCCCGAAATACTAAAAATAATAAAAAGTAAGTGGCTGGTGAACTGGGAATAGAATAGAAAAAACATTGAAGTTACTTACACAATATGTATCTGATAAAACGTGTCGAATTATAATGGAAAGGATTATTATTACCTCTTCCATAGACAGTGTGTATTTTACAAACTCTAAATGTATTGTTTTTTTAGTACTTATGTGAATTTATATGTTTGAAACCTAAAATAAACAGTATGTGGTTGAAAACACTGAAAAGTTGTGATATATGACAGCTCTGAGCGCGTTGATCATGTGATGCACTTGATTGTATGCTCCAGGGACCATGAAATGCTTGGTTTCACCAATATCAGGTCAGGAGTTCTGAAGCGCTCATTGACCCCCCCTCCCTTCCCCCCTTGCGCGCAGCGGCGCACATCGGCACACATCAGATACACAGACACACACCTGCAGGCAGCAGCAGCCCTTCCCAACAGTTTTTTTCTTGGCTTGTGCTGAGGTGAGTGGAGCTGGTGATGATGAACAAAAGATTAAAATACCAGTGTCTCGAATAATGCTCGAATTTATTGCTGATTAGCCAAAGGCAAATATAACTTAGTTAACCTGTGTTTTGCTAGCATGCATGCCTCATGAGCTACAAGACTAGAGCTGTGTAAGGGATAATCGCTATACATTATCCTCCTGCTTATTACATGGCTACCTACCAAATAAATAAATAATTTGACACAAAATATTAAAAGGGAGTTTATTGATTTAAACCCGATTGTATTGCTTCCGCTAAAGAAAATAGTACGCTCCTTCTCTACGGTTATAATCCTGTGAGTCCATAGCCTTTTTATTTTTATTTCCTCTAAACCTTTATAAAATAGTATTCCATACAACCACAAATACATACATGACATTGGCTTTTATTTAATTTTAATTCAATTGCCTATAATTCAAACAATCAAGTAAGATTTTCAGAGATTTTATTAACTTAAACATCCAAAAGAGGTTTGAAAAAAGAAATAGTCGATACAAACCTAAAGGAACTTGTATCTTAAACAAACAAAAACTTATAAAAATAAAGGAATGGAGAGGGATCAGCCTGTGGAATAAAATAAACAAATATAGGAGTCAAAAACATTTAAGATGGAGGGGAGGGTTAGGTTGGTGTGTGGGTCTGATATGCACTTTTTCTTTTCTCCTTTCTTTTCTTTTTTTTGTTATTGAATTGATAAATTATTGATAGTTAAGGTTCTTTGTTTTTTCTGTAGAGACATTGGTGAAAGTTTTTTGTTAGATATTTGATTTATATTTATATATGATTAAAAATTGTAAGTGGGGTGGGATTATATAAGTTCACATTTCAACCCCACTCCCTTTTAGACATTATTATTTTAATTATTTCATATAAATGTCAAATTATTTGGTTTTAAATGTTGTAAATAACTGTAAAAACTAAAAAAACACTCTGCAGCCTGTAACTCTGGATAATGTTGCCATCCGCTGGGGGTCAAGTGTAAAATAGCATCACCACTGTCAAGTTCCACCAACATTAAATCATTTAATAATAATTACTAAATGCATTATAAGATATATTTTAATTTCTAACATAATGAACTGGTGAGGCTCATGACAATCTTCTGACATCATGTGCTAGCCATGGCGACCAAGGAACACTGCTGTGACAGAGTGGAGTGTTGAGAGAGTCATTCTGAGCCGGTGCAGACACCAGAGCAGTTTAGCTCCAGATACTTGGAAGATTAGGTGGACTTTAACTCATTCAGGTGTAGTTAGGCTTTTGTGTTAGTTCAAATTAACATTTCTTGTTAGATATTTGGTTAGTTTTATTTAGTTTTACTTCAAATAGCAGTTAGTGTGTACTAGTGTAACATTAAATTAGACCATTTATCGAGATGGTGTCTAAATCCCGGTCAAATAAATCTGAGCGGTCTCCGAGGGTCAGCGCAATAAAGGTAGGATTATTAAAACTGTAAATATGTTTATTCACTTTGATAATCACGATGTAATGAACTGTTCAAACAGGATGGTTTTTTTTTGTCGTTGCAGGCCGGCTCTTCTCTTTAGTGCGAAGAATTCGGTTTTGTCTCCGCCGCACCAAAAGGACTCTTTTTAAACAACACCCACAAAAGAGTGGGTCCAGTCCAGTCCCAGGTCTTCTGTGTTTCAAACCTAGGGAAAGTAGTGAGGAAGCTGCCTCCACCAGTCAGTCAGGTGCTCCTTCAAACAGACCTGCCCTGAGTTTGAAAAGGCAGGACACTTCTGAAGAGACACAGGGAACAGCCAGTAAGAAATCCAGGAGGGATTCTGCTGGGACCCCAGGCCCAAGCCACAACTTCGGCAGACAGCACCCCAAACGCCGAGCTGAAAAAAGGATCCGAAAGATCAAAAAGTTTTTGACATCCAAACTGCAAAAAGTCGAGAGCAGCTTGTCCAACACTTTGGCAGAGTTCACTCGGTCGTCACAGACAGGTCAGACACAACACAGGTCACATCCACTCTTCCCTGATCCTGGTGACGACACTGTGCTCACTGTTGGACTGTTCTGGTCTTTTGTGTAGACTCAGAGGTCTCGCAGGGCTTACAGTACTGACAGGAGATGGAAGAGTTTCTAATAGTTATTTTTACTATGTCAGTCAGCACATTTACGTCTTATTGTTTTGTGTGTGCAGGGTTTTATGACAAGTACCTTGTCACAGAAGAGCTGGGAAGAGGAGAATATGGTGTGGTCTGCAGAGGGGTTCGTAAAGAGGACGGTTTCCCTGTAAGTCTTCTAAAATCTGTTGATTCACACTTCCTTTTATGAGCAGTGACGTTTAAACTCGGTTGTCCTCTGCAGGTTGCCATCAAGTCTGTCCAAAAAAGGTACATTTCATGGATGGAACAGGTACGTTTAGTTTAGTCACCTAAACTTATTTATATTGAATGTATTAGTCCATTATCCAGCTCTAATCGTCTGGATCTTTTAAAGGTGGTGAATGAAACAAGGACCACCATTCCTCTGGAGGTGGCTTTGCTCACTATAGTCGGAGCTGGACCAGGGACAGAGACCTGCAACATCACCCCAGTCCTACTAGACTGGTACGACCTGGAGACACATATCTTCATGGTGCTGGAGAGACCAGAGCCCTGCATGGACCTGGTGGACTACATCAACTGTTCTGGGGATTACATGAGCGAGCGTAAGGCTAAAGTACGTATCCTGTTTTATGCAGCAACGGTCAAACCTCTGGAAAAGATATTTAAGTTTCAGAAATCTATCATATCTTCATTGTTTTTGCCACAGAAAATCTTCAGACAGCTGGTGGATGCAGCAATAGAAATGGTGTCTCTTGGCGTCTTTCACAAAGACATTAAACCGGACAATATCCTCATTGAAACCGGTCATGCTGTGCCCCGAGCCCGCTTCCTCGACTTTGGCTGTGGCACCACTTGTGCTCCAGATCAAATCTTTCAAACAGCCCAAGGTGAGTTGTCTGACCTGCTCTTTACTGTGTCCTAGGATAGTGAACCTTGAGATCTGGAATCTTAAGATCTCTGGTTGTGTGTGTTGCAGGAACTGAAATCTACGCCTCTCCAGAGTGGCACAGGGAGTCCAGATACAAGGCTGCCTCCACCACCGTGTGGCAGCTGGGGCTCACACTGTACACAATGATGCACTGTAAGCGTGCCTTTGGCAATGTGTACTCTCTGGCGTCCTCACGGAACCCTCCAATCAGAGCAGGGCTTTCCGATGGTGAGTATTTGCTATTAAACCTGTCACTGCTGTGTTCAATAACTTCAACATTTAAACTATTCTTTTTGTTCTTAGATTGCAAAGACTTCATAAAGAGGTTAATAGACAAAAACCCAGAAACCCGCATGTCCCTGAATAACATCAAGGACCACCCCTGGATGAACTGAGGGGTGATGAACTTACAGGTAAGATCAGGTAAGTTCACTACAGTTTGTTTGGACTCGCCCCTGGTTGAGAGGCACAGAAAGATTTCCACACCCTTAATTCTGTGCAGTTTAACCTTCGATCCTTCCTCAGAACATTCACACACCTCTGATAAGACACACCTGAGATAATAAAAGTACACGAGTGTCCTCACTGAGACCCACTGGACAAGCCCCACTGTCGACTGAATACGTTCAATGTCCTTGAACACATTTAGTCGACGGGGATGGGTCTTGTGAGTCTTAGAGAGGGCTTTGATGTGCTTCTCAGGTTGACTACATTTCCCAGAATACAAGGTGTTGATGCTCTGTCTAACTTTAAAGGAAAATGCACAGAACAGAAGGAAATCCTTCTAATCCTCTGAAGAGTGCGCTGAGCCATGCAGTTTGTCTTGTGTCTGTGCTGTTGTCTTTCTTCTGTCCTTACACCACAGCTGGGCCTCGTCAGACGGCCGTCCACCTTGAGCCTGGGTCTGTCCGAGGTTTCTGTCGTTAAAGGCGGTTTTTCCTCGCCACTGTCGCCAAGGAGGGATTCAATGGGTTTTGGCCTGGAGATGACCATTTGGAATTTGACGCCACAAAATAAGGAGGGGTTGAACTGTCTTAAATGTCAACTTTGAACATTCAATAAATCCAAACAAGTTCAAGAATTATAAAGCGTCTGAAAATCATTCATTGCATATTGATTCATAATGCACATAAAACTGAAATTATGCTGATCCGTTTTTTTCAGCTTTTTTGTCGTCAAACATACTCATATATTTCTTGAAATTAAAAAAAAAAACTATTAAAGTGGTGATATTTATGTTTATATATCACTTATGCAGTTTTATTATTGAAGCTATTAGAAGAACACTTGACTGAAGATTTATTAATTGTCACATTATTTCACTTTCATCATGATTTCTATTACCCACACATCAAACGGTGGATGATGTGGTTGAAGTATCGGAGCAGGGCCGTGTTCCAGCAGGTTGCGGTGCTCCTTCAGCTTTTGGTTGTCCCTCTGCAGGATGTTGTGTTCTTGCTTGGCGCTGGTGAGCTCGCCCTCTTCCTGGTCAACATGGCGTCCACCTGAGCCAGCTGCTCCCGTTTGTTCTGGACCTCCACCTCGGTCCAGTCAAGCTTCTCCTTTATGTTGGAACGGAGCTGAAAGAGCACAGCAGAAAAATCATCTGTTACATGAGACAATATTCTACACAAAAAGATTTGGTTAGTTTTTGTTGATATGAGCTGGATATTCAGGAGGTAGAAAAAATGGACGCAGATTACAATATTGGATTAACTTACAACTAAAAACAGCCTCTGGTTCGGTGCAATTTGAGAAACATACAACCAATCAGAGAAACAAAACACTCCAAGAAATCTGTCCCATTTTAGACAAAAAGGTTATGATTGGTCCAGCCCGATAAAGGATAGGCACAATAAGCACTTCAGCCAAAATCTTTTTTCTTTTTTTTCAGGTTTAAAAAGCATTTATTGTAGTGGCTTGATCATGATTGTATTTAAAAAGACAACATATTTTGATGTAATATCTGTGCTTTGTTAAAAATTGAGTGATTAAATTGACAGTATTTATTTGGTTTCACGTTACTTCCATTTTACCTGTTGCTGTTTCTCTGTCATAAAAGACACATTCAGCAGATATTCAACTTCCTGTAATGTCATATGACAAGCCGGTATCGACCAATGGGAGCGCTCCCTTTTCTAGCATGTGATTGGCTGTTGATTGGTTCTTCTATGTAATTTTCTTACTTTACAAATTCATCCCACAAGTGGACCCTCTCTGTCAGACTGGTTTTGGCCCCTGGGCTGTATGTTTGACATCCCCTTCTAAAGCATTAAATAAAAACCCTGATCTCATCTTGACACTGAAGAGATTTTTATTTCGACTGTGGCAGATGTTTATTTTATCTGATGGAGTGTGTCCTCTGTGATCCATCTTCGTAAAAGTCCAAATCTCTCTGAACATCTTGAACACAACACAGTCACTGAGTCTCTGAGATACAAAGACTGTTCAGGAACCTTCAGAGTCACATGGTCACCTGTGTAAACAAAAGTAAAGATAAAATATCAAAACTGCTTTAGAATAATAGAAAAAATATTTATAAACACAAAATGTTGCAGAGTTTTACATTAAAAGTGACGGCTTTTTTATTTTTTTATTTTAACAGCATAAATTATCAATACAGTCACTTTAAAATTACCAATATGTCACAGAAAACTAGGTAAAGATTAAAAAGAGAGTTATTTACCTTTGGTGTGTTTGCAGAGGACGGCATTGAAGACTGAACTAAGATAACACCTGTTTAGGATAAAATAAAAATAATAGACTACATTTTAAATAATCATTAATCTATGTGCATCACATGTAAGTCAGCAGTGGAAACATCCCAAAACATCATAACATCCCGCTCCCCCCCACAGTCCATACTGTCGTTGTGTCCTTGGGCAAGACACTTAACCTTCATTGCCTCCAGTGGTGTTCCAGCTTTAACACTGGTGAATAGCTTAATGTATATAAAGCGCTTTGAGTGCCTACTACAGTAGGTGGAAAAGCACTATATAAAATAAAATAAATAGAAGTGAACACCTGTAGCACTAAAATATTGTAAACTGCAAAATACAAACAGTTTAGAGCAACTGTTACTTCCTCTTGACCTTAAAAGGACATTAATACAAAGATGATGTGTTGTTGTCTTGAAGCTGAAGGAGAGATAACATTGTTCATGTTGATTTCTGAGAAATATATACTTCTCTTTTTTAGTTATTGTTCTGTAGATGTTTATATTATTGTTTATTTAAGTAATTAAGTAACTTTAGTAACAAGTTCAGTTCACAGGAGTGTGATAATCAGCAAAAACACAGCTGCAGTGTATGTGTGTGTGTGTTTTCTAGTATTAGACTATACATATATATATATATATATATATTATTGTAAAAACAATTATTTGTGAGGATTTTAATAGATGAGAAGTTTGATGAGAAGTAGGGGGCTTTTGCCAATCACAGCTCACGTCCAGCAAAAGGAGCGCTGCGATTGGTCGACACAGCTGTCAATAGAGTAGAGGTAAAACAAGCTCAAACAAGAAAAGTTTGAACAAAGAAAAGAGAGGCAACATGAAAGAAAGATAAATATTGACAATTTAATCACGTAATGTTTAACGAGTTGTGCTAAAGTGGCACCTAATGTTTACGTGTAGCTCTAAACTTCAGTTTGGTGTAATGTATTTGTATTTAGTGAAAGACAAAATGTTTTGGTTTTACATTTTTAATAAAAGAGAAGCAGGAGAGGTCCTCTGCTGCTGTTGAGAGTGGAGTCTGGGACAGACACAGCAAAAAGAAAATTGGAATTAATTAATTTACATTACATTAGGTATTAGAGATGTGTCAATGCAATGCCAGGTTTAAGCTGGACACATCTAAAAAAGAACAAGGTTTCAGTAGAAAATGGATAAACCAAAACAAATCAACTCAAAATAACATAAATGACCCAATAATGAAAATAAAACCCCTCAGACTGAAGAAAAGTCTGAACAGTGAAATATTATGTGAATGATAACTTACATCTACAGCACACACTCAGAGGAACAAGAAGTTACATTTGATGAAGATACGCCTAACTTTTTTTTAGTTCATCTTCCTCTGATTCTGACTGCTCTGCACTTCTCAGTCAATGGAGTTTTATGTCCAAATAAAGTATAATGAACTGAACTCATTCATTCATTCATCTTCTTCTTGGCCGACACTGACAGACTCTTCATTCACTCTCACATTCATTCTCTGGGTACATTCACCAACACATGCTTGTGTTTGGGCTAGGACCCTGAGAAGAACCCACAGAGACACTGGGAGCACATACAGAGCCCTAACAGAAGGGATTGAACCCATGACCTTTTTACTGTGAGTGCTAACCTCTCTGCCACTGTGCAATAAGTAATAATAACACTAGTGTCCATTTGAGCAAAGTGCATTGTGGTGAGTCTTTAGGACTTTACAATAAGAAGAACCCTACAGTTTATAAATAGGTCATTGATATCTGGTAATTTGTAAATTATCACATAAGAAAACTCATCACAAATGCTGATGGAGGGCAAAGACACTTATTAAAGGTTAAAGGTCAAAAGTGAGTGTGGGCTCTGTAACAGGTCACTCTTTCTAATGTGTTGTATAAGCCCTTATAGTCATGTGCTACTGTGATTGTTTTAGATGTGTACAAGAGAACTGACTGTGATGATTTAAAAAAAATGTAGAAATATATGCTTATCCATTCTTTAAAGTTTGTGCAGTGTATGTGCTGTGTGAATGTGGGAATGTGTGAAGTGTTGTGGGAACATCATATTGTGTCAAAAGGAAGAAAACACTCACCTCAGTTTAAAGAAGAAGAAGAGACCACTGCTACAAACTAGACTTATTGTTATGAAACTTCTTCTTTTCTCATTTCTATTGTATTTTAAGTTAAGTTTAAGGCCTGTTGACAGCTGAAGTTGTGTAGAGACAGAGCAGTGAGCAGTGGCTTTATTACGGACCATTTGCAGCAAGTGTACAGGTAGAGCATGAGCCTGCAGCCTCTTCATTTCCTGCTAAAAAAAACATTTGCTCTCGGTGCCTTCTAGACCCATCCCACTTTGACCTATTTATGCAAAAGTTACGCAGCGGCAAAAAGTCCAAGAGATTTAATCAGTCTATAAAGCACACTCAGTTATGGAACATATTATTCAAGCTGAGTTTTCTTGTATTGTATCATCTACTCAGTTTTGTTGAAGAACTAAACCAAAAGTATTTTTTTAGAATGACTGTATACATTCAAAATGTGAAATTGATGATGGAGGATTGTGGATGTGTAAACAGAGTTAAACCAGATTAAATAAAAATAAAAGTCAGTGTGTTTCAAAGACAACACACATTCAAAGGTTCTTCTGTTCAACAACAAATAAGTGTCTCAGTGGGAGGAGTGTACTGGTGCAGAGCAGGAAGAGGAGACCCACTTTATTTCACTGAGAACAGTCAGTCCTTCAGAGTTAATGCTGTTGGTGAGTTTGTCTGTAACATCTGTAAACATCACTAGAAACATATCAGTCTTTAATATCTTATAGAAGAGACTGAAGGCTGATCATTCACAAAGCTAAATGTACCATTTATTCCATCAGGCTGCAGCACTGAACTAGATTTGGGTTTTGAAAACAGCTTTATGCAAAGAATAGATTACAATTCTCAATTATTTTCCAAATTGTCGTATTCAAATGCATTAGTCAACATACCATAATGTTATATTACATAACTATATTATTTATATACCCTTTTTTAATAACGATTATTTTATCTTTGCAAATTATTTTTTAGAATTCAGTTTGATGAACAAAACAACCACAATAAACAGCAGTAAAATAAAAGAAATAAGTATTTTATAATATATTAGTATCATACACACCAACTGATTAAAACTGCTTGGTTTTAAATGTAATAGATTAATATTTAAAACTTAAAACATAAATTAACTCAAAACAAACTCAATACTTTTTACCAAGAATAGGGCACATCTCATCACATCTTGTTCACTTTATGTTGCAGTGATTATTAGTTTCTAAAAAAGTGACAGTGTTACTTTCAGATGTGACAATATGTGCTCCTGCAGAGGATGATCCCATCCACAATATTAGAAAAACATGGAAATTAATATAATCAGTGTACGACAAAGGTGAATGTAGACCTTAGCACGATAGGAATTGGTGATGATAATATTTTTATAGTTTTATGTCTCTGAGATACAAAGACTGTTCAGGACCCTTCAGAGTCACATGGTCACCTGTGTAAACAAAGTTAAAGTATTGATTAACTGCTTTAGAGTAATACAAATACAATTATAAACAGAAACAATGAGTTTTACATTAAAGGTGACAGTTCATTTTTTTATTTAAACATCATTACATTTATCAACACCAGATGGCAGTGTAGAGCGGGAGTGTAGTTCCTCAAAGCACCAACACAGTTTAAGAAAAAGGACCAGATTTCAGGCAGTTCACAGGGCTCAAATGCACAATACAGGAAGGTTTTAAATAGACAGCAGAATAGAGTGAGGGCTGAGGCTGGAGACCTGGACCGGAGCTGGAGAGTGGGGCTAGAGCTGGAGCACAGGACCGAGGCTGGAGAACAGGCAGGACTCCACTGGAAGGAGCAGGTAGCTGGACCCAGTAGGTGGAACAGGTAGCAGGAATAGAGCTTGGACATAGCAGGTCTGGAAAAGCTGGATGGATCAATCAGTCAGATGAATAATCTGGCAGAGAAGAATTGTGTGGTGGCTGCTTAAGTACAGGCAGCCTGATGAGTGGATGAGTCTCAGGTGTGCAGGCAGGTGTGACTAATGACACTGACAGAGATCTGGAGTGGAAACTTCCACAGATCATGACACCAGAGGATGTGCTCCAACTGCAGAGGGATCACACTCTTCAGCCTCCCTGAGAAAGGTTATGCCAGGGTACTAGAGAGGAGAATTTGACCGATAGTCGAACCGCGGATCCACGAGGAACATTGCGGTTTTCATCCTGGTCTTGGAACACTGGATCAGCTCTGGCTCGGGCATGTGTTCGGACGCCTCCTGGGATATGTCCAACTAGGAGGAGGACCCGGGGAAGACCTAGGACCTGCTGGAGGGACTGTCTCTCGGCTGGCCTGGGAACGCCTCGGTATCCCCCCGGTAGAGCTGGAGGAAGTGTCTGGGGAGTGGGATGTCTGGGCGTCTCGGTGACCCGGCTGTTGTCATTTATGTTTCCATAAAACAGGCTCATCCTGAATCACGAGCAGTCACTGGAAACTTATGCAGACAGCTTGGCCTAGGCCAAAGCCCAAACATTTGGAGAATTAAAGAACTTTACTAACCGCTAGAACTATCAAATAAATATTTTGCCAAATTAAAAATTAAGTTAGATTATAATGTACATGAGACTAGGGTTTGTTTTTGCATTTCATTTGAATTAAATTATAATCCTAAATATTACGTGTCTTTTATAGGTTTGTAGGTCACTTTTTTTCCCATAATGTAATTTTTCTGTGACGTTTGTGGAGTGTTTCTTTCTTTAAACTGAGTCATCATTAACAAATTAAATCATGTATGTGTTATTTTTATGCAGCTCATAGTACTTTATGACTTTGTTAAAAAGCATTTAATTAAGTCTCAGTTCTCTCGCTCACTCGTAAAGCTCTGTCACTTTCCGCGTTAGTTTCTCAACTCCTCACTGCCTTTGGTTACTCTGTTTGTTAAAAGGATGTTTGCAGAGGTGGGTGTTTCGCCAAAGTTTTTTATTGAGGCTCACTTGAATCAACGTTTGACTTCAGTGTTCTGTCAACGCACGGTGTAATCGTCGCCAAGTGAGGCTAGAGACAGCCTGGCTCTGAGCCCAGAGTGGTCTCTATAGAACAGGCTAAGCCTCGACTAGTATGTTTACAATCATGCAAGCTAGACTTCGGTCTGAGCAAGTTTTATGGAACAGCTCTCAGTCCTAGTGTGACTGTTTGTAAACTAGGAGTATGATGCTCATACCCAGCTGCTTTGCATTGTTCATTGCACACTCACTGAAAACCTACACACTCCAAACCACACCCAAATGTCAAACCAAAACTAGTGAGACATGCTGAGACTGCAACCAGGTTACATGTTTTAGCAATTGATACAGTGGTTATATACTGTACATTGAAGAAGTAGGTTGACAGACCAGCGTTTCCAGAAAGTAAGTAAGTAGTAAAGTAAGTAGAAAGTAAAAGGTAAATAAAGATCAATTCATCTAGGGAATTTTTACTCAGGGTATTGATGTCAGAGTGGGTGGATCCTATACGAGTTTTGCAATAAACACATTATTATTCTACATTACACATTATAGAAATGGCCTTGTGGAGGGAATGTATCTTTATACCAACTTCCTGCTCATTGACAGTGATATTTATTGACATTGTGTTTTGTGGAACACACATTGTGGAATAGAGTTATATATTACTATTAGTATCAAATAGACCTGTCTGTGAAGGTTCTCAGTCATCCAGGACATCTTGATTGAAAAAGGTAGCTCAGGCAAGTCTTTTCAAAACCTTAAAAACAAAGCAGAATTTCTGAAAACGTCTGATAACTGTCTAAGTCTAAAATTTTCAACTTATTCAGGATATAACAATGATGAAAATTGCTGTTGTTTTTTTAAAAAGAGAAGAGAGTTTTAAAATGCTCTCTGTTGCTGCTGTTAATTAAACTGAAATGTGTCAGACCAACACAGCAACAACCATGAACATTAGATTTAAGTCATTGTCTGAAATACTGACACCTGCAAAATAACACACTGCAATGTACTTTATTACACATTGGATTTTCTCTTTGAGCTTCATGATGATGAGTTATAACCAAGTTATAGACCTTTGAACAAAAATATATAGTAAAACACGAAGAAGTTAAAGAATGTAAAAGTTAAACATGAATACATATATATATAAATATGCCAGCTCAGCTGGTAAGGACAAGACCTTTCACACGGGGGACCCAGGTTCGAATCCCCCTCGGGGTGCTATCCAGTGTGGGTCCTTAGGCAAGACCCTTCGCTACTGCCTACCGCATAATGATGATGAGAGACAATGAATGCTATGAGAAGCCGGATCAGACGACGCCCGCCAAACAAGGTCTGCGTCAGGTGTTGGGGAACCAGAGCAACTTGAAAACAAATGGGCTACTGGAACAAGACGGAGATGGGCGAGATGCGATAACAAGGCTCTGTTGGAATGTTACTACTCCAGTAACCCTAGTCAGAGGGGTTACATGAAGAGAATGTGGGATGAATGGTTACTACGAAACCCACAATCCAGGCTTACATCGAAGCAACTAGTAGCTCAGTGTTCCAACATCCACAAGCGGCAGCTGCTATCACAACTTCAGATTGACGAGATACAACTCAAAAAATACTACGGCAAGGGGGAGCCAGGACGAAGGTCAGAGGGGAGCCAACGGGGCTCTCAACCGAGATTGGGTATGAAGCCCCAACAATTGAAATAACGCTGAACGAGGCAGCGACTGACCTGCGACTAAATTTTTAATCGAGTCCCAGCCCTAATATATATATAATTATGCAACATTGCTACATGTGTTTACTCTTTTAAATCATAACAACAACAGAAACTACCCAAATGAGCCTGATCAAAAGTTTACATACCCTGGTGATTTTGGTCTGATAACATGCACAAGTGACACAAACAGGTTTGAATGGCTACTATAACCATATAAATATTTGACCTGAGAACAGTGAGAAGTAATTTTTCATATGGATTTTTAGTATACCATTGAATAATGACTGAATACATAAGTTTAATCAACAAAATATTGTTTATTTATTTCAGTCCAGCAGACCAGTGCAATGTTTGCCATTATGTAGCAGTGTAGTTATCCTGGTCCTTGTAACTTTACTCGAGTCGGGCTAACGCCCACGCTAACTCCAAACTGTTATGTGATATTTGAGGCTCGATGTGCGGTGATACGCAAATCTCTTGTTGCATAGCTTGCACACAACCATGCTCTTGTCGACGCTTCCATCCTTTCGTTTTTTCGTCTCCAGTCTCCTTTTGTCTCCAGTATAATCGGTCCGTCGAAACTCATTCATTGAAAACGTGCCGTGGTGCAAAAATAAGTGTGGTTAAAATTATGTTATTTATTTTGCGTAATTAATCTTAGTTAACGTTAAAAAGTCCCGTGAATATATATATATATATACAGATTGATATGAATATTAATAAAGGGGGCACCACCTCGATTTTTACAGGTCCGAGGAAAATGTTAGATTTAGTCTCATTCTGAAAGGGAGAGAATTCTTCTGGGAAAACACTAATGTCTTTAAGAAATTTTATTAAATATGGTACAAATGAATAATGGTGAATAAAATGATGGGAACATAGGAAGCATTAAAACACAATAAGGGTTGAACACAATTAGGTAACATCAATAGGGACATTATTAAAGGGATGGTTAAAAGCAAAGCAATAAAACATTTACTTTCAGAGAATACTATGAAACCAGGAAAGTTTTGTTTATTCTACTCGACTATTAATCTTCACTAAGGGACTTTTAGGAGCAGCGGGTCTACTAAGTCAGGGCTTTAACAGATCACGCTTATTTTTTTAACGCCAGACTCTGTGTGTCACGTGTCCTGTTCTGTCCTGGTCCTGAGTAACCTTTGGCCTGATAGTGAAAACAAACAGTTGTTAATCCTAAAGACTTCTTGGTCTTACAACCACTGAACAACGTAGAAGTAGATGGTTAGGAGAGGATGTTAATCTGCGAGTGGAATTCAAGACTGATCTGCTACACACAATTCACCCTAACACTACCTATGAGTCAGTGGGTTTGTCATTAGAGGCAGGTTGACTTCTCTCCAAGATGTAAAGAGAAAAGCGGTTTTAAGAATCATAAAAATGCAAATTTGTATCCACATAATATTTATAATTTCAACAATAACCTTCTCAGATACAATAATTCAGTTTCTCCTTTTTAAATTACAGAGTGCATGCAACAAGATTACAACAGTGTAAAATTAGACGGCACAAATAATTGAAGTGGTTTTCTTATGACAACAGAAACATATCACATTAACCACTGTATTAACACACTCCTGTATTAACAGGAAAACTACTATAAAAGCGCTGTACACTATGATGCTATCTGCTAGCTCCAGAACAGCCTAGACACCAATGGTCAGCAGAGAAAGGAGAATCTGTGCAGCAGTAGCTACTTTAGGCAAATTAGCCATGTGCTTCAGAGGCTTTTGTGACATGTAGCTAATTCTAGACCTGCTTTATGGAGACAGAGAGATTAAACTAAAATGATCCAACCGAAACACTTTTATTTCCACTCTGAGGGAAATGAACACTGCTGCTGCTTTGATATTGTGGGGGTCAATCTAAGTTCAGTTTAAAAGTAAACAAAAAGAAAAAACTGTAAACTTGTAAACAAAAACTACATTTTAGAAACATAAACAATAAAATATGTGTAATGTGTAACCCTAAGACTGCAAACAAAGAAAATAAATCCATTAAAAGGTTATAAAAAGTACCTGCCTGTCCTGAATAAACCTAAAGGACCACCCTGGATGAACTGAGGGTGATGAACTTACAGGTAAGATCATATAAGTTCACTTCTACCCACTCATTTTCAGACATTATTTATAATATTTCATATATGTCTGTTTGGTTTGAATCAAATGTGTATCTGTTCAAAATAAACTAAAGTCCACTAGAGATGAGCTGTAAACAGTGATGTACAGAAGACTCTAAACAGAGAACATCTGACATTAGGAGAGCACATACTAAACTTATGAATCAACAGATTGACCTGTGCATAGAGTTTACACACTGTCTCTGAATATCTCTGTCATCAGTCACCCGTCTGTAAAAAAGGGACTAAGGTATTTGAGTTCTTTGCATGTCACAAGAGGTTGTAACACAGGTCAAAGGCAGGAAATGTAAATGTTTTATCATCTCTGCTTCTAACAACCATGACATTGCTCTTTTTAGAGTTAAATTTAACACTCTGTGCCGTACTCTGAGCACACCTGTAAGAGCTGTTGCATCCCAGCTCTGTGTGGACTAATCAGAAGTAGGTCATCAGCGTACATCAGGTGATTAGTTGATTTCAGTATTTTTCAAATAATGTATAAAGCAAACAACATAACATTATCATTAATTAAGTAAAATATTTACTAAGCCACAGAATATTTTTTGAGTGTAGTAGTTTTAAAACAAACTCCATTTAATTGTGGATTTTGAAGGTTTTATTTGATGATGGTGATGATACAGTCCTCCTCAAATGTGAAACTATAAGTCCTTGTCAGTCCCCATCAGTTATTGTGTATGTGTACATGCATAGCAATAATAATAATGTATTTGATTAAAACATTAAGGCAATTCAGTATTCTGATGCTTAGTTGTGTGAAGCTAAAAAGTTATTTTGCTTGTGAAACAAAAGTATTTAAACAATTATTTTTAATCATGCTTGCAGTGCAGGGCCAGGCAGGCAGCATAATGCCAAAAAGGAGGATACAGAAGAGGAAGGAGAAGGAGCGCCAGGAAACAGCCAAGAGTAGCAAATCACTAAATGCATGGTTACAACCAGTTACCAGAAGCAAAACCCAAGAGAGAACAGGTAACTCAGATGCTGAAAGTGTTAGACCTGAGAGAGCAGTTGAAACCTCTAAAACGACCACTGAAAGACAAAAGGAGGTTATAGAGGCAACGACTGACACAGATTACAAAGATGATCAGGAAATCAATGTCAGTGGTGAAGAGGAAGAGACTATATTAGAGGGGGAAACGGTGGATAATGTTGAGTTTGAGGAAGCAATAGAAGATGATGAGGTTGAGGAAACTGTTGGTAGTGTAGATGGGGCCATATCAAAAATTGCATCCTTAAAATATCCAACAGATCCTGCACACAACAAAGCTTTTGATCTCCAGTGTAATGCCAGTTATGTGAAAATGTGTGTTGATAGAGGACCATGCCAACCTGTTCTCAGATTCCCAAGAATACTGAAGGCCGATCATTTCAGAAGACATGGTATGAAAATAGGCCATGGTTGGAGTATTCACCTGACAAGGATAGTATGTACTGCTTTAGCTGTCGGCTTTTTCTTAATGAACAAAAGTACACGAAGAGTACGTGGAGAGTGGCTGGTGTTGACAACTGGAAAAGGGCACTTGAAAAAATGCAAGAGCATGCAGACTCAGAGGCCCACTTAACAAGCATGGTGCGATGGAACACATATAAAAATAGTGCTTTACAAGCAGCTTTTGATATATCATATGCTCAAGACAAGGCAAAAAAGAGAGAGAGAAACAAAGAAACAGAGAAATTTTGACCCGATTAATTGACATAACTTTATATCTTGCACGACAGGGGAAGGCTTTCAGGGGTGATGATGAGTCTGCCACAAGCTCAAACCAGGGCAACTTCCTTGAACTTGTCAAAATGTTTAGCCAGTATGACAGTGTACTCAGACTACATTTGGATAATGTCAAAGAACAGAAAATGGGTAAGAAGAGGTGTTAAGTTTCACTTCTCTCAAACAGAACACAAAATGATCTCATCAAAGCCCTGGCCACATTCACAAAAAGAGAGATATGGAAAGAGATAGAGGAGGCCAATATATATTCAGTACTTATAGATGAAACCACTGATGTATCTCATTGCGAGCAGGTCTCTCTTGTTGTGCGTTATGTGTATCAAATGGAAGTCAAGGAACGCTTCGTCCAGGTCTGCAATGTGTCAAAAACAACAGGTGAGGAAATGGAGAAAACAGTTCTTGACTTGCTAAAGAACAAGGGCCTACAGATCCAAAACATGCGTGGTCAAGGCTATGATGGCGCTGCCAATATGAGTGGTCAATATAGAGGACTGCAGTCAAGAATACTGCAACACAATGAAAAGGCTCTGTTTGTGCACTGCCAAGCCCACTGCTTAAATCTGGTCTTAGTTGAAGCTGCAAAAATCAAGCCTCCACTTCATTACCTTTTTTAACCTGGTACAGAAGCTCTATGTATTTCTCACCAGCTCTACACAAAGACACACTGCATTTGTGAAATACCAAAAGGCCCTGCACCCTGGAGAGCGTGTAATCCAACTGCAGAAACTCTCTGACACACGTTGGGCATGCAGAGAAAAAGCCCTGAAGGCCCTCCTTAAAGTGATGAGCTCTGTGGTCAAGGTCCTCACTGACATTACAGAGCAGGAGCCTCCAGATACTGCTGCTGGAGACGCCAGGATGTACCTTAAAGCCATAGACTTTGAGTTTTTGCTCTGCCTTGAGATTGCCACTCCTGTCTTTGAAGTCACTGCTCTTGCCTCTGATGCTCTACAGAACTGTGAAATTGATCTGTCCACAGCATATACAGTTGTTGATGGAGTGAAGGACACCATGTCCAACCTCAGGACAGAAGAACAGTTTGGAAAACTGTTTAAGAGTGCCACGGAAAAGGCAGAAGCCGCTGGGATCAGCATTCCCAAAGAGCCCCCAGGACAGCAAAGGCAGAGGAGGGTGCCTGCAAAGTACAGCCAAAGTACTGGTGCAGCCACAGAGAGCCACTCCTTCCAGTCAGTAGAAGACTACTACAGAGTAAAAGTGTACTATTCATTCTTAGATGTTCTTTCTCAGGAACTACAAAGAAGATTTGGGGGAGAAGGTGAGACACAGTCCAGTAAAATACTGAACGCACTCCACAGTTTGACAAAGGCCAACAACTGGATAGGCAAAGATGCAGTGGGTCCTGACTCTCTTGAGGCCATTCACACACTGTGTGAATTCTATGGAGGAGAGGAGCAGAAGTTGAAAACAGAGCTCAGAGTTTTTCATGCATCTTTCCCAAACACACCCACCATGAAGGAGATGTTAAAGACACTGAGAGACAACAGTGGACAGGATATCTTTCCAACACTGGTGGAAATGATAAGAACTTATGCAACAATTCCAGTGTCAACAGCAACAGTGGAGAGGTCATTTTCCAAGCTCAGACTGGTTAAAGACACACTCAGAAGCCTATGCACCGAAGAAAGGCTTTCTGATCTCCTGGCTATTGAGAAAGACATTCCTGTAAACCACAATGAGGTAATAAACATCTACAGGGACATGGCCCCAGAAGGTTGCCGCTGTAAGGGAGGAAGGGAACAACCAGGGAATGGAAGTAACAGATTTTATTTTGAAGTAGAAGACCCTTTTTGTAAGAATTTTATTAAGTTGCTGTATTTTTGTATTTTTTCAATCATTTTTGCAGTGATTTTTTCAGTTAAGTTAACAAAATAGCAGCAACAACCCTCTTCAGTTTAGAGTGAATATTTGTGTTGATTTAAATTGTTATGTGTTCTGATAACACCAAAATAATTAAAATGATGTAGTGCCTTGTGCAAAAATAAACAAATTATTAGTAAAACACACCCTCTGCTTGATGCAGTTATTTTGGTTATTCTAAATATATACTTGAAACTAGTAGCATAGAAAATGTTTTCAAACATGCACATTGTGGGATGGTTTCCTTTGCTGCTCTATAAACCTAGTGAATACTAAGGAGATCATGGTTTCTGTGTGAACTGATTATTTTGTAGACATCTTTTGAAAATTAGAGTTTGAGGAAGATAAAATTAATTAACTTTTTTAATTATTTTTTTTTTTAAAAGGAAGTCGATGTTGCGTTAATATATATACTTTTTTGTTTTAAAAAAGAAAAAAAAATACGTAATTATGAGAAGTGCCCTTTATTTCACTTGAGCCCCTGCCCCTCAAAATGTCTGTGCACGTCCCTGTGTATTTTACAAACTCTAAATGTATTGTTTTTTTAGTACTTATGTGAATTTATATGTTTGAAACCTAAAATAAACAGTATGTGGTTGAAAACACTGAAAAGTTGTGATATATGACAGCTCTGAGCGCGTTGATCATGTGATGCACTTGATTGTATGCTCCAGGGACCATGAAATGCTTGGTTTTCACCGAGCACGTAGTCATATCGTATTGTATCGATATCGAGATATCTGGCTTGAAAATCGAGATATGAAATTTTGTCCATATCGTTCAGCCCTAACTGGCAGCTTGGCTTTCCTCAGCTGCCGCAGGAAGTACATCCTCTGCTCGGCCTTCTTAATGAGGGAGCTGATGGTGGGCTCCCACTTGAGGTCCTGAGTGATGGTAGTACCAAGGAAGCGGAAGGAGTCCACGATCATCGCCGTTCGAGATGAGCCCAATGAGGGTGTCGTCCGCAAACTTAATCAGTTTGACGGAATTGTGGCTGGAGTTGCAGCAGTTGGTGTACAGGAAAAAGAGTAGAGGAGAAGGTACACAGCCCTGTGGCGCTCCTGTGCTACATGAGAGTGATTGTTTTCCTTTTTGGAATGGTACCACCAGATGTTGTTCATTTGCAGAATGCAAGGCTCTGGTAGGAACATAGGTCTGTATTAGTGAGTGAGGATATGAGGGGGTGGTCTTGTAGGCCAAGAGCATAGCTTTGAACTTGATGCGGGCGTCAACCGGGAGCCAGTGTAACCTAATGAATAGGGGAGTTACGTGCGCTCTCTTCGGTTCATTAAAGACCACTGTTGCCGCTGCATTCTGGATCAGGTCTGCAGAAGTTTGGTTGTGCAGGCAGGAAGTTACGGCAGGTCCCTGGGTTGGCCAGAATCACAAGCAGTTCTGTTTTTGCAAGGTTCAGCTGCAGGTGATGGTCCTTCATCCAAAGTGAGATGTCACTCAGACATGCCGAGACGCGAGCAGAGACCGTCGGATTGTCAGGTTGAAATGACAGGTGGAGTTGAGTGTCATCTGCATAGCAGTGATAGGAAAAGCCATGCGTCTGAATGACAGAGCCAAGGGGTGTCATGTATTTGAAAAAGAGTAGCGGTCCAAGCACTGAGCCCTATGGCACCCCTGTATTAAGATGTTGGGACACAGAGACTTCGTTTCTCCAGGATACTTTGAAGACACCCATCGCACTGAGAGAGGACAGGAGGATGTGATGATTAACAGTGTCAAAGGTAAGTAAGATGAGTACAGATGACTTGGATGTTGCTTTTGCCAGTCTCAGGACTTCAGGCTGTACTGTAGCGTCAGTTCTGAGAAACACAGAAACAATTAATACAACCTTCTACAGAACAATAACCACAAAAGAGAAGTATCTAACAAGTTTCAGCTTCAAGACAAGCAGGAGAATCAAAAAATGTATCAAGGCAGATAGGTTGTCATCACACAGGTTTATTGCCAGATCTGGGATCAGGCACAGGCACAATCTGATCAAGAATACAAAACGACAAGTCCTTAAATATCTTATAGCAAATAGCATTGTCATTCACTATCCTAATGTAGAGGGGGGTCCTTGTTCCAGGAAACCATAATCATATTAAAAAGAGGCATTTTGATTTATGTGGTTTATAATTTCTCCCATACGGTGTCTAGGAGCCTTGCGTCTTGTGGTCTTATACATTGACTCTTAATCATTCACACAAGACTACCATACAAGATAAGGGCCTATGTAATAATATAAATTTGCTAAACACTCAAGGGTTGGGAGCCATGAGCCATATATTGACCTAATCATCCTCACAAGACTACTACACAAAAGAATAGACCCATGCATTAAGACACACATCTGATTATGCATTTTCGAATAACATAAAAATCATAATATAATTTGTATCAGTGTCCTTTTCGGGTCAAGAGGAAGTAAAACATCTATTTCCTTTAATTTTTACACTGATCTTGTCAATGTTTAGACTTGTCTCTGTATTTAATATATCTAATGGGGTAAGGTTTAACAGGGACATATAACATTGACCAGACAGTATTTAGCTGTTTACAATATTTACTTCTACTCCTAACTGCTGAATTGCATGTGATGAATATAGTTGTCTATTATTTTAATTTGATCCTAAACAGTTGTTGTATGATGTGTCGACTGTGAGAAAAGTCTGAATGTGTGAAACTAGCTGTGGTTAGTGCCTGTGTAAAAAAGGAAGTGCAGATGAATCAGAGGAAGATGCACTTTAAAAAAAAGTTAGGCGTATATTCATCAAATCTACCTTCCTCTTCCTCTGTGTGAGCTGTAGATGTAAGTCTGTAATGAGCAGGAGTTTGTCAGAGGCAGAGTGACGAGCGCTGGATGTGAGGATGGGACCCTCTCTGGTCTGGACTCTGGGGCTCATTTGTGAGTTTACAACACTTTGACTTTAAAAACTATTAATTATTTCTATATTGATTCTGTGCATCAACACTGTCAAACAAACAAAGAAAACCGAAAACACAATGATAATTCAGACAACCTGGAGTGACAAATGCATCGCCCATGTGACTCCTGAACAGTCTTTGAATCTCGGAGACTGTGACTCTATGTTGTGTTCAAGATCTTCAGGGAGATTCGGACTTGTACAAAGATGGATCCTTTGTAAAAGGACACAAACAATCTGATACAACTAACATTTGCCACCACAGTAGAACTGAAAATCTATTCAGTGTCAACATCAGATCAGGGTTTTTATTGGTGTGGGATCTTTCGGGCAACACAGTCCACAGAGAAAGAACTGAAGGTAACAGGTCAGTATTTTAAACAAATCAAACCTTTGACATGTTTCTGAGAGGTTTAAGACGCTTGATTTACACAGCACACATTATGTTTCAATGATGACAAATAAATCATAAAATACTATAATCCCCATTTCCAGTCTGCAGAAGTCTACATTCACCTTTGTGGTTCACGGACTGTTTTTCTAATATTGTTCTCTCCTCAGCAAAGACACGCAGAGTCCATCTGAAAACCTCCAGTGACACCAATCCAGAACAGAGCAGTGTGACTCTGAGCTGTGAAGTCGAGGGCTTTAAAGGAACTTGTGGATGGTTCAGAAGAAAGTCCAAACCTTTAAGCGGTTTGGACTAAATATTTTAACGCTTATGGAACAAAATGGAAAAGCATGTGACAATTTGACATAAAAGTGCACTTCCCAACTACACCTCGACTGAAACTCTGCAAACTCACTTCTAAAATCAAGTCAGTGTGAACGACAACGAATCAATAATAAAAGACAATGAGTAATTATGTGGTTATTGCTGTTTTATTTATAAAAGATGGTTCTTTCATGTGTTATGGGATTAAAGCAATCCTCTGACAGACAAAGGGCAATGTAGAGTCTACCATATTAGTGATGAGTTTAAATGCATTTATCTCATTTTTTAAACTGATTAATTTGACAAGTTAGGATAAAAACAATGTGGAATAAGAAAGTGTCATTACTGGCTGGCTCTTACCACTTTATAAAATAGGTAGATATTGAAGTCTCGGTTAGCCGCAGAGGGCTATTTCTCACAAACTATAAACATGATAGTGAATTGTATTTCACTATGATGTTAAATTTACAGTATGTCAAGGTCAAATTTACTTTTATCGCATATTTACAACAACCACAGCTCAAAGTGCTTAACATACTTAAAATTCAAATATAATAGTAAAACATGTTAAGATAAAGTACAATATAGAACAGAGGCTAAAATGCAATTACGAATAAAAGAAATAAGATGAATAAAAACAATGTTTAAAAAAGTGCAGAAGATAGCTTTTAGAGAGGATGTTCCAGAGTCTGGGAGCTGCTACGGAGAAAGCTCTGGTCCTCCTCTGGTTTTTACTTGGGCACATGCAGAGTGTTTGAGGACAAGGACATTTGCAATTGTTCAAATTTATATGTAAATCAAAAAAACATCTTTATGTCAGGTTTCTTAGTTGAAGGTGATGAGGTACTCTGGGTAAGCCTGATCATCGTGGAAAATCACAAACATATCAGGATTTAGCTGTTTGTTGACTAAACTGTCGTAACGGTCCGTGGGGTCAGTGCCACGTGGGGGTGGAGCGACCATTGAAGATTGACCCACAGTGTAGCGACCAGTGAGGACACGGGCCACGTACAGCCTCTTCAGACCCGACGAGTCAGCTGGGGAGAATGACCTCGCTGAATATTCTGCCTGGACGGCAAAGTAAACCCCCTTTCCAAACGCAGCAGCTGGAAAACACAACAGTAGCAAGCATTCATACTCAAAATTAGAGCTGCATTAGGAGAGTTATCCTAGTTTTAGCTGGTTCTGCTATATAGTGCTATTCTGTAAAAGAAAGCACTGTACCGTGTTTTCCAGCGAAGCTTCTGTCGAACCTGTCCATCTCGATGCAGTTGCATGATTCGGCCGAGGTGCCGTGATAAAGATACTTTTCCCCAAGTTGTGCTGCGCCGTTCTTGGCGAGCATTTGCTGTCTCATCACAGAGTAGCGACGCCACAGGTAGTAGTTTTGCACGCGTTCAATCTTGGCAAAAATGAGTCAGCAACATTATTAAATTGGTCCTTTTGAAAACAGTTATTACCCTGTTTAGTCTGCTAGTGTATGTAAAGAATTATGGGGTTTGCATGATTCAGTGTGTGTTTACCTTTTTGATTTTGTATCGAGCAGTTTTGTTAAATCCCTGGGCGATTTCCTGGAACTCCTTTGTATTTGGATCCACTTCAACCTTTTTAAAGCTTTCCCCTGCCATTGGAGTCCAGTAATCAGGAAGCTCAATAGCTACAGGAGAAAATAATCAATAATTTGTTTCCCATTTAAAGTGCAGAGACTTAAACTGTACCTACCTGTGTCTGCCTCACACCGTTTCACTTTGTACGTTTTCCCTGTCTGCCCATCTGTCGCTTCCAGTGCTGTCAGATTGACTTTCACCTTTGTGCCGTTCACTGTCTCCACTTTCACAAACACTTGTTTCCGTTTGTGAGCCTCCTCCAGGATGTAGTTCTGGTGCGTGGAGAAGTGCTGCCATTCTCTCTGTTGGTTTTCAATGAACCACTGAACACACTCCGCCAACAGTTCCTCCTGGTGCACTTGTAGGTCTTCACTAAGTGCCTTTTGAACTGCTTTGTTCACCAGCTCAGCCACAAGCAAGACATCCTCTTTGAGGCCTTTAAGAACAATGATCTTTTCTCCTGAGTCGGCTCGACCTCTGGTTACAGATTTAGTCGTGTTGCCAGCACTTGCTCGGACACTATGCTCCATGCTGACACCTAAAGCTCTGGCTTTGGCCCGAACTGCTGCCACTTCCATTTCATCAAGCCTGGAAAGGTCTTGCTGATCGAAGTCTCTCTCCACAAGCTGCTGTTGTAGGACCGCTTCCAGGACTCTCTTCAAAGCCTTGACATTGTCAGAGCTACAGCTGATTGCACTTATAACAGCTGGCTCAAGTTTTGTCAAAGCAATATTGTGTGTCACAGAAAAGCCAGATGATTTGGATTTAGTCATTAAGTTCTTTAGTTTTCCTGAAAAAAATATAAAGTTAAATAGAAATAGATCAATCAGCATCTGTTTACATCAAATGCTCATTTGTGATTTGTTGATATATTAAAATGATCTGCTGACTGTCAGAGACAAAGGTCGAATGAAACTAGTTTGAGTTTTTCCATTTCTGAATTACAAAGAAATCGCTGTAAAAAGCTGCACATTTTACATGGTTTTAATTGGTTGAAGACGATTTGTATGAAACAGCGGTGAAGGGAGGGGTTTATTATTACTCTGTGCAATATGAATGGGTATGGCTGGCCAGACTGGTAATAGATATAGAAAAAAAATACCTATCAAGTTTTGTTGAGGAGCGATTTGTCCAAAACGATTTTCCAGTTCAGATCTGAAGACAAAAATGTATCGTGTTTACAGTGTACTTTATTCCTAGTTTTTATTTTACTGTATGAAGAGGTTTCTGACCTGAAAGCAGTGAAGATAGGTTGCTGCAGGATGACAATGCGGATGAGATTGAGAGAGTTTGGACTCAAGTCTGTAATAGCTGCTGCCATGCCGTCCAGCATGGCTCTGCAGGCTGTGCTGTGGTCCATGGCTCCCAAACCTGGACAATTGGAGATGGCATTTACAAAATGTGTCTCGACTGTAAATACAGTTATCTTTCATCATATCAATATCATTTGTAAATGGATCAAACATTTTTAATTTAAATACAAAACAGGAAAACAACAAAGAAACTAAACTTGCTTTCAAAAAAGGTTGTAACCTTTATTAATCTTTAAGTCTAAATTGAAAAAAATCTGAAATCTAAATTTGTTTGATTGACTGAGTTTACTGAACAAATGACAGTTTAATATTCAGGCATGATGTTATAAAAAGGTGTTACTCCATAACCACAATAACAGATATAAGTAAATTTAGTAATTGATAATGATTAATGACAAGGGGCAAGATTTCTACATTTTGTTATAAAGTTAATGCACTTTTTTAAAAATAAAAACAGAACAAACATCTAGTATTTTGATTAAATATGCTGTCACATTAATAACAGACACCTGTGTTGATGGCTGGGAAGGCGACTGACGTGTAGCCTTTACTCTGACAGAGTTTCAGTATCTTTTTGCAGGTTTTGCTCATGGCCTGAGGCTCATGCTTGAAACTTGAATGAATGATTTCCTTGCAGCCAAGCAGGCCAGCATCAGTGGTGCACATGTAGTCCTCTGGCTCACCCGCTGACCAAAAAATTACATTAATGTAGATTAATAAAGATATCATGTTACAGCAGTGGAGCATTACATTTGAGCTCCTTTTCTTACCCTTTCTTAACTCTGCTTGGGCGGTGGGTCCTGCAGCCGTCAGAATAGCTTTGGAGACACCTGTGGAAAGTGGATTTGTCATTTAACCCAAACCAAACAAAAATATTCATGCGGGTTGTTTTACCTGAATGTTCTCTTTGGAAGCCTGTGGAGTTCACAATGACATCCGTCTTTTCATGAATGATGTCGCCGTGGACGATCTGAAGCTTGACACTTCCCATTAAGGCCGTGACCTCATGATTGGTCACTGACACATGGCGGTAAAAGGAAGCTAAAGGTGAGGTAAATGATTAGATTTAATTTGTAATCTATTGGTTTGAATTGTTATTAATTTATGTTGAACAGTGTGAATGCTGACCGTAGTTTGGGTCAGCGTCGTTGGTGAACCCTCGGAGGTGCACTGTTTGCTGTGCATTCTGAAAAGCCTGTGAAGACAGTGTCGTTCAAACTGTGCATATAAACACAATGAATACATGGCCTTCTCAGTGGAACACAGACTAACCTTACTAGAGTCTTTATCATTAGGGTGAATAACAATACGTATCAGGAACGGTGTCCTGCCGGCTCGGTTCTGTTCAAAAGCATGAATGGTTTTCAGCAGAACCTGGGAAGCCACGTTGTGTGGAAACTGGAGGACTGCACCAGGGCCCATCACCGGGAAAGCAACCGACCTGAAGCCTTTGCTCTCACAGACGAGCAGGGCACTGCTGATGCCCTGTTCCAGAGCCTGCAACATTCAAATCATCCAATTAGTCACTAGTTTCAAGAAAAAAGATGAATCAAAACACAGTAAACTTGGACAAGGTTTAAAAATAGCAAGGAAAGCAGCTGGACCTGATGGGATTTCTGGCCGTGTTCTGCGGTCCTGCGCTGATCAGCTCACTGGTTTGTTTACATCCATTTTTAATGAGTCTCTTGCCACATCGGTGGTTCCCACCTCATTCAAAAAATCGACCATCATCCCTGTGCCTAAAAACAATAAATCCTCTTGTCTAAATGACTATCGTCCAGTTGCCCTCACATCAATAGTCATGAAGGTCTTTGAGGGACTGGTTAAAAACGTCATCTGCTCCTCCATCCCGGATACTTTGGACCCTCTTCAGTTTGCTTATCGCCCAAACAGATCCACAGATGATGCCATCTCTCACATCCTGTACTCTTCTCTTACACACATTGACAGCAATAACAGGAACTATGTAAGACTGCTATTTATTGACTATAGCTCAGCTTTTAATACTATAGTCCCCATAAAGCTAGCTCCAAAACTCATAGACCTCGGACTGAATCCTTCACTCTGCAACTGGATCCTTGATTTCCTCACCGGCAGACCTCAAGTGGTGAAACTAGGCCAGTACACCTCCAGCTCCATCACACTGAACGTAGGAGCCCCACAGGGCTGTGTCCTGAGTCCCCTGCTCTACTCTCTCTACACACGACTGCGTGTCCTCGCACAGCTCCACATCCATTATCAAATTCGCTGATGATACTGTGGTTCTGGGCCTCATTCACAACAATAATGAGACCGCATACTTGGATGAAGTAGAGAAATTGACATCATGGTGCCAGGACAACTGTCTCTCTCTGAATGTGAGCAAAACAAAAGAACTGATTGTAGACTTCAGGAAGACGCAGCAGCAGCCCTACACTCCTCTTATGATAAGCGGGACCCCTGTGGAGAGGGTGTGTAGCTTTAAGTACCTTGGTGTAAACATCTCTGAGGACCTGACTTGGACTACTCACACTCAAACTCAGGTTAATAAAGCCAGGCAAAGACTGTACTATCTGCGACAGCTGAGGAAATTCAGGGTCTCACCAGCAATCCTGAAAACTTTCTATTCTGGAGCTATAGAAAGCATATTGACTCAATGTATCTCAGTGTGGTATGGGAATAGCTCCAGTCAAGACTGCAAAGCCCTGCAGAGAGGTGTGCGCTTAGCTGAGCGCATTTCAGGGTCTGCTCTCCCCTCTCTGCAGGACATTTACCACAAACGCTGCAGAAGCAGAGCTGCAAAAATCATCAAAGACTCCACCCACCCCAGTAATCATATTTTCACTCTGCTGCCATCTGGTAAGCGCTACCGTAGCCTGATGGCAAAAACCGAGAGACTCAGGAGGAGTTTTTTCCCACAGGCCATCAGGCTCTTGAACTCTAAACCAGCTACCTCACATTGACACACTGACAAGTGTCACCCTGTTTTGCACATTTGCTTCCTGCACCTTCATGTGATTCTTAATATTTAAGACCACAGCTAAATGCATATATGCACACTGTACATCCCTGTACATTTTAATATTTAAGTCTACAGTTTACATTCATGTACATTATTTTGCGATCTAGATTTATTCCCACATTACACATTTTTTATACTTACACATTTTTTATATTTTATTCTTATATTTTTTATTGTTTACTTTTATCTCATTCTTACATAGCTACATTTATGTATATTTTCATCTGAGTGTTTTCCTTAATAATTGCACTGTCCATGGAGCGGACCTGACTCACATTTCACTGCTGGTTATATATGCTGTATATAATTTTGTATGTGACGAATAAAAATCTTGAATCTTGAATCTTGAAAATGTTTATAGCCCAGTACACTATGGTAATAGTATGGCATATTATAGAATAGTTTGTGCTTATTACAACAGTAACATGATACTTCTTAAAAAACATTACATCAAATTTAAAGGATTTAAAGAGGTTGTTTGTATATATGCTTGCTTACACAGCGTGAACGTCTGAAAAATGGAAATCATTAAAATATGTTATATAGAGCATGATGATCGCTTATCACAGATACATACAGCTCTGGAAAAAATAAAAGACCACTGCAATTTTTGCTAGCAATCAGCATCTCTACAAGTCTGGAAGCAATTCAACACAGGCACAGCTCATTCTACTGATTAGATGATCACCTGAACCAAATCTTATTTAATAAGGAAAAGTATAAAAAAACCACTTCTGTGGTCATCACTATCCTCTTGCAAATAAATGCTCTAAATTATTTATTTATATTTTTTGAGGAATATTTGTATTTGGAATTTGGGGAAAAGTTTGGAAAAAATGTTGTCATAGTTTATAGAATAAAACAAAAATGTTAATTTTACCCAAAAAACATACCTATAAATAGTAAAACCAGAGAAATTTTGCAATGGTCTCTTGCAAATATACAAACACATCTCTCACCTGTATTGCAGGTTCTGGTTGGTTTTTAATCCAGCTAATGAGGTTGAGGAACATTACTGCGTTGGACTGAAGTCCAGGCAACCCTTCCACCAGCACTGTGGCTCCTGGCAGAGTTGCGCCTCCTGCCACTTGGTTAAATGTCGTAGTCAGTGCCGGTCCTACCACATTGGATAAAGTATATCCCACACGAGTGGACAAAGGCTCATGACCAAACATCGGACATACCAGGCAATCCACCTGGGAAGACACCAGTATATTAATGATATGTATTAATGGAGATTTATGGCTCTAAGTTTGAGGATCTAAGTCTATCGTCTCTGTTAGATATTACATTCATAACATTTGTCGAGACATACCTTAATTTAATCCTAGTTAGTCCTGGTTTCCATTTTAACTATTTAACATTATTACCTGTTGGGTCTCGATGGTGCCTTGGATGGTCTCTACTCGGACACTCACTCCCGAGCCTCCAGCAGCTGCTGCTCCTGCGTACTCCAGGCCCCCAGCACCATCTGTGGAGCCACTGTTTCCTGAACTAATGTCTCGGAGAAGCCTGTCACAGGCATCCTTCAGAGACTTGACCACTTCTCTTCTGTTGTCAATCAGAGTTATTTTGTTCAGACTCCGCCCTCCCACATTACCAAAGGCCCTAACGGCACTAACTATAGCCTCGGTGCAGACATGAACAGGAACTCCAAACACACCTGAGCTGATGCAGGGCAATGCTATTGATTTGAACTCCATAGTTTCAGCTATAGTCAAAGCAGACTCAACAGTTTTCTCCAGTAATATCTTCTCTCTGCCTCCAGCCTTGTGTTTTTTAGGCCCAACAGCGTGCAGCAGCTTCTTACATTGTAGTTTCCCGCTTGTTGTTACAACCACGTCCCCTGTACTAACTTTCCCAATATTCTTCACCAAAGCAGTACTCTCTTCCTGCACCTCAGGACCTCCCGCTTTACTCAGAGCCTGAGCCACACCTCCACTGTGCTTCAAATCCTCGTTTGCGGCGTTCACCAATGCATCTGCTTCCTGTTTGGTGATGTCACCCAGACAAACCAACACCTGCAGCCCTTTGTTAAGACAATACCTGGCAACTATTTCCTCATCACATGCACCCAAAGATGAGGCAGCTGTTTGGTCCTCAAGCTGCACGAGGCACTTGTGGGAATGACCAACACTTGATAGCTTTTCACTTCCAGACAGACTTTTAAAATAGCGTAGTGCACCAGGCACATCAATGGTGATGCTTTCCTTAACGACAGATTCAAGAAACTGCCTGAGCCTGGTCCTAACCTGAGTGACTGCAATGGAGGAACCTTTGAGAGCCACACTGGAAGAAGATTTCGAAGGATATAAGTTCACCCCTGAAAGGTCAAACCCATTGAGCTGCAACAGCTTTGATAACTGTTGTGCCAACTCTGGAAAAGGAACAATCACCCTGTCTTCTATGTTTAATTGTTCCAATATAAACTCTGTGACCACTTCCTGTATTTCGTTGACCTCTTTTGCATGACCGAGCGTACACACCGCATTTTTAGAGAACGACACCTGAACCCTGGATCCTTTATCATTAACATTTTTCACTTTGGCCATGAGTGCTTCCCGCAGCTCAGCTGATACCTCAAAACAGTTAGGAACTTCAATTGTCTCTTCTTTGAATTGATCTTTGATCTCTTTCAACGTTTGTTCAATCTTATGATCAGAGAGAGAGAAAAGCCTCATCTCTGTTGCTCTTAATTCAATTTCCACATTTTCACCACATCCCAAAACATCCCGCAGCTTCTCTGGAGTGTTGTATACTCTCTTTAAAAAGGCCAAAAGATGTGGGCCTATGTCAGAAACTGTCCTTTCTTTCACCATATCGCCTTTTTCAGAGATCATATCACTAGCTTTACTGATCTCCTCCACGGGACCGTCAAGAATCAACTGACCATCTTCACCTCGTGTCACTGTCGCTTCAGGGAAATCCCTCAGCAAACTCCGCTTGAGCTCCTCCCAAAGGAGGCGGAGTTTAGCTTCCCCGAGTCGACGGACAACAGAGTGTTTGCGGCTCAAGCTTTGGCTGCGACCCTTCACGTGCGAGTCTGCCACATGTTGCAGTCTGGCTTTAACCTGGGAGTGCTCCCCGACCACCACTGCCATCTTAGCCTCAGGGTACACCTTCACGTCGTCTGATGTCTGACAAACATTACAGTCTTCGAACAAGAGTGCGATTTGTCGGGCATCCAATTCAAAATGGCAGTAATATCGATCCTTAAAGTTTTCGAAAAGGGTTTCTACCTTGGTTTCCCATGTTTTAGCTTCTTCTAAATCGTTAAACTGGACTAGACTCCTGACTGAAACCTGTGCTTTTTCTGGAGCAAGCCTGGCTGAAGATTTTAAAGACTGGAGCTCTTTGTCTAACTCATCGCCAGCCTTGGGACAATCCCGGAGGTACTGAAGGAGGTACAACTCGAGGTTCACTTTATACTCTTTACCACTTGGAGGCAGGCTGGAAGCAGGGCTGGAGGGGGCCTGTGGAGACAGGTTGAATACACTTCTAAAACCACACAAGAGTATCGTATGAACCAATCACCACTCACCAAACGAGCATTCAGAAGTATTACTGTAGATATTGTCTTTTGTTGCATTGACCATGTAGGTAAATGTATTTGTGTATGTTTTTTCAAACAATAGAGAGAAGCTATAGCCCTGTGTCCTTAAAATCTCAATAAAAACTGAAATAAGGGCTGTAGCCAACCAATAAAAAAGGGTAGCTTAACTAAAGTTCACCTTAGTACACCTCAACACATCAGTGACATCACATCCTACAGTAATTTAAGAGCCTGTTCAAATGTGGGGCGCAGTGGCAGGAAACTGTAATAACTCTGATAACAGCGACACATGTGACCTTTCAACTAATTACATTTTTAGTGATCGACTAAATATTGAAAAAGAGGGCGCCAGATCTAAAAACATAATTAATACAGATGATATTTATTTAGCTCTCTAATACATTTGGTAGGTGATATTTTTGGCACTAGATTTTAGGTGAACTTAAACAAGTTTTAATTGGATTTGAAATAATTTGTTTTTGCCACAAACATAAATCAAAATAGTTTAAATCAATCTCAAACTTGCTCAAATCCATCTAAAACCTAAAACAAGTTTTTGTTAAAGAAGGAAATTAATGATAATAAACATAAAAAATCAGATGAAGATGAAACCGTTACATTCAAAATTCAACCATTGATATATTCAACTATTTTGGTTTGACACTGAACTACATCAACAAAACAGTGTCATGACCCTCTACTGCCACCACGTGATAATTAATGGTAAGACATGTACTTGATTCTGTATTTAGAGATATTTTTATGACTCATTCAACTGATGTTTAGTCAGATGTGACCTCATCGACTAAACATTGGAAAAGATGTTGCCAGATCAAAAAAAATATAACTAATACAGAGACTTTTTATTTTAGTTGTCCCTCTAATACATTTATACATTATATTTTCAGCAATAGTTTTTAGGTAAATTTGAGCAGGTTTTAAATAGATTTGAACAGGTTTTAGTTGGATTTAAACTAATTAATTGTAGTTTTTATTTTAAGTTAAGCCAGTTTTAAATCAAAACAAGTTTCAGATTTGTATTTACTATCACGGCCCCTCACTATTTTGGTTTGACATCACTGAACTGAACATGACGCTCTACTGCCACCACGTGACAATTAAATGTAAGACATATGTATGTTTTAGCTGATCCCAGGTTTTATTTTTGGAATGTCTTTTGCTTAGAGCCAGTGCAATTATTTATTTGATATATGCTGTATTTGCACAGATTTTGATGGTTACAGTACTGTTGCTGTATGTATGTTGTTGTTGTATGTACATATACGTATGTACTTTTTGTTGTTGTCGGTGTACTGTATGTTCTGCTGCTGTGGCACTGCACCTAAGAGAAGTTTCCCTTTGGGACAATAAAGTATATTTGATTTAATTTGATTGATATGTCTGAGGACTTGACTGTGTATGTTGAGTGACTTTTCTGACTGTCCTGTGTGTGAGTGTGTCTGACCTGTGGTGATGCAGGGGGCTCATGTTTGGAGCTGGAGACAGAGGCAGAGCTGGAAGAAGAGTCTGCAGACCCAGGACTGTCCCTCACTGATAAAACGAGAGACACACCTGCAATCTCCAACAAGTGTTCTCGCTTTTTCAGGACTCTCTGTTGAGCTAAAGCACAGACTGAGATTAAAACCCTCACAAAGACCGTTATTCAAACCTAAAATATCGTTTTTTATCACACTTTAATACGGTTATACACGCTTTTGAATTGTTTTAAGGTGTTATTGGTGTTGAAGCAGCTGCATACTTTCACTTTCACAATCAGGATAATTTACAAAACAACATTCGTCATCTGTAATGCGAAATTGAAAAGCATTTATCGTTCTGAAATATTATATTCCTTACCTTCTTGGTCTTTAAAGTCAATTCTGTAAACTTTACCGGAGACGTTTGCTGCTGAACTGCATTCGCCACCTCCTGACTTTCGTTTAATTTGGAAATAGCTTTGAAGTTTCTTCGTTTGTTCATCGTTAAGAGCTTCACAGTCGAAAAAAACTGGATATAATCGAGGGTTGGACATCTTTTAGCCGCTAAACTAAACCAGTGCGTGGTTAGTTTAGTCAGCAGAGCCCAAAGATCTAGAAAAAGTGTGTGAACCGGACACGATCGAGAGCGCCCCCTGGTGTTCACGAGACACTATTACACTGTTGAATCCAAGCGTTTTAAAGAGAAACGGCATTTTAATTATGTTTTTCAAAAACACAGAAGCAATAATAAGATGAATGCGAGTTAATACATTTACATGTTTATGTAATTTAGATTTATTATCTTTTCTTGTGTTTGGCATTTGACTGGACTTCTGTTCTGTTTCGACTGCTCTGTGCTACTCTTTCTTTTGAACAGCACAGTGTTAACTTGTGCACCAGATTTGCTTCAGAAATAGTTTCACATTGGAGTCACGTGATCTCTGTATTGTAACAGTTTTGTATAAAGTTATTGAAGTCTAATCCAGAGCAGGGAGTGGCTGACGTGCCCCATCTTGTGGAGACATCATGAATGACTGAACAGGGGAGACGTAAACGCACCTTCATTAATCACATTGTTGTCTGATAAATAAAGCATGATGTTAGATAAGATATTACAAAAGTGATACCAGAAGCCTTTCACCTTTACACATGCCCAGAGAGCCCACCTCTGTGACACATCTAATACAAGTGTCCGGCACTTCGGTCGGAAATAGAGTCAATAAAGAACATATACTTCAGACCACCTGGGGGAAATGGGACGAGCGGAGAGGACACTGAGCAGGATTCTAGAATAAAGAGAGTGTGCACAGGGGAGGAAAGAAATCATGAACTTTTTAACAATAACTGGAATATAAAAAGGAATCTAGAACAATCAGATAAGAGCCTATGACAAGGAAGCAAGGAAACCTAAAGGTGGCAGCAATGCAACAACATGGAGGCCAGCTGCTGTTAAATCACAAAGAAGAAGAAGCAGACAAAGAAGAAGGTGCACGTTTCTATCACTGTAAATAAATGCACTTGACACCTTCCTTTTCCAACTCTCCCTGGACAGGTGGTTGTATACACAGTTGGATTCTGGGAAACTGAGTAAGTAAGGCATTGAGGAGGTAGGAACACGTTGTATTTTGTTGTTTCATGTTGAACCTCTGGTGTGTGACCCTTTTTAACAATTCAATCCCATAGTTTTTCATATTGTGAAAATAATAATAGAAAATAAGTTCAAAGAAGTTCTGTTATTTAACATCTTAAAAGAAACATGTAGTTGTACTTTGTTTGAAAGAAAAAATATACAATAAATACTGTTTCTGAAATATGAATATATTATTCAATTATTAGTGTTTGACATAACTTGGCTCAATGGCTTTTCTGACTGTTCCATGATGTTTTTAGTCAATGTGCAATATTCAAATCCAGAGCTGCTGGTGTCAGTGTGAGCACAGATCAGTGAACTCACGCTTATTCAAAAGAAAGTTGATTGAGCATGAGATAAATGTACAGCAGAGCAGCATTAGACGAGCAGCAGCGGGACAGTGAGAGGTTGAAAACTGACAGGAGACATTTTCACATAATACAAAATATATTTAATGTGTTTTAAAAACAACAAGTGTAACCAGTTTACGTGTCTCTGATTTAAATGAACTGTTTGTCCTCTAAGAAGAATATGGAAATTTACTTTTCAAAAATCCCCATGGTTGTTATTTTTCCTGGTGAAATCAAGGACAAACATTTTCATATTCAAAAGCAGAAAAAAGAGCCTGTGTATTTATCGAGCTTAAACCCAGGGGCCGAGGGCAGAACACAGCAGAGCGACAGAGAGGACCAGCAGCAGAGGTGAGTCCTTTAAACACAGACTGTTTAATCATGTCAGCAGCAGGACGTTACTGTTTGTAGATATATGTTGGAATATGTTGCTTTATTTAATCTTTGAGGAATAAGTCCTATATAGAATCAAATGACAAGAGTGAAATCTGCAGATTTGGTGTGAAAATATTAATCTTTATCCTCAGGAAGACAAAGTGAGATTGAATGGAAACCTTGGTTGTTTTATAATCAATTCGAAGTCTGCTTCCTTCAACAAACATTTTTGGTTTTGACTTGAAAACTGGACTTAGACTGTTTAGTTTTTTGTTTTTAATTACAGTGTATCGTGCACTGGTCTTGGGCTTGACTCGGTCTAAATACACTCTGGTCTTTGTCAGTGCGGTCTTGACTACAACACTTCTTTAAAGCTACAAGATGTAACTTTTTGATTTTAAATTAAACAATAGTCTCAGGTTCCTTTTGATTTATTTTTGTATTGATTTACGGATTCTTAGACACGTGATTAGTATAATCCTACCTATTAAACTCTGATATAAATGCCACATGCCACTGGGACACACAGACCTCCCCTGACTCGATATGGTTAGAAGCTCAAACACAGAGATTAGAAATAGGTTGATACACTGACTGGACACGTGCAAAGTTGTAATTGCACTAAAATGACCCTACCGTTTCAGAAGACATGTTTTGTTCTTTCAAACTTACTGGTTTTGGATTGTTTTCTCTCTAAAACAAACCACAGTCAGTCTGTAGAGGGAGCTGCGCCCCTAGTGGCTAAATGTTGCATAGTATAACTTTAATATTTTGTTATAATATAGTATATAAATTTGTAAATAGCATTACATATTTGAAAAATGCTGGAAAAGTGGAGACAGAGGGGAAACCGAGGGTGGGGCTGAGCTGGGACCGGGACCTTAAACCCTACAGAGGCGGATTGATTGACAGCTGTGAGAAGCACAAATATGGAGAGAAGGGTGTGGTGGGGTCGTGCCAGAGGCGTGGGTGGTGAGCCGTTAGTCGAGCCAGTATACGTCACACAAGGAAACAACTACAAATAGAAAGATTCAACTGCAGTAACCACCGTTCTACCTGAAGAGGGCAGCACGTAGACGGTTCTACACCATAAAATGTAAAATTAAACTCAAATGTCAAAACCTTTACTCAAATCAATGAACAGCACTAATAAGGCCCCATTCTTACAGATCATCACTGAAAAAAGGTTGTTTTAGGGTTTAGTTACTTTTTAAAGATTGTACTTATTGTGAGATATATGGTGTGACGCATGTAAGCAGTGGATTTAATAAAGTGTAAATCTTTACAACTTTACAAAATTCCTTTTCAGTTCAAGATGCATCAGAGTCTGTTGCTGCTCGTTCTGATGAGTGAGTGATTAGACTTTATTTCTGCTTCACTTGTTTAACAGTAATTACCAGCTCTACAAGTGTCTTCTTTTTTTTAGGTCTGTGTTCTTTTACAGTGTGTGATGAGAATTATGAGTACCACTTAATTAAAGAAACTATGACTTGGAGTCAGGCTCAAAACTACTGCAGACACCACTACACAGACCTGGCCACAGTCCACACCACGACAGACGCAAAGAGACTCTGTGCAGGTGGAAACAACTGTACAGGTGCATGGATTCACAAAAGAACATGGCACTGGTCTCAGCCTGGAGTGAACTACAACAAAAGTGAGGCAAAGTGGAAACCTGGAGAACCAAATGGCAATAAAAACACCCAAAACGGAGAAAACTGTGTGTTTATAAAAAGATCATCTCTTCTCTGGGTTGATGACCCATGTAATAAAGAATATAATTTTATCTGCTACAACGGTGAGAAAAGTTTGATTTCCTGTGTTTGTTGCTTTAGTTTGAAAAAAAATATGTGTAAACTGGGGCTGAGAATTGATAACTAAAATGAACAAATTAATCGCAGATCTGGCTGTAATTAATCGCGATTAATTGCACAATTTTAATAAACACAGACTCAGAAGATTATTAACTTTCTTTTCAATGATTTAACTTTGTAAACTGTGAAACTGTGATAGATTTTAAATAGAAAAGTATAAAATCAGCCCTACACTCCCAGCCCCTCCCTTCTCTGCTCTCTCTCAGGAGATGTGCTTCTTTTCCTTTTTTTCAACACTGCAACAAGTTTAACCTCCCCTTTTCATCAGTAGCACATTTGGCTGGACTACCTGGTTTTTTTTTTTTTACCCCCGGGTGCAATTGCAGCTTTTCTACCTAGCCTTCTGAGCGGAACTGAAACTTACTTAAAGAAAACAAGTGCCCTCATTTGAAAGCTGTGTAAGCATTTCAAATCACGCATATTACTTTACTCTTTTCCAGGGAACCATCCGGTAATCTCTAAAAGCAGAATTGTCCATTTAGCAGCGTGTCTTTTTTTGTTTTACACTGCTAGTTTGAGTGCAGCCTTGTTAGCCACAGGAAACCAAAATGAGGTGCAGTGGTGTTTCTTTTTAACGCACTAATTTAAATTATAATTAATGCTTAAATTTGAAGTGAACAAGCAATTATATTAATAAATAATTAGAATCAACATTTAAAAATATGTATTATATAACAAATGTGCCAAACTAGGAGATCAGAACAAATGGAGGAGTGATGATTGCAACTCAAATAATACCGTCATCTGTTATGACGGTAAGTACTTTGAAAGATTATCTAAATTATTGTGTTTTGTTGAACGAAAAAAAAGTATTTTCCCAACTCTCCCTGAACAGATCACATGATCCTGATTAAAAAAAAAAAAAGACCTGGGAGGAGGCTTTGATTTACTGCAGACAGAACCACTGTGACCTGGCTTGGATAGAAGACAAAGACCAGCAGAGAATGGTCCAGGCGAGAGCCAAGATGGCCGACACCGAGTTTGTGTGGGTGGGACTCTTCTACCACTGCTTTATGGAGACATGGGTCTGGCCCAACGGTAAGTTTGTCTCCTACAAAAACTGGAAGGAGAATAAAGTCAATTACTGTGGAGTTTCTGGAGTGATGGAAAAAAAAAGACGAGAATAAATGGATCAAAAAGAGTTCTGATGAGAAGTATAATTTTGTTTGCACTAACTATTGTTGAGTCGAAAATAATGCTGTTTGTCACAATGTTTTTTAAAATGTATAGAGTGAATATTAAAGTGACAGGTTATTATGTTATTTCAGAAAATGTTTCAGTTTTATTTTTAGTGCTTGTCCTTCTTTTTGTTGTACTTGTTTAAAAGTAAAGAATTAACCAGTAGGGGGAGTAGTGAGCTGATGGCAACATTATTAGGACTTTGTGTCTGTGTTTTAGGTTTTATTCTCTACTCTCATACTGCTCATATATACAACTACATTAATACTTTTGTGTTTTATTTGTTGCTTGCAAGTTTCCTGTAACTATCATTTGATTCTGCAGTTAATTTGTTTGTAGTAGAATATCATTTAAAAAATAAAAATATCACACAAATTGCATCTAAAGTTACATCAATTAACATTTTATTTCACTGTATTGTGCTTTGGCCTTAAAAGTCTACTGTAACTTAAACTCACCTTACATTGGTTACAAAGTTCACACAAAAGGCAGATAAATTATGTTTATTATGTGCTTTGTGTCTTCTGTTTTGCCCGTGCAGTGACAAAATGCGGATCTTCATATAAATGTTATGGATTGCAACAGTAAAGGAATAAAACACTAACGGGGCGTTACTCATTACAAGATAAAAGGTTTAGGGATCCTCTGTATAACTCGGTTTGTCACAAAAAAGGACAGCACTACAGTTAATGGCCAAGAAGAAATAGAAATTTTCATAAATACTACTTCACTCGATTCTGCAGCTGCTTTTATCACACAAACTAGAGACGGCAAAAATATCAGGCCAACTTTTTTGTGTTTTCAATCGACAGCCTTTCTGATGCGGTCTTGCACATACCTCGTGTGTGTATGTGTATATGTGTGTGTGTGTGTATGTGTGTGAGTGTGTGTATGTGTGAGTATGTGTGTATGTGAGTGTGTGTATGTGTGAGTGTGTGTGTGTGTGTGCTTGTATGTGAGTGTGTGTATGTGAGAGTGTGTGTGTGTGTGTGTGCTTGTGTGTGAGTGTATGTATGTGTACGCGTGTATGTGAGTGAGTGTGTGTATGTGTGTATGGGAGTGTGTGTGTGTGTGCTTGTGTGTGAGTGCGTGTATGTGAGTGTGTGTGTATGTGTGCGTGTGTTTGTGTGTGTGTGAGTATGCGAGAGCATGTGTATGTGTGTATGTGAGTGAGTGTGTGTGTGTGTATGTGTGTGTATGTGTGTGTATGTGTGTGTATGTGTGTGTATGTGTGTATGTGAGTGTGTGTATGTGTGTGTGTGTGTGTGTGTGTGTGTGTGAGTGTGTGTTCGTGTGAGTGTGTGTGTGTGTGTATGTGAGTGAGCGTGTGTATAGCTCTCCGGTTTAATTCCCCTGTGTGTATGGTTGTGCGTGTATGTGTGAGTATGTGTGTATGTGTGTATATGTATGTGTGTTTGTGTGTATGTGTGAGTATGTGTGTATGTGTGTGTATGTGTGTGTGTTTGTGTGTGTGTGTATGTGTGTATGTGTGAGTATGTGTATATGTGTGTATGTGTGTATGGTTGTGTGTGTGTATGTGTGTATGTGAGTGTCTGTGTGTATAGCTCTCCCGGTTTAATTCCCCTGTGTGTATGTGTGTATGTATGTGTGTGTGTATGTGTGTGTATGTGTGTGTGTATGTGTGTGTGTGTGTATGTGTGTGTGTGTGTATGTGTGTATGGTTGTGTGTGTATGTGTGAGTATGTGTGTATGTGTGTGTATGTGTGTGTGTTTGTGTGTGTGTATGTGTGTGTGTGTGTGTGTGTGTGTGTGTGTGTATGTGTGTATGGTTGTGTGTGTATGTGTGAGTATGTGTGTATGTGTGTGTATGTGTGTGTGTGTTTGTGTGTGTATGTGTGTATGGCTGTGTGTGTATGTGTGTATGTATGTGTGTGTGTGTGTGTGTATGTGTGTGTGTGTGTGTGTGTGTGTATGTGTGTGTGTGTGTGTGTGTATGTGTGTGTGTGTGTGTGTGTGTATGTGTGTATGGTTGTGTGTATGTGTGAGTATAGTGTGTATGTGTGTGTTGTGTGTGTGTATGTGTGTATGGCTGTGTGTGTATGTGTGTATGTATGTGTGTGTGTGTGTGTGTATTAGTGATGCTGGTCGGGGTGAAGAAATTGTCACTTTATTTGCGGTTGGGGCGGTTAAAGTAGTCATTAAAAACAAAATGTAAAATCCATGTATGTTGCGTGCAATTTACAGCCTATATTAAATATTTGGGAATATCTATTTACATATTTTATTAGTTTTTTTGTAAGGTTACCCGACGCTTGCGTGATGTCTCCAAACATTTGGCGTCACATGACACAAGCGGCGCGCTAAGAAGCTTCACGCCGCTGCCTTCCAGTCACAACAAAAGCGGAGAAGATGGAAGACGAGGTGCGACAAATTAGGGTCGGGAATGTACATAATAATAAAAAAAGGTCAGGCTGCTAAGTCTAATGTTTGGGACTGGTTCTCAGAAATAGTTGCAGCAGGAGACAACCGCAGTATCTGCTACGTGAAGTGCAACTCGTGAAAAAATATACAAACATGAGAGCCAAAAACGGGCACTTCCAGCCAGTTTACAGAGCGATGTTTCCAAACACTTTCAGACTGAAATAAAGGCTGTTTTCATTTACATTACAATGCCTAATAGGCTATGTCTATTTAATGGTCTGCGGGCGGGGCGGGTTATAAAAATAGATACAGTGGTGCGGGCGGCTGGGGCGGGCCAATAATTTCATAAAGCGGACCCGCTGGTTGGAAAAAGCCGACCCGCGCATCACTAGTGTGTATGTGTGTGTGTGTGTGTGTGTGTATGTATGTGTGTGTGTGTGTGTGTGTGTGTGTGTGTGTGTGTGTGTGTATGTGTGTATGGTTGTGTGTGTATGTGTGAGTATGTGAGTATGTGTGTATGTATGTGTGTGTGTGTGTGTGTGTGTGTGTGTGTGTGTATGTGTGTATGGTTGTGTGTGTATGTGTGAGTATGTGTGTATGTGTGTATGTGTGTGTGTTTGTGTGTGTGTATGTGTGTATGGCTGTGTGTGTATGTGTGTATGTGAGTGACTGTGTGTATAGCTCTCTTTAATTTCTGTGTGTATGGTTGTGTGTGTATGTGTGAGTATGTGAGTATGTGTGTATGTGTGTGTGTGTGTGTAGTATGTATGTATGTGTGTATGTGTGTGTGTGTGTATGTATGTGTGTGTGTGTGTGTGAGTGTGTATGTGTGAGTATGTGAGTATGTATGTATGTGTGTATGTGTGTGTGTGTGTATGTATGTGTGTGTGTGTGTGTGTGTGAGTGTGTATGTGTGAGTATGTGAGTATGTATGTATGTGTGTATGTGTGTGTGTGTGTGTGTATGTGAGTGAGTGTGTGTATGTGTGCATGATGGACTGTGTATTACATTACATTTAGAGTACATATTCACCTGTAAATGCTGTTTATAGAGAAGAGACACCTGTAATTATATTTATGGCACACACTCACCTTTTATAGTAATAACCATCTGTATATTTATATTCATTGTACATATTACCTGTAAATCCTGTACATCTTCATATCCTGCACGTATGCAACCATTGTATATATCCTGCACTTTACTGCTATTGCACTTCTGGTTAGACCTAAACTGCATTTCGTTGCCTTGTACCTGTACTTGTGTAATGACAATAAAGTTGAATCTAATCTAATCTAATCTAATGCAACAAGTGATTCTAACGCCAATAATATCCTGCTTTTTCTGTCACTTCTTCCTTCACGCTGTCTCAAAAGAGCACTGTTCCACTGTACCCCTCTGTGTTTCACCCAAATCCAAGTCTCTGGGCTGAAGGAAATTAGCCCCTAATAGTTGGTAATACAAGGGGGCGGGGCACTTGTCAATCACCAAATTAGGAAAATGGTGTGTGCTGAGGTAACATTGTGCTGTAAAAAATATGCACTTTTTTACTTTTGTTGTTGAGATTTTTAAATATTAGTGCCATTAACACTGTCTTCATTCACCTTTGGAGCACGAGTCAAGCTAAAGCTAACGCCCTGACTGCTAAAGTGGATTATTCGGATATAACACTGACCACGAGGATCAGCCAGGTTCAGTTTAAGCACATTTCTTATTTCTGTTGAGGAGGGCCGAACAAAAAAAGGCTTTGGACCTAAAATGTGATCAACGCTGAGATAAATACACAAACAAAAGTTTTGAAGCAAGAAAGATGTAGGTAGTTTACATTCAGGCAGAATGTCAAGGTGTTTATTACTGTCTGTTTTGCACAGATTTGCATTTACTATTTTAAAGTAGGTCTAAAACATTAGTGGTGTAAGATGGGAAGAAAGGTGGTTGAAAGTATGGAGGCAGTTTTCAGTCAATCAAGTACATTTATTTGAAGTGATAGAAACATACACCTTCTTCTTCTTCTGCTTCTTCTTTGTGATTTAACAGCAGCTGGCCTCCATGTTGTTGCATTGCTGCCACCTTCAGGTTTCCTTGCTTTTTTGTCATCGGCTCTTTTCTTATTGTTCTAGATTCCTTTATGTAGTCCAGTTATTGTTAAAAAGTTCATATTTTCTTTCCTCCCCTGTGCACACTCTCTTTATTCTAGAATCCTGCTCAGTGTCCTCTCCGCTCGTCCCATTTCCCCCAGATGGTCTGAAGTTGTAGTGAAGTCCACTACGATAAGATTTAACTGGTTGAGGCGGCCAAATATGGATCAGATTCCGATCAGAGAATCAGGAATGGAGAAGTGATTCTTGGTTATGAGGCATTTATTGTAATCCAGTATATGCAGGTATATAGTTGTTAGATTATATGGGTGTGCGTGGTCTACAAAGGAAATAAAGAGAAATGATTTACAACATTAGTCTCATTGAACTGAATACACACATGAGTACTAAACAAATAAATGAATATACTGTACAAATGTCAGTTATAAAAATCATAATAAAGTCGACAGAGATACAGTATCACACTAAATAATACACTGCCATAATCAATAATATAAACAAACACCAACGCGTCTAGTGATGACTCAACGGATCAGGTTGGCAAATTACGGCCGAACAAACGGTAAAACACGAACGATATAAACATCGGAGATTACCAATGATCTTCACGGCATCTACTCGCAAATATATAACATACATATGTTCTTACAGGTAGTGCATAAACGCACGCATGGCACGGAACATAGTCAGCAACATAGAACATTGTTGTTCTTGTGAATAAAAAGCAAAAATAAAACATAGCAAAAAAAAAAAAAAAAGGAATCCGACAGGAATGTCACTTTCAGACAGCTTTATCTACTCTAATCGTTTTTACAAAGCGCTATAAAGACAATTTAATATGTTTCCTTTTTAGAAAAACAGACAACAATGTGATTATTGTAGGTGCGTTTACGTCTCCCTGTTCAGTCATTCATGATGTCTCCACAAGATGGGGCACGTGAGCCACTCCCTGCTGTGGATTAGACTTCAATAACTTTATACAATACTGCAGACATCTCAAGTCTCCCGGAAGTTGCGGGAGTCTCCCACATATTGATGCCCGCAAATTAGTTAAAATCTCCCGGAATCTAGAGCGAGCGAGCAAGAGCGCGCATGCGAGAGTGTTTCAAATCGTGTAGCGCGTGCACGGCAGAGAGAGGGAGCTTTGAGCTCTGCTGACTAAACTAACCACGCACTGGTTTAGTTTAGCGGCTAAAGGATGTCCAACCCTCCATTATATCCAGTTTTTTTCGACTGTGAAGCTCTTAACGATGAACAAACGAAGAAACTTCAAAGCTATTTCCAAATTAAACGAAAGTCAGGAGGTGGCGAATGCAGTTCAGCAGCAAACGTCTCCGGTAAAGTTTACAGAATTGACTTTAAAGACCAAGAAGGTAAGGAATATAATATTTCAGAACGATAAATGCTTTTCAATTTCTCATTACAGATGACCAATGTTGTTTTGTAAATTATCCTGATTGTGAAAGTGAAAGTATGCAGCTGCTTCAACACCCATAACACCTTAAAACAATCCAAAAGCGTGAATAACCGTATTAAAGTGTGATAAAAAACGATATTTTAGGTTTGAATAAAGGTCTTTGTGAGGGTTTTAATCTCAATCTGTGCTTTAGCTCAACAGAGAGTCCTGAAAAAGCGAGAACACTTGTTGGAGATTGCAGGTGTGTCTCTCGTTTTATCAGTGAGGGACAGTCCTGGGTCTGCAGACTCTTCTTCCAGCTCTGCCTCTGTCTCCAGCTCCAAACATGAGCCCCCTGCATCACCACAGGTCAGACACACTCACACACAGGACAGTCAGAAAAGTCACTCAACATACACAGTCAAGTCCTCAGACATATCAATCAAATTAAATCAAATATACTTTATTGTCCCAAAGGGAAACTTCTCTTAGGTGCAGTGCCACAGCAGCAGAACATACAGTACACCGACAACAACAAAAAGTACATACGTATATGTACATACAACAACAACATACATACAGCAACAGTACTGTAACCATCAAAATCTGTGCAAATACAGCATATATCAAATAAATAATTGCACTGGCTCTAAGCAAAAGACATTCCAAAAATAAAACCTGGGATCAGCTAAAACATACATATGTCTTACATTTAATTGTCACGTGGTGGCAGTAGAGGGTCATGACACTGTTTTGTCAATGTAGTTCAGTGTCAAACCAAAATAGTTGAATATATCAATGGTTGAATTTTGAATGTAACGGTTTCATCTTCATCTGATTTTTTTTATTACATCAGTTTATCTTTATTATCATTCATTTCCTCCTTCTTTAATGAAAACTGGTTTTAGGTCAATTTGAAAATCTTTTAGATGGATTTGAGCAGGTTTGAGATTGATTTGAACTATTTTGATTTATGTTTGTGGCAAAAACTGGCCTAACCTAAAAGATTTCATAAACAAATGAGTGCAAATCCAATTAAAACTTGTTTAAGTTCACCTAAAACCTAGTGCCAAAAATATCACCTACTAAATGTATTAGAGAGCTAAATAAATATCATCTGTATTAATTATGTTTTTAGATCTGGCACCCTCTTTTTCAATATTTAGTCGATCACTAAAAATGTAATTAGTTGAAAGGTCACATGTGTCGCTGTTATCAGAGTTATTACAGTTTCCTGCCACCATTTGAACAGGCTCTAAATTACTGTAGGATGATGTCACTGATGTGTTGAGGTGTACTAGGGTGAACTCTTTAGTTAAGCTTTTTATTGGTTGGCTACAGCCCTTATTTCAGTTTTTATTGAGATTTTAAGGACACAGGGCTATAGCTTCTCTCTATTGTTTGAAAAAACATACACAAATACATTTACCTACATGGTCAATGCAACAAAAGACAATATCTACAGTAATACTTCTGAATGCTCGTTTGGTGAGTGGTGATTGGTTCATACGATACTCGTGTGTGATTTTAGAAGTGTATTTAACCTGTCTCCACAGACCCCCTCCAGCCCTGCTTCCAGCCTGCCTCCAAGTGGTAAAGAGTATAAAGTGAACCTCGAGTTGTACCTCCTTCAGTACTCCGGGATTGTCCTGGCTGGCGATGAGTTAGACAAAGAGCTCCAGTCTTTAAAATCTTCAGCCAGGCTTTCTCCAGAAAAAGCACAGGTTTCAGTCAGGAGTCTAGTCCAGTTTAACGATTTAGAAGAAGCCAAAACATGGGAAACCAAGGTAGAAACCCTTTTCGAAAACTTTAAGGATCGATATTACTGCCATTTTGAAGTGGATGCCCGACAAATCGCACTCTTGTTCGAAGACTGTAATGTTTGTCAGACATCAGACGACGTGAAGGTGTACCCTGAGGCTAAGATGGCAGTGGTGGTCGGGAGCACTCGTTAAAGCCAGACTGCAACATGTGGCAGACTCGCACGAAGGGTCGCAGCCAAAGCTTGAGCCGAACACTCTGTTGTCCGTCGACTCGGAAAGCTAAACTCCGCCTCCTTTGGGAGGAGCCTGCGAGTTTGCTGAGGAATTTCCCTGAAGCGACAGTGACACGAGGTGAAGATGGTCAGTTGATTCTTGACGGTCCCGTGGAGGAGATCAGTAAAGCTAGTGATATGATCTCTGAAAAAGGCTATATGGTGAAAGAAAGGACAGTTTCTGACATAGGCCCACATCTTTTGGCCTTTTTAAAGAGAGTATACAACACTCCAGAGAAGCTGAGGGATGTTTTGGGATGTGGTGAAAATGTGGAAATTGAATTAAGAGCAACAGAGATGAGGCTTTTTTCTCTCTCTGATCATGAGATTGAACAAACGTTGAAAGAGATCAAAGATCAATACAAAGAAGAGACAATTGAAGTTCCTAACTGTTTTGAGGTATCAGCTGAGCTGCAGGAAGCACTCAAGGCCAAAGTGAAAAAGATTAATGATAAAGGATCCAGGGTTCAGGTGTCGTTCTCTAAAAATGCTGTGTGTACGCTCGGTCATGCAAAAGAGGTCAACGAAATACAGGAAGTGGTCACAGAGTTTATATTGGAACAATTAAACATAGAAGACAGGGTGATTGTTCCTTTTCCAGAGTTGGCACAACAGTTATCAAAGCTGTTGCAGCTCAATGGGTTTGACTTTTCAGGGGTGAACTTATATCCTTCAAATCTTCTTCCAGTGTGGCTCTCAAAGGTCCCTCCATTGCAGTCACTCAGGTTAGGACTAGGCTAAGGCAGTTTCTTGAATCTGTCGTTAAGGAAAGCATCATCATTGATGTGCCTGGTGCACTACGTTATTTTAAAAGTCTGTCTGGAAGTGAAAAGCTATCAAGTGTTGGTCATTCCCACAAGTGCCTCGTGCAGCTTGAGGACCAAACGGCTGCCTCATCTTTGGGTGGATATGATGAGGAAATAGTTGCCAGGTATTGTCTTAACAAAGGGCTGCAGGTGTTGGTTTGTCTGGGTGACATCACCAAACAGGAAGCAGATGCGTTGGTGAACGCCGCGAACGAGGATTTGAAGCACGCTGGAGGTGTGGCTCAGGCTCTGAGTAAAGCGGGAGGTCCTGAGGTGCAGGAAGAGAGTACTGCTTTGGTAAAGAATATTGGGAAAGTTAGAACAGGGGGCGTGGTTGTAACAACAGGCGGGAAACTACAATGTAAGAAGCTGCTGCACGCTGTTGGGCCTGAAAAACACAAGGCTGGAGGCAGAGAGAAGATATTACTGGAGAAAACTGTTGAGTCTGCTTTGACTATAGCTGAGACTATGGAGTTCAAATCAATAGCGTTGCCCTGCATCAGCTCAGGTGTGTTTGGAGTTCCTGTTCATGTCTGCACCGAGGCTATAGTTAGTGCCGTTAGGGCCTTTGGTAATGTGGGAGGGAGGAGTCTGAACAAAATAACTCTGATTGACAACAGAAGAGAAGTGGTCAAGTCTCTGAAAGATGCCTGTAGCAGCTGCTGGAGGCGGGAGTGAGTGTCCGAGTAGAGACCATCCAAGGCACCATCGAGACCCAACAGGTAATAATGTTAAATAGTTAAAATGGAAACCAGGACTAACTAGGATTAAATTAAGGTATGTCTGTTATGTATGTAATATCTAACAGAGACGATAGACTTACATACCTGCCAACATGCACGCATTTTTCGTACTCGCACGCATTTTGACTCATACACGCTTAGGACGAAGGCTGGCAGTTTTTGTTGTCGTTCTCGCATTTCACCGATTTCATTAACTATGCAATCTATTTTACGCTGATTCTGCCGCTGATCCACAGTGAAAAGTCATAAGGAAGTGTTAAGTGCAGTGAAAAGTCATTCCCCAATCAGAGCGCTGCATGCAGCTTAGGACCACCTGCCTCCTATCTTTGGGTGGATATGATGAAAATAGTTCAGCCACGGTGCCTCTCAAGCAAGCCAGAGCAGAGCAAGATTAACGTAGGCTCTGGCTTTCATGCCATGACTGAAGCACGCGGTGAGAAAACGATTTTAGACACTGGAGGTGTGAGCTGGCCTTGCCTCCAGATGCAGGAGGTCTACCTGCATCACGTACTGCTTTGGTGAAGAATACTGCAAAGTTAGGACGCCGGTAACATTAGTCAAACCAATGTAAGAACAGCTGTTGGGCCTGAACTCAGTTACAGAGACAGATATCTACATAGAAACATAATTATATTGACTATAGCTGATGATATGGAGAAATAAACGTTGCCCTGCATAGTGGTGTGTTTGGCTAGCTTATCAAACCGAGGCATCCTTCCAATTAGTTGGGGATATTAGTAATTGAATTTATGAACATTAAAAATGAACTCTGATTGACATCCTAACAAGCAGTCTAAAGATGCCTGTGACGGCTTCTCCAAGACATTCAGTTCAGGAAACAGTTATTATACAGATGGTGCTATGGGGCCTTCATGTAGGCTACGCAGCAGCTGCTGGAGGGGGAGTAGCGTGCCAATAGAGACCATAAGGCACCATCGAGACCCAACAGGTAATAGGTTTTTACGGGTGTTAAAATGGAAACCAGGACTAACTAGGGCTGTCAGGTATGTCTCGACCTGACTGGGTAGTACTCATAAAATTTCTTCAAGGTTGGAAGGTATGGACTTAGATCCTCAAACTTAGAGCCATAAATAAGCCATTAATACATATCATTAATATACTGGTGTCTTCCCAGGTGGATTGCCTGGTATGTCCGATGTTTGGTCATGAGCCTTTGTCCACTCGTGTGGGATATACTTTATCCAATGTGGTAGGACCGGCACTGACTACGACATTTAACCAAGTGGCAGGAGGCGCAACTCTGCCAGGAGCCACAGTGCTGGTGGAAGGGTTGCCTGGACTTCAGTCCAACGCAGTAATGTTCCTCAACCTCATTAGTTGGAATAAAAACCAACCAGAACCTGCTTTACAGGTGAGAGATGTGTTTGTATATTTGCAGTTGCATTAGATACTGCTCTGGAAAAAATAAAGAGACCACTGCAAAATTTCTCTGGTTTTACTATTTATAGGAATGTTTTTGGGTAAAATTAACAGTTTTGTTTTTATTCTATAAAACTACTGACAACTTTTTTTTCCAAAATCTTTCCCAAATTCTAAATAAAAATATTGTAATTTAGAGCATTTATTTGCAAGAGGATAGTGATGACCACAGAAGTGTTTTTTATACTTTTCCTTATTAAATAAGATTTGGTTCAGGTGATCATCTAATCAGTAGAATGAGCTGTGCCTGTGTTGAATTGCTTCCAGACTTGTAGAGATGCTGATTGCTAGCAAAAATTGCAGTGGTCTTTTATTTTTTTCCAGAGCTGTATGTATCTGTGATAAGCGATCATCATGCTCTATATAACATATTTTAATGATTTCCATTTTTCAGACGTTCACGCTGTGCAAGCAAGCATATATACAAACAACCTCTTTAAATCCTTTAAATTTGATGTAATGTTTTATAAGAAGTATCATGTTACTGTTGTAATAAGCACAAACTATTCTATAATATGCTATACTATTACTATAGTGTACTGGGCTATAAACATTTTTAAACCTTGTCCAAGTTTACTGTGTTTTGATTCATCTTTTTTCTTGAAACGAGTGACTAATTGGATGATTTGAATGTTGCAGGCTCTGGAACAGGGCATCAGCAGTGCCCTGCTCGTCTGTGAGAGCAAAGGCTTCAGGTCGGTTGCTTTCCCGGTGATGGGCCCTGGTGCAGTCCTCAAGTTTCCACACAACGTGGCTTCCCAGGTTCTGCTGAAAACCATTCATGCTTTTGAACAGAACCGAGCCGGCAGGACACCGTTCCTGATACGTATTGTTATTCACCCTAATGATAAAGACTCTAGTAAGGTTAGTCTGTGTTCCACTGAGAAGGCCATGTATTCATTGTGTTTATATGCACAGTTTGAACGACACTGTCTTCACAGGCTTTTCAGAATGCACAGCAAACAGTGCACCTCCGAGGGTTCACCAACGACGCTGACCCAAACTACGGTCAGCATTCACACTGTTCAACATAAATTCAAAATTAATAACAATTCAAACCAATAGATTACAAATTAAATCTAATCATTTACCTCACCTTTAGCTTCCTTTTACCGCCATGTGTCAGTGACCAATCATGAGGTCACGGCCTTAATGGGAAGTGTCAAGCTTCAGATCGTCCACGGCGACATCATTCATGAAAAGACGGATGTCATTGTGAACTCCACAGGCTTCCAAAGAGAACATTCAGGTAAAACAACCCGCATGAATATTTGTGTTTGGTTTGGGTTAAATGACAAATCCACTTTCCACAGGTGTCTCCAAAGCTATTCTGACGGCTGCAGGACCCACCGCCCAAGCAGAGTTAAGAAAGGGTAAGAAAAGGAGCTCAAATGTAATGCTCCACTGCTGTAACATGATATCTTTATTAATCTACATTAATGTAATTTTTTGGTCAGCGGGTGAGCCAGAGGACTACATGTGCACCACTGATGCTGGCCTGCTTGGCTGCAAGGAAATCATTCATTCAAGTTTCAAGCGTGAGCCTCAGGCCATGAGCAAAACCTGCAAAAAGATACTGAAACTCTGTCAGAGTAAAGGCTACACGTCAGTCGCCTTCCCAGCCATCAACACAGGTGTCTGTTATTAATGTGACAGCATATTTAATGAAAATACTAGATGTTTGTTCTGTTTTTATTTTTATTTTTAAAAAAGTGCATTAACTTCATAACAAAATGTAGAAATCTTGCCCCTTGTCATTAATCATAATCAATTACTTAATTTTACTTATATCTGTTATTGTGGTTATGGAGTAACACCTTTTATAACATCATGCCTGAATATTAAACTGTCATTTGTTCAGTAAACTCAGTCAATCAAACAAATTTAGATTTCAGATTTTTTTCAATTTAGACTTAAAGATTAATAAAGGTTACAACCTTTTTTGAAAGCAAGTTTGGTTTCTTTGTTGTTATCATGTTTTGTATTTAAATTAAAAATGTTTGATCCATTTACAAATGATATTGATATGATGAAAGATAACTGTATTTACAGTGGAGACACATTTTGTAAATGCCATCTCCAATTGTCCAGGTTTGGGAGCCATGGACCACAGCACAGCCTGCAGAGCCATGCTGGACGGCATGGCAGCAGCTATTACAGACTTGAGTCCAAACTCTCTCAATCTCATCCGCATTGTCATCCTGCAGCAACCTATCTTCACTGCTTTCAGGTCAGAAACCTCTTCATACCGTAAGATAAAAACTAGGAATAAAGTACACTGTAAACACGGTACATTTTTGTCTTCAGATCTGAACTGGAAAACCGTTTTGGACAAATCGCTCCTCAACAAAAGATCAAAGGTATTTTTTTTTCTAGCCTGGCCATCATATTGCACAGAGTAATAATAGACCCCTCCCTTCACCGCTGTTTCATACAAATCCTCTTAAACCAATTAAAACCATGTAAAATGGGCAGCTTTTTACAGCGGTTTCTTTGTAATTCAGAAATGGAAAAACTCAAACTAGTTTCATTTGAATCCATTTTTTCTTCTACTCGTGAAATGTTCCCTGTGCCACTGGCTGCAATACAACCCCAAAACATGATCATACTTAACAGTTGGACAGAGGTTCTTTTTATTAAATTCTGTGCCCTTTCTTCTCCAAACATACCTTTGCTCATTCCGGCCAAAAAGTTCTATTTTAACCTCATCGGTCCACAGAACTTGTTTCCAAAATGCATCAGGCTTGTCTATATGTTCATTTGCAAACGCTGATTTTTGTGTTGAGGACGTAGAAGATGTTTTCTTCTCCAAACATATCTCTTTATAGTGGAATAGTGTACCATGGTCTCCTTTCTGAAAGTATCTTTTTACCTAATCGGTCCGCTCTGTCTGATATTTTTCTTGGTCTTCCAGATCTTGCTTTAACTTCCACTGTTCCTGATGTGATGACTCTTCCATGAAGTCCATATTTGTACAAGTATCTCTTTATAGTGGAATAGTGTACCACAACTCCAGTGTCTGCCAGATCTTTCTGGAGGATCGGGCAGTCAAACATGGGTTTTGACTTACTTTTCTCACAATCCTGAAGACTTGTTCTGTCTGATATTTTCTTGGTCTTCCAGATCTTGCTTTAACTTCCACTGTTCCTGATGATTTTTACAAAGTTTACTTTCAGTTTATTTTAATTATCCTAAATGTATACTGCATCATTTAAAAAAAAAAACTTTCATTAAAAAAAAAAAAAAAAATTCATAAAAAAAAATTGGCATCTGAAATCATCTTGCTTTGTGAGCATCAACTATTTTCAGTTTGGGAACCAGTGTTCTAGACAACTGCTTAGAAGAACCCATGGTGCTGATTGTTGGGGCAAGGTCAGATGAGTCTGGGCATTTAAAACCTTTGAGATTGACATCACCTGGTCTATCCAGACGATCCATGACACTGTCAGGTCCTAGCTTGCCAAAGGGGGCAGTACAAGGTATTAACTCTGCAGGGTGCCCAAACTTTTGCAGACACCATTTTTTTGTTTTCTGTTATTTTGAAAGTGTAAATGATGGAAATAAAACCTAACTTTTTTGACTTATTATAAGGATGTCTAATCTGTCATTTGATGCCTTTTGGAGATTTTTCCATCTTTTCTTGGCGTCTTTATGCACATTAATAAACTTTTTTACCTGGGGTGCCCAAACTTTCGATCCCCACTGTATCAACAAACCACAAATGAGTATTTGTTGTAAACAGATGCTGATTAAACTATTTCTCTTTATATTGATTATTCTTTTCAGAAAAACTAAAGAAGTTATTGCCTAAATCCAAATCATCTGGCTCTTCTGTGACACACACTATTGCTTTGACAAAACTTGAGCCAGCTGTTATAAGTGCAATCAGCTGTAGCTCTGACAATGTCAAGGCTTTAAAGAGAGTCCTGGAAGCGGTCCTACAACAGCAGCTTGTGGAGAGAGACTTCGATCAGCAAGACCTTTCCAGGCTTGATGAAATGGAAGTGGCAGCAGTTCGGGCCAAAGCCAGAGCTTTAGGTGTCAGCATGGAGCATAGTGTCCGAGCAAGTGCTGGCAACACGACTAAATCTGTAACCAGAGGTCGAGCCGACTCAGGAGAAAATATCATTGTTCTTAAAGGCCTCAAAGAAGATGTCTTGCTTGTGGCTGAGCTGGTGAACAAAGCAGTTCAAAAGGCACTTAGTGAAGACCTACAAGTGCACCAGGTGGAACTGTTGGCTCAGTGTGTTCAGTGGTTCATTGAAAACCAACAGAGAGAATGGCAGCACTTCTCCACGCACCAGAACTACATCCTGGAGGAGGCTCACAAACGGAAACAAGTGTTTGTGAAAGTGGAGACAGTGAACGGCACAAAGTTGAAAGTCAATCTGACAGCACTGGAAGCGACAGATGGGCAGACAGGGAAAACGTACAAAGTGAAACGGTGTGAGGCAGACACAGGTAGGTTCAGTTTAAGTCTCTGCACTTTAAATGGGAAACAAATTATTGATTATTTTCTCCTGTAGCTATTGAGCTTCCTGATTACTGGACTCCAATGGCAGGGGAAAGCTTTAAAAAGGTTAAGTTGGATCCAAATACAAAGGAGTTCCAGAAATTGCCCAGGGATTTAACAAAACTGCTAGATACAAAATCAAAAAGGTAAACACACACTGAATCATGCAAACCCCATAATTCTTTACATACACTAGCAGACTAAACAGGGTAATAACTGTTTTCAAAAGGACTAATTTAATAATGTTGCTGACTCATTTTTGCCAAGATTGAACGCATGCAAAACTACTACCTGTGGCGTCGCTACTCTGTGATGAGACAGCAAATGCTCGCCAAGAACGGCGCAGCAGAACTTGGGGAAAAGTATCTTTATCATGGCACCTCGGCCGAATCATGCAACTGCATCGAGACGGACAGGTTCGACAGAAGCTACGCTGGAATACACGGTACAGTGCTTTCTTTTACAGAATAGCACTATATAGCAGAACCAGCTAAAACTAGGATAACACTCCTAATGCAGCTCTAATTTTGAGTATGAATGCTTGCTACTGTGTTTTCAAGGTGCTGCGTTTGGAAAGGGGGTTTACTTTGCCGTCCAGGCAGAACATTCAGCGAGGTGTTTCTCCCCAGCTGACTCGTCGGGTCTGAAGAGGCTGTACGTGGCCCGTGTCCTCACTGGTCGCTACACTGTGGGTCAACCTTCAATGGTCGCTCCACCCCCACGTGGCACTGACCCCACGGACCGTTACGACAGTTTAGTCAACAACCAGCAAAATACTAACCAGTTTGTGATTTTCCACGATGATCAGGCTTACCCAGAGTACCTCATCACCTTCAGCTAAGAAACCTGTATGACATAATGATGTTTTTTTCATTTACATATATATTTGAACAATTGCAAATGTCCTTGTCCTCAAACACTCTGCATGTGCCCAAGTAAAAACCAGAGGAGGACCAGAGCTTTCTCCGTAGCTGCTCCCAGACTCTGGAACATCCTCTCTAAAAGCTAACTTCTGCACTTTTTTTGACCATTGTTTTTATTCATCTTATTTCTTTTATTTGATACAAGTTTTTGTGTTTGTGGGGAAACTATGTACGTTCAACAAAACACAATTATTCCGCTGATCTTTAAAAATACTTACCGTCATAACAGATAAAGGGATTTTCTGAGTTACAATCATCACTCCTCCATTTGTTCTGATCACCTAGTTTTGCACATTTGTTGCTGTTGTTGTTGTTCTACATTTTCAGTTTTGTGCCAGTTTCTGAAAGACCACCCTTTCACTGTGTAGTCAACAGATTGTTCTTGTATTTGTTTGATGAGAGTCTCGTTGTTTAACTGCTTCAGTCCACTGACCAGGTCGTTGTGGTGTTCTTTGCAGTAGTTCTGAGCCTCTAACCAGTTTTTAAGTGTTTTTTTTAACATGAAGGAAGAGCTGGTTTCTGTAGATAAAGCAGACTAAATGATGTTTGTTGTAGTCGTTCTCCAGTCTTATCTACGGTGGTTGTGAAGTGCAAACAAATTAAGAAAACCAAAAAACCAACAACATTTCAGAAAACCGAAAAAGTAGGTATCGTTTGTGGATGGTATTTTGTACTGCTGATTGGACGAGACATCTGTCACTCAAGCTATACAGGAAGTAGGTATCTAACTTTTTTTCTTATACATGTGTTCGGCCTTTTCAATCTAAGAAAATAATGACAGTTTCCATTAGAGAGCAAGGAGAAAGTAGAAATTATTTAACGCTATTTTGAGGAAGGATGTTCATATGCCCAGATTTTAGATTTGCTAAACAATATCCAAAATGCACATTTACATACACACACCAATCTACAGCCATGTTATTCTGAATTTTTGATTTGTTGATTTGTTCTTTTGTTTTTGTTATGGCTTCACAAATTTTTACTCAACATTAGAATATTTATCTCTTTTTTGTTCAAATTTCCCCTCTATAATTTTATCCAGAAACACAATCATTCTCACAAATAGACACCATTATAGCAAATGTGATACTTAAGTTCAGAACAGCCTATATTTAGCCATTTTTTGTTTTAATTATGCACACACAATTTCCACTATCTAGTGGTGCTCCATTTGTCTTGTTCCACTTTGCCTCACTTTCCCTGTAGTCCCTGAGACCGGTGCCATGTTCTCTTGTTGTTACTTTGTTTAAGCCCAATCCATGCACCTGTACAGTTGTTTCCAGTGTTAATTTTGACAAGAAATTTTAATTTAGTTTTAGTCTTAGTCTTTTGACTTAAATTTCATGCAATTTTAGTCGACTAAAATTAAAATAGATTTAGTCTAATCAAAACAAAAATTCATGAGGTAATAATTTTGACCTTCTGTATCAGATGCTATAAGAAAAATGTTATTTTAACCATATTTTGGAATGATAATCTTTTAATGTAGTTTGTAAGGTTAAATCTTGAAACATGTCCTCAGAAGTAGATGGTTTTGAATACACTATTGTGTCTCTGACTTGACTGTAAGTCCAGTGTAAGCTATATTTAGAACATATCCATTTAAGAACACTGTATGTCCCATAAATGGACGCGCTGCTCAAAACACATGTTTCTGTGTTCTGCTGAAGTCCTGCTTTCTCCTTGTTTAAGCTAAACTTTTACTCTTTCTCCATAACATGTACATTTTTATTTAGCCATGCGCTGTAGCATAAAGACTTTTTTTTAAAGCAAACCAGTGCTTTTGTGCTTCCATAAAGCCATGGTTGTAAGGAAAAAAAGGAAAAAAGAAATTAAAAAAATTGTCAGTAGATTAGTTATTCATTAGTAATGTTTCAGGATACAAGCCCAAATTATTTAAAGAATATTTAAAATGATATTTTATTTATTTTACATATTTTAAATAAAAAATAATATTATATTTAATAATTAGCAATTTAATACATTTGATTTATTTTCTATTTTTATTATACCAGAGCATAAGCACAATAACAATAAAAAATTACGCCCTAATTTAATTTAATGATGTCCGCATCAGTCCGTGCTTTGATCTGCTTGTTACAGGAGCAGCTTATCTGCCCTTGTGTTTTAGCTCAGTTCACTGTTTTGTCCTGTAGAGGGTATGCCTGCAGTGCGTGTGTGGTTGACCTAGTGACAGAGCTCCATGTAGAGTAGAGTAAAAGAGTGCTGTTAGATGGTCGCCTGCACCGAGTCTTGTCTGCTAACCTGTGATACAGGAGATTAGTCAGGAGTGATGTTTTAGTTTGATCATTACATGCATACTATGTCACTATTTTAAGGGCTGCCAAAATGTTCACTAGTTTGAACTTTGTAAAAAATACACATTGAGTGACACAAAGTCAATAATCCACCTCTCACTTTACATATACATTTACATTTAGTCATTTAGCAGACACTTTTATCCAAAGCGACTTACAAGTGAGGATAACAATGGAAGCAATTTTAACAACACAAGGTACAAAAAGCATAAGTGCACCAAAAACTAGTCTGTTAAAACCCAGCACAGTATACAAAGCTAAGGATAGGAGAATTATTGATTTATTTATTTATTTTTTGTGAAGAAAGGAATCAATAGAAAGGAAGTAGAATTCAGTGTTTGTCAGTCAGGTGTTGACGGAAGAGATGTGTTTTCAGTTTTTTTTTTAAAGATGGCTACAGAATCTGCTGATCTTGTAGTGATTTTTACCTTTTTGGGACGGTACCACCAGACGTTGTTCATTTGCAGAGCGCAGGGATCTGGTAGGAACGTAGGTCTGCATTAGTGAGTGAAGATATGAGGGTGCAGAACCAGTAGTGGTCTTGTAGGTCAAGAGCATAGCTTTGAACTTGATGTGGGAGTCAACCGGGAGCCAGTGTAACCTAATGAATAGGGGAGTTACGTGCACTCTCTTTGGTTCGGGTCTTCGGTTAAAGACCACTCTTGACGCTGCATTTTGTATCAGCTGCAGAGGTTTGGTTGTGCAGGCAGGGAGTCCAGCCAGTAGCGCATTGCAATAATCCAGTTTGGACAAGACAAGAGCCTGGACTAGAATTTGTGTAGAGTGCTCTGATAGGAAAGGTCTAATTTTCCTAATGTTGTAGAGGATGAATCTACAGGACCGGGTGGTGATCATCAATTACCACTCCCAGATTTCTGGCAGTGCTGGACGGTGTAATGGTTGATGGGCCTAGTTGAATGGAGAGGTTGTGGTGGGTCTTTGGATTGGTCGGAATCACAAGCAGTTCTGTTTTTGCAAGGTTCAGCTGCAGGTGATGGTCCTTCATCCAAAGTGAGATGTCACTCAGACCTGCCGAGACGCGAGCAGAGAGCAGAGAGACTTGGTCTTCATAAGAATAAAGATTAACATTTTTAAACCCAAATCTGCAGATTACTTTCTTGTTCTTTGATCCTATATAGGACTTATTCCACAAAAAAATAAATAAAACAGCAAGTTAATATTCCAACATATATCTACAAATAGTAACAAATCATATTGTGTTTAAGGGACTCACCTTTGATTTGTTAACCCCGCTGCTCTGCTACTGGTCGTCTCTGTCGCTCTGCTGTGGTCTGCCCTCAGTCTCTGTGTATAAGCTAAATAAATACACAGGCTCTTTTTTTTTCTTTTGAATATGAAAATGTTTATGGTAACCCTAGTTAGTTTCTCAAAATGTATGTTTCCCCACCAATAACTCTCTATTTCATCATCATTCATCCTAATTTCAGATTTTTCAGTAAATATCCATATATCTACATGATCTGTGGACTGCATAATCAAAACTTGTTCTGTGATTTTCTTTCTTAATGTTAAACAAGTTCAACATTGTGCATATGTCTCACTTGTGGTTAAACTGAACTGGCTTCAAAGAACAGCCGTTATGATTCACCATGAAAAATACTGCAACTTTTCATTTTGAAATGACATGAACCGATGAAAGGAAGGATGTGTGTGAAATGCTCCTGATGAAACATCTGCTGCTGAACGTTGCATAATGATAATAAACAGTACAAACTGAACTTGAGCATGAAATGAACTCTATGTCTGTAAACTTGTTTAAGACCGATAGAAGTTGAGGACGTAACCATTTCTTGAAGAACTTTAATAAGACTTCAGGTGAAAACATTGTCCAACAACAAGTCACCTTTCACGGTTTCCTTTACATACTGTGATAATACAATTGTTTGTGTACAGAAAATGAGAATAATTTGCCATTAAAATAATTGCTTTTACATCAGTGTTGTATCAAGTTTTACAGTAGCTAGACGTACATTTTATTATTAAAAAGCTAAATAAAAACCAAACAGAAAACTTAAAATTCAAATACAAAATACTTACAATGTGACATTTATATTTAAAAAGCTGCTTAGAGCACACACACAAACTCAGGTGACCTGGGATTGATTCTGGCTCGTGGCATTTGCCATTTGTTTCCTGATGATCTACACTGACGAGATCCAATATTGTGTAAAGGACTGATTAAGATGTCATTTGTACTTTTGTCGCCTTAATTAAAGACACAGTGTGGAGCCCTTGGGTGACATTCAGTGATCAACAAACCAAATAGAAAATCCAATGATTAATTCAGTTCATATCTTTTTAGTTCAAAAATGTCTTAAAGCATAACTAAATAACATTTTTTACCTTCATAAAGTTTTCTAAGTCCTTACAATGGTTAATTGAGTTGTAGTAGTGTGTTTTTGAAGTGGCTTTACAACAATTCAAAATACACATACCAACCTCCATATGATGGTTGGTGCAGTATGATGAGCGTATCTCGCTAAGAGCATACCAAAATGTCACACACTTTATTTCCTCATCAGTAATTGTGGAACCACCAAAAAGATCTTTGTCTGAAGATGGAGAGCTTTGTAGTCCAGAGTCCAGAGAGAGCTAGTAGTATTTACAACAGTGTGATTCACTGAAGGATGCTGTAGGAGAAGCTTTGCAAATCTTACTTAGTTCTGCTTTAAGCTTTTATAAAAGACTTCAAAAAGAAACAATGCAAATCTTCAGAAGTGCATTCCAGATTCCATTATGTTCAACTGCAAAGCCAGAATATTTACAGTGTACCTTTAATAGGAAGTCTGTGGGAATAGGCTGAGAGTCTGGCTAGTCCACCTGCTCAGTCCCCAAAGCTTTGAGCTCTGGCTCGTTGGCCTCTCCGTCTGCTTCCCTAGCGTTTCTGTCTTTGCTCTTGCCTTTAAACGGGCGTCCAAGTTTGACGGACAGCAAGTGCAGGACGGACCTCTCGTCAGGTAAGGAGCTGTGACTTGTCCGGCCGCTGCGCGAGAAGATGGACGTGCTCCTGCTCTCCGTGTTGGTGGCCTCGAAGAGTTTACCCATGAAGCTAAAGCCAGCCTTGCGGATGTGGGAGCTGCCCGCGAACACATACAGGATAGGGTTTATGGCACTGCTGAAGTAGGCAAATGCAGTCACATTGGGACGAGCAGTCAGTGCAGCCTTGATTGTTGCCTCACTGCCCTGTAACAGACCTGTCACCTGCACAAAACAGACACCAGGAGGATTTTTAATAAAATAAACCAGTTTAATGACTTTTGGGCTGGCACATTTGATCATAGGCGGACTTTGAGATTTATGCTGGGGAGAGAAAACATTTTTCCAAAAATCAGTGAACAGTCAAACTACTGCATGCATAGCCACAGGAAAAATTTTGAGTACATTTAGTCATTTAGCTGACGCTTTTATCCAAAGCGACTTACATTAAGGTACTATTCACCAGTGTTACAGCTGGAACACCACTGTTGGCAAGGTGGGTTAAGTGTCTTGCCCAAGGAAACAACGGCAGTACGAACTGTGGGGAGAGAGGGAATTGAACCTCCTACCGGGGTGGCAGTAGCTCAGTGGGTAGAACGATCGTCCTTCAACCGGAAGGTAGGTGGTTCGATTCCCGCTCTCCCCACAGTTCATACTGTCGTTGAGTCCTTGGGCAAGACACTTAACCCACCTTGCCCCCAGTGGCTGTAACACTGGTAATAACATTAGAACAATGTAAGTCGCTTTGGATAAAAGCGTCAGCTAAATGAATAAATGTAAATAAATGTACCTTCCGTTTGAAGGTACCACTGAGCCACTGTGCCCCGCGAGTGTAGGCTGAACATTAGCTGTAAACGGTCAACAACAGAGCGCAAAAACACTGAGCTGCAATAGTTTGAAAAACAAATTACGCATCCATCACACCAGCCGCTCACGTTATCGCCAGTGTTTAGTTTCATTTTAATGCATTTTTAGGGGAAAGACAAACATATCACACTGAGTATGAACTATTTGAAGCTGTAACTTTAACTCTGAAGCAGCTAACGTGAAGCGAGGCGACCCACCGGCGACCCACAGGCGAGGAGAGCCACCTTTGAGAGACGCATAGAAGCATGTTCGTGCTTCATAAACAGCTACTGCAGCCAACTGTCATAGTCACGAACACGACAGAAGTGTTTTTCTCACATTTGCAAAGCATGTAGCCTTCCAGCAAATAAAACCCAGATCCATGTAAATGAAAAGCACATTAACACCACAGCTTCAACTAAATAATAAATCAGAAGCACTCATCACATCCTACTGTTTTGCTCAGGGTCACTGTCCCAATCACTACCTGAAAATACACTAGAAGTCCAGATGTAGTCCCTTGGCTACTCTTTTGTAATTTTATCTCGCCTTATAAAGTTAGTCTTCTTATACACACGTGGACAAAAATGTTGGTACCCTTCGGTCAATGAAAGAAAAACTCACAATGGTCACAGAAAAAACTTTATTCTGACAAAAGTAATAATAAATAAAAATTCTATGAATGTTAACCAATGAAAGTCAGACATTGTTTTTCAACCATGCTTCAACAAAATTATTTAAAAAAATAAACTCATGGAACAGGCCTGGACAAAATTGTTGGTACCCCTAACTTAATATTTTGTTGCACAACCTTTTGAGGCTATCACTGCAATCAGATGATTCCTGTAACTGTCAATGAGACTTCTGCACCTCTCAGCAGGTATTTTGGCCCCTCATGAGCAAACTGCTCCAGTTGTTTCCGGTTTGAAGGGTGTCTTTTCCAGACGGCATGTTTCAGCTCCTTCCAAAGATGCTCAATAGGATTGAGGTCAGGGCTCATAGAAGGCCACTTTAGAATAGTCCAATGTTTTCCTCTTAACCATTCTTGGGTGTTTTTAGCTGTGTGTTTTGGGTCATTGTCCTGTTGCAAGACCCATGACCTGCGACTGAGACCAGGCTGTCTGACACTGGCCAGCACATTTCTCTCTAGAATCCCTTGATAGTCTTCAGATTTCATTGTACCCTGCACAGATTCAAGACACCCTGTGCCAGATGCAGCAAAGCAGCCCCAGAACATAACAGAGCCTCCTCCATGTTTGACAGTAGGGACAGTGTTCTTTTCTTGATATGCTTCATTTTTCCGTCTGTGAACATAGAGCTGATGTGCCTTTGCAAAAAGTTCCATTTTTGTCTCATCTGTCTCACAGAAGCTTTGTGGCTTGTCAACATGTAGTTTGTCATATTCCAGTCTAGCTTTTTTATGATTTGTTTTCAACAATGGTGTCCTCCTTGGTCGTCTCCCATGTAGTCCACTTTGGCTCAAACAACGACGGATGGTGCGATCTGACACTGATGTTCCTTGAGCATGGAGTTCACCTTGGATCTCTTTAGAAGTCTTTCTGGGCTCTTTTGTTACCATTCAGATTATCCGTCTCTTTGATTTGTCATCAATTTTCCTCCTGTGGCCACGTCCAGGGAGGTTGTCTACAGTCCCATGGATCTTAAATTTGTGAATAATATGTGCAACTGTAGTCACAGGAACATCTAGCTGCTTGGAGATGGTCTTATAGCCTTTACATTTATCATGCTTGTCTATAATTTTCTTTCTATTCTCCTGTGACCACTCTTTCCTTCGCTTCCTCTGGTCCATGTTGAGTGTGGTACACACCATGTCACCAGACAACACAGTGACTACCTGAAGCCCTATAAATAGGCCCACTGACTGATTACAAGATTGTACACACCTGTGATGTTAATTAGTGCACACACCTTAAATTAAAATGTACATTTGGTCACATTATTTACAGTCTTTTCTAGGGGTACCATCAATTTTGTCCAGGCCTGTTCCATGAGTTTATTTTTTTAAATAATTCTGTTGAAGCATAATTGAAAAACAATGTCTGACTTTCATTGGTTAACATTCATAGAATTTTTATTTATTATTACTTTTGTCAGAATAAAGTTTTTCCTGTGACCATTGTGAGTTTTTCTTTCATTGACCGAAGGGTACCAACATTTTTGTCCACGTGTGTAAAATCCTGTAAATTGTCCATGTCTTTTACATCCACTGCTAAAATCATATTGAATTTGTACCAAACTTCCTGCTAATGCTAACCTACATTTACCTTGTACTTTTAAACGATTAGCCCCTCAGGGTTTTGCCCAGAAACAACTTACTTACAACAACCTGCGAATTATCTGATTGGCTGATTATTTCCACAACAATCACTATTGCTCCACTCAGTGTATTTCACCAACACCCAGGGGTTTGTACACAATAACCACAGCTACACTTTTGTAAACATGGACACTTTGTACCTCATTTGAAATTACTTGAGATTCCCCAACACCTTAAACACAATTAGCAACGGTAACTCCAAACTATTTGCGAATGTAGTGACATATTTCATCTGCCAAAGCGATGGGAAGAGAGGTCACGGCGGAGAAAGGGGGTAGAGGTGTTGGAGGCCATCGGGAAATCCACTTAAGAGTCTGTGCCACCCCTGACACCCCACAAAATCCGCCCATTTTATATTAAAGATGATACAGGCCAAAACACATTGTCAAAAACACTACACACACTTGTCTGTATTATGTCATATTTCATGTTGAAATTAAGATCTTGTGTAAACATTTCTAGCAGGAACAGATAGTGATGGCATCACCCTCTGTTATCTATGGCAGAATAGTTTCTTCCTCTTGCAACACCTCTTGCATTTTCTTTAATTTTTTTAACCATATATTTTAAACAAACTTCATACATTGTGACGTCAGCATACACCTCATAAATAAACTCGCCTCTATGATGTTGACAATGTGATAGGGCAACCAGAATATGGCAAAGGCCAGGATGATGAACAGAATGAGCCGACTTCCCTGGCCCCGCTGCTGGAACATGGCGCTCTGCAGGCGGCAGAACACAGATGCGTAGCACGTGATGATGATAATTAACGGCACCAGGCAGGCCATCACGGTCTCAAAAAGATATTGGAAGACCTTGTGACCTATGCTGTTCCAGTGGTATGGTAGACATATGTTCACAGTCATGTTAGAGATCTCCTGCGTTATGTTGCTGCCACAGAAAAAGTGGAGAAACACAAATGTTAAACAGTTGATGTAATATTTTGACGTCAGATACAACCATTGGTGACTCATATTTCTTTCTGTCTGTAATTCACTGTTTTATATCTTTCTTCACAGATATGGAGCATTTTGGGCACATATTTTAGTCAATTAACACTCAGTTACTAAAGAGAGCATAAATAGCTGTAGTTTATTAAAAAGCCCAAATCATTAGACCTTTCTAATAATCCTGCATACTCTTTATTTTAACATAACATTGTCTTTTCATTCTGAGTTTGATTCCTGAAGAATCTATCTATCTATAAGTTGAGGTTCAGATTGAGTTTATAAAGCTAATACAGTCTCAACATGCAATTCCAAATCTCAGACACCTTCTCTAAAGATCCTATGCATATCCTACTGGGTATCAGGAAACAGCAGAAAGTGAAAATAAATGTATTAGAAATGTTGGTTTTTTTAATGCCCCTAACCAAAAAAACATGAATACTCATCTCCCTCAGCAGTGCTCAGTTTGTCTTCTCTAGGCCTTGAAATTATGTGGAGATTTAATTGTATATTTTTCCAAGACAGTCAAATGCAGAGCGTGTTATCAGTTAGAAGAGGGCTTCTTACCTGCGATAGAAAGGCATGGGCAGTGACAGAATTAAAGCCATCGCCCAAATCCCGAGCAGTAGAAACAACAAGCAGCGTTTGGTCCTCATCCTATGAGACAAAAACGGTTGGGTGACGGCCAGCCAGCGGTCCACACTCATCAGGCAGATCAGGTAAATGGACACGTACATGTTGACACTGGACAGGTAATGCACCAGCTTGCACGCTGCTGAGCCAAACTCCCAGTCTTTGCCTCTAGCGAGGAAGCGCAGGAATAACGGAGCGAGGAGCAGCACAAAGGCATCAGCCATGGCCAAGTTTAACACCAACAAGCAGGTCACTGAGCGCTTCTTAACCCGACAAATCACAGACCAAACCACAAACAAGTTCCCGGGAAAGCCCAGCACAAAGGCCAGGGTCAGGATGACAATGCCCACCTGATCGGAAAGGGTGATGGGAAGAGAGGTCATGGCGGAGAAATGGGTAGAGGTGTTGGAGGTCATCGGGAAATCCACTTAAGAGTCTGAGGTGTTGTACAGGACTGTCAGCCTTCAAGAGGAAATAGAAAAGAGGATGTTTTAGACTCAGAGTGGTTTAAATGTTGCATAATACTACTTGTTTGTGCTACTTGCAGTCGAATATCAACACAAGCAGTTTGTAAAAAAGCAGTCATAGTCACTTTTATTGACTTCATTTTCTTCTGAGATAATGAGAAAATTAAGAAGTTATCTTGGGAAAATGACAAAATTAACTTGTAATAATAGATAGAAAAGATAATGGGTGTTTTCAGACGTTTTGTCTCTAATTTCAAGAGTCAATTCTGAGATCAACTGGTAGAGAGCTAAGATTATATTTTTAGAGGAAGGAGTTTGACCTGAAACCAAACTTGATGGAACCAGGCTGTTCTGGTCTCATAGTCGTTAGCTATAAAAGGGCAGTTCACTTCTGATATGCGAGTCGTTAAAGGTTCAGGTGTAGTGTCACTGTCTCATTCAGGTGTTTTTCTTCTTCTAGAGTGAAACTGTTTTGATTGAGGTTTCAAAACACTGTTGAAAATACTAAGCAACATGAATCTGTGGCCACCTCCTCTTCTCATTGAGGGCTTTGAAAAAAAAAGAGGCTTCCTTCACACTATTCTCTGGACCGTGTGTGTTGGCTTCCTATAAACTTCTACTTGGAGTTTCCTGTCCTCACAAAAAAAAAAAAACACTGCACAGTCTGAAAGCCAGGCAATTGTCTATGGCATCTTCACGGGTGAACTTGATGTTCTTGTCCACTGCGTTGATGTGTTCTGTGAAAGCTTCTACTTCCTGGGTACTGACCCAAGTGTCATCAACATATCTGAACCAGTGACTGGGCACTGTACGTGGGAAAGAAGCAGAGCTCTGTTCTCCACTTCCTCCAAGTACAAAGTAACCTTTGGCTGAAAGTAGGTCCTGACAAGCCATCCAAAACTGTCTGGAGGTCCTAGTGAGGCACCACCTCACCCTACGTGCACCCCGAAGAAACCCCTTAACCAGGGGTTGACTACGTGGCGAGAAGCGTCAAAACACGCAAACACCGCCAGAGTCGATGTAGCACGACCACTATACAGGAGTCACTGTAGAAATTCCAGGACCACCTTGACTGAAAACCCACAGGGGTCCAAAGCCCTGTCTCCATACCAAGCGGCGAAGAGGTGCCAATGGGTGCCCTGGCCGTGGAAGGCACCCTAGCACACTGGATGGTGGACACTACAGCAGGGGGAAAAGCTATACTCGTCAGCCTCCACCTCTCAACCTCAGGATCAGTGGACCGGAAAGGGACAGGACTGAAGAAGGCCCGTAGGTGGGCGGAGCACACACAAAATATAATGTTAGGATTTACCTTAAATTACTGCAAACAGCAGTGGACACAGAGCAATATAGGATAAACTATCCAGGACAATTCAAGAAGAAACAAATAAGAAAAAAGAGCTTATTGGTGGCAAACCGTTCAGCTTCTGATGATTTATTTCAGAAAAGTACACTCACCTATTATTACATGTTATTACTGTATTAGTACACTACAGTCATTACAATGATCTCACATTCATACATATTTACACACATACCTAAATGTCCTTGCTACATTTCTAAAAAAAATAAATGTTTAATAAAGGGTGCTCTGCATCAAAACCTACAAAAGAGCCTAACTCCAAACTAACTCCCATTTAGGATTCAAAACATAATTAGTAATCATGAGTTTTCCAAAGGAGTAAATACTGTAAAAAAATTTGCTTTGGCAAGATTGGTAGCACAAGAGAGAAAAGCAAGAAGGAAGGCCCCAAGTTTGAGTCCTACAAAACACATATAGTACAAGTAGTCATCAATTATCAGACAAAAGTAAGTCAATGCACTAAACACTTATTACATTCCTCAGAGATTTTGGTCCATATTGACAAGACACCATGATGGATGTGGTGACTGTGGAGGCCATTTGAGTAAATTGTCATGTTCAAGAAACCAGTTTGAGATGATTTGAGCTTTGTGACAAGGTGCATTATCCTGCTGGAAGTAGACATAAGAAGGTGGGTACACTGTAGTCATAAACGAATGGACATGGTCAGCAACAATACTCAGGTATGCTGTGACGTTTAAACAATCCTCATTTGGTACTAAGGGACCAAAATGTGCCAAAGAAATATTCCCCACACCATTACACCACAACCAGCAACCGTTGAGACAAGGCAGGATCCATGTTCTTTATTCCAAATTCTGACCCTAACATCTGAATGTTGCAGCAAAAGATCAAGACTCATCAGTCCAGGCAAAGTTTTTCCACTCTTGGTGAGCATGTGTGAATTGTAGCCTCTGTTTCCTGTTCTTGGTTGACAGGAGTGGCACCTGGTGTGGTCTTCTGCTGCTGTAGCCCATCTGCTTCAGGGTTTAAAGTGTTGTGCATTCAGAGATGGTATTCTGCACACCTTGGTTGTAAGAAGTGGTTATTTGAGTTATTGTTGCCTTTCTATCATTTCTAAGCAGTCTACCCATTCTCCTCTGATATGAACAAGGCACTTTTTGTCTACAGAACTGCCAATCACCGGATATTTTCTCTTTTTTGGAACATTCTCTGTAAACCCTAGAGATTGTTCTGTGTAAAAATCCCAGTAGATCAGCAGTTTTTGAAATACTCAAACCAATTATTCCACATTCAAAGTCACTTAAATCCCCTTTCTTTCCCATTCTGACACTTGGTATGAACTTCAGCAAGTTGACTTCATTAACCTCTAGATGACTAAATGCATTGAGTTTCTGCCATGTGATTGGTTGATTAGAAATTTGTGTTACCAGACAATTACAATAACAGCTGTCTCCTTTAACTTGTTTCCATAGTAACCACTCTTATACTCTTTTCAAACTTGTCCTAAATAAATAATACTAGGAATGAAACATGAACAAACAAAGACTAACACCAAACATTACAACGCTTTGTTGCCTAATAGAGGCCAGGTGAGTAGATTACTTAAGGTATTCAGTTTTTACAAAAATAGTGGAAAAATTCAAAACCTTACAAAATTACCTCCCCCTAGTGGAACAATTAGTAAATATTTCACATCTCAGTTCAGGGATACTCCTCTACACATTACCGTATTTTTCGCACCATAAGACGCACTTTTTCTTCACCAAATAGTGGGAGGAAAAGTGTCTGCATCTAATGGTCCGCAGGCACTTTTTTATGGTCCGCAGGCTGCCGCTCTGCAACATGAGACGAGTTGCAGAGTGGCAGCGGGTCCCCCGGGACCTTCCGTGTCCCTGGAAACTGCATCATCCCTCCCCCGCCCCGTGTCCAGGCTTCTCAGTAGTCCACTGAGATACTGGCAGAGTGGCCGCGACATTGCTTCAGATAAAAATTAGAAGTTAAGTCAAATATTTTTTCTTTACCTGATGAAATTGGAACAAGTTGAACTCACTCATTGTGGCAAAACTGTAATTGGAGAACTCTAATCCTAAAATGTATGTTTTTTTTATTTTTAAATAAATCCACATTGTTGGATGATTTATTTATTTTTTTGACACATGGTTGAACTGAGCACCTGTTTCCTAGGTGTGTTGTCATCCACGACCCCTCCCCTGTTTGTCTGAGGTCATGAGACTGTAACATAGGGGTGCGAAGACTCAGGTGGCAGATCGGTTGTTCTATAACTGGAAGGTTGTCGAGTCAGTTTTATGTCTATATGTCTCAGTCACCCAAAAGTGCTCTAAAGGCAGTGCAGAGATAAAATTAATACAGATAAACCATATAAAGTAAAACAATTATACACAATTAAACCAAGATAAAAACATAAAACCAAGATAATCCCAACTAGCTAAAGTTGAACGCTAAAGAAAAGAAGTGGGTCTCCAGCCTGGTCTTAAACTGCTCCAAGGACTGGGCAGATCTAATCTGGAGAGGGGGGCTTTTACACAGTTTAGGGGCGGTGCCTGATAAAGCTCTGTCACCTCTTGTTGCAAGCCTAGATTTGGACACAGCCAAAAGAAACTGATCTGCAGACCTCAGAGCTCTTGGGGGGTTGGTGGTTTGGTTTCCCCGTCCCCAGGTCATACTGTTTTTGAGTCCTTGGGCAAGACACTTCATCCACCTTGCCTCCAGTGCCACAGTTCTGGTGTATGAATGTTTGTGAATGTTCGGTGATGGTCGGACAGGCCCTAGGCACAAAATGGCTGTCTTGTCTCTGTCAGTCTGCCCCAGTGCAGCTGTGGCTACAGACATAGATTACTACCACCAGTGTGTGACTGTGGAGTGAAAGAATAATAATAGTAAAGTGCGATGTAGTAAATCTAATCCATTATTATTATTATACAGTGAAAAGCTCATTGCTAAGTTGCTTTTACAATAACAAAACGACAACTGAATTGAGCCATTTTATTAGAATTAGAACAGACAACTGAAATTCCTTTACATTTGTATGTTTAAAAACTTCAGACAAATAGGACAACATCACCAGTGTTTCTAAAGATTTTGGGGGTCCCAGGCAGAAGGTACCACACAAGACACATTAAACCTGAGGCACATAAAACTAATAATGAATTTCTGCACAGTGGAAGAGTGGAAATTTATTGTCATCCATACACAAATACCTATTTAAAAATGTTTTTAAACTCTTATTATAATGTTTTGCCCATTATAACACCTCTGGACAACATAAACATTTACTGTGAACTGCATATGACACAGTTTGACAGTTCCTTCGTCGTCACTTCAACTTGAAATATCAACAAAGAGAGTCACAGAAACCACATAACTTACATACAGACATTTGACCTATTTTTCTCTTTTCCTGTCTAGGGAGGATCTTACAATACCAGAGAAACCACCCAATGCCTTGACTACTGACATGCAGTCTATGCTTAAATCTGTTTATGGAACAAATCCTCTTACTGTGGTGCTTTTGTGTCAGGACTTAGATTACAGTTATGAAGGCATTTGGGGATATTAAATAAAGTTTATACATAAATCTGTTGCTTAATCTTGCCACAGAAGGTCACAAGCCAGCGTACCTTTTGTGCTGGTCCCAAGCCCGGATAATTAGAGAGGGTTGTGTCAGGAAGGACATCCAACAGAAAACCTTTACCAAATCCAATATGCAAATCTTGATTGGATCGGTCAGAGCCTGGGTTAACAACGACCGCTATCGGTGTCATTGACCTATAAGGTACTGTTGGAACTTGTGATACTGTTGGTCGAAGAAGCAGAGGAAGAAGGCATTTCTGTAGGAAGAGAGAGAATAAGAAAGGCAGGAGAAAGGACTGAAAGCAGTGGTGCAATGAAGAATTTAAGGAAAAGAACACCATACCAACAGTCAAGCACGGTGGAGGATCCATAATGCTTTGGGGCTGCTTTGCTGCATCTGGTACTGGAGGCCTTGACCGTATCAAAGGCATCATGAAATCAGAAGATTATCAAGCAATTCTAGAGCGAAATGTCTTGCCCAGTGTAAGGAAACTTGGTTTGAGGCGAAGATCATGGGTACTCCAGCAAGATAAAGACCCAAAGCACACCTCCAAAAGCACGCAGGAATGGTTGAAAGGGAAAAAAATTACTGTTTTAAAATGGCCAGCAATGAGTCCTGATCTCAATCCAATTGAAAATCTTTGGGGGGAGCTGAAAACTGCCATTGGAGAAAGGAACCCTGCAAATGTTCAAGAGCTTGAGCATATTGCAAAGGAAGTGTGGGAGAAAATGCCACCCGAGAAGTGCATGAAGCTTATCGATGGTTATAAGAAACGTTTGGAGGCTGTCATCGCTGCCAAAGGGTGTGCAACCAAATATTAAGGAGGGGTGCCAGTATTAGTGCACATGCTGGTTTTCTGTTTTTTCTTTATAATTACAATATCTATGTTGAAATAACAATTGTCTTTGTTAAATTACTTTGGACCTCCAATTAAAAGATCCTGCTGATATAAATTTGGTACATTTCCATTTATTTCTGAAGACATTCACTCAGTTATGCAAAACATGAAGGGGTGCCAATAATGGTGAGCAGGACTGTAAAGCTGCAGGTGTCAAAGGTAAAGCTGCAGGTGCTAAAGGTAAAGCTGCAGGTGCTAAAGGTAAAGCTGCAGGCGCTAAAGGTAAAGCTGCAGGCGCTACGCGCTGACGGCTTCCCTTCCCAACATCCACTTCACTACCGCGGCCAGAGCGACTAGTTTTCCTCCCGTTTCATCAGTTTCACTGATGTTTGGTAAAATGTGGGAAAAACAGCGTGTGCTTTATGAGAGACACTGAGAAAGGCACGAGCAGTGGCGCAAATGTCCAAGTTACACACGCACTCACTCTCACTCATTCTCACTTTCACTCGGCTGAAAAGACTCTAAAGGTAGATGTTCTCCCTCAGAATCAGAGTCAGCCATTACTAATACCAAAGCTTCATCACAGGTGTATTTTTTATTTGTTATTTTCATGTTTAGCAGCTCGCGTGCAGAGAATGAGGCTTCTATTGAGCCGGTCCTGACACTCCCACTGAGACGCGCCTTTGAGGTCTTCTTCTACAAACATTTTTTAATGGCAACACAAGGAACGACTAATTTTGCAAAATGTAATTGAGTAAAAAGTAAGATATTTGACTTTGAAATGTAGTGAAGTTAAAGTAAAAAGTATCCCCAAATGGAAATACTTAGTAAAGTACAGATACTGGAAAAAACTACTTAAGTACAGTAACGAATTACATTTACTTCGTTGATGTCCAGCGCTGACTAAAAGTAGGGACTTTGAATGTTGGTTCGATGACAGGTAAAGGTTGAGAGCTGGTAGAGATGATGCAGAGGAGGAATGTCAACCTTCTGTGTGTCTAAGAGACCAGGTGGAAAGGTAGCAAGGCCAAAAGCATTGGAGCAGGTTTTAAACTGTTTTATCATGGACAGGAAGAGAACTGGAGTTTGTGAAGAATGTTCTGGAGGTAAAGAAAGTGCCATAAGTTAATAAGACAGGTAGGAAGGTGCTAGATGTGCCATCTTGAAGGATTAAAGAAGACAAGGCGACTTGGTGGTAGAATATGGACATGAATATGTTCAGGAGAGTATCCAGAGGAAGAGGTTGGCTAGGAACAAATGGGACAGTGAGAGGACTGAGGACAGTAGACAGGAATATAGGAAGATGCAGCGTGAGGTTAAAATAGAGGTGACAAAATCCAAACAGAAAGCTTATGAGGACATGTATGTAAGGTTAGGTTTAGACACTGTTATTCAAACAAGCTTTTAGTTGACTGGGTTTTATTCTGGAATTTTAAAATAGTTTATAGTTAATATATTGATAATATATTTTATTATTTTGGTAGCACTTTGTAAAGCACTTTGTGATTTTATTTGTGAAAAGCACTCTTTAAATAAACTTTACTTACTTACTCACATTTAGTTTATTCTTGATAGTTAATAACATTTTTTATTTATTTATTATTTATTATTTTATTTATTTAAGGGCCAACATTCTCCCTAAAAAACAGAAATGAGTAATCTGTTTTTTTCGTTTCTTTTATGACCAATAAAAACTGAACTTAAAGATGAGCCAATGAAAGGAAGGATGTGTGTGAAATGCTCCTGATGCAACATGTACTGCTCAACGTTGCATGATTAACAGCACACTTTGAACATGAAATGAACTCTATGTCCGTTAGAATGAATTTGAGGATGTAACCATTTCTTTAAGAACTTTATTAAGAAATCAGATGTAAACATTAGCCAACAACAAGTCACCTTTCACTGCTGCGGTGGCTCACCTGCTAGAGCACACACCACAAACTCAGGCTTAGGTCATTTGCCCAATGTCACTCTCTCTATCTCCCTTTTTTCTAATGATTTGACATTGAGGATCAAATAAATGTAAAAAGGCCAAAAGTAAATAAAAAGTTGTCAAACTCAAATACATTTGATTCTTCAGTTAAAAATTCAGTTGGAAGTAAATTGTTACACAGTACGGTACTTTTTTAACAAATGATACTTCAAAGAAAATTTATTTAGACTTGTCTTTATTTATTTCTGAAGAAGGTTTTGACTAGGCTATTCAGTAAGTAAGTAATCTTCAGCAGTGCATCAAGATTCCGGTTCATTCCAGCTAGCTGGACACATAGTGGAAAACTACTGATCCTCTGGCAGAAAGTGCCCCCTACTGTGTGAGGTGTGGCCAAAGGTTAGGACTTTTAGGGCATTAAGTTGACCAGCAGCACACCACGTGGGCTGACCTTATACATTTTTCAGAGTGGAATTAAACAGACAAACTTTACATTGGTTTTATTGTTTTTATTCTTGTCGTTTTAGCTCCAGCACTCGTACCAAAAGAGTAACATACCTTTAATAAAAAGGGGGAATAGGCTGAGAGTCTGGCTAGTCCACCTGCTCAGTGCCCAGAGTTGTGAGCTCTGGCTCGTTGGCCTCTCCGTCTGTCTCACTAGCGCTTCTGTCTTTGCTCTTGCCTTTAAATGGCCATCCCAGTTTGACAGACAGCGATTGCAGGACGGAGCTCTTGTCAGGTAAAGAGCTGTGACTTGTCAGGTCGCTGCGCGGGAAGATGGACGTGGTCCTGCTCTCCAAGTTGGTGGCCTCGAAGAGTTTACCCATAAAGCTATTGCCGGCCTTGCGAATGTGGGAGCTGCCCGCAAACACATACAGGATGGGGTTTATGACACTGCTGAAGTAGGCAAATGCAGTCACATTGGGACGAACGGTCAGTGCAGCCTTGATTGTTGCCTTACTGCCCTGTAACAGACCTGCCACCTGCACAACACAGACACCAGAAGGATATTTAATAAAATAAGCCCCTGAACTGGCACATTTAATCTTAAATATGATACAGTTTAAAATCCATTCATCCATCTTCTACCGCTTATCCAGGTCCGGGTCGTGAGGGCAGCAGTCTAAGCAGAGACGCCCAGACTTCCCTCTCACCAGACACTTCCTCCAGCTCTTCCGGGGGGATACCAAGGCGTTCCCAGGCCAGTCGAGAGACATAGTCCCTCCAGCGTGTCCTAGGTCTTCCCCGGGTCTCCTCCCGGTAGGACATGCCCAGAACACCTCCCTAGGGAGGCGTCCAGGAGGCATTCGAAACAGATGCTCGTGCCACCTCAGCTGGCTCCTCTCAATGTGGAGGAACAGCGGCTCCTCCCGAGTGACCGAGCTCCTCACCCTATCTCTAAGGGAGCGCCCCGCCACCCTGTAGAGAAACCTCATTTCGGCCGCTTGTATCCGGGATCTTGTTCTTTCGGTCATGACCCAAAGCTCATGACTATAGGTGAGAGTAGAAAAGTAGATTGACCGGTAAATCGAGAGCTTTTCTTACAGCTCAGCTCCTTCTTCACCACAACAGACCGGTACATCGACTGCATCACTGCACTGATCCGTCTGTCAATCTCACCCTCCCTCCTTCCCTCACTCGTGAACAAGACCCCAAGATACTTGAACTCCTCCACTTGAGGCAGGAGCTCTCCACCAACCTGAAGGGGGCAAGCCACCCTTTTCCGACTGAGAACCATGGTCTCGGACTTGGAGGTGCTGATCCTAATACCAGCCACTTCACACTTGGCTGCAAACCGTCCCAGTGCACACTGAAGGTCCTGGCTTGATGGAGCCAACAGGACAACATCATCTGCAAAAAGCAAAGACGAGATCCTGTGGTCTCCAAACCAGACTCCCTCCGGCCCCTGGCTGCGCCTAGAAATCCTGTCCATAAAGATAATGAACAGGACCGGTGACAAAGGGCAGCCCTGCCGGAGTCCAACATGCACCGGGAACAGGTCTGACTTACTGCCGGCAATGTGAACCAAGCTCCTGCTCCGGTTGTACAGTGACCGGACAGCCCTTAGCAAAGGGCCCCGGACCCCATACTCCCAGAGCAAACCCAACAGGGCGCCGCGAGGGACACGGTCGAATGCCTTCTCCAGATCCACAAAACTGGTTTTGGACTGGAACTGGAAACTGTGGACTGGTTGGGCAAACTCCCATAAACCCTCCAGCACCCTGGAGAGGGTATAGAGCTGATCCAGTGTCCCACGACCGGGACGAAAACCGGATTCGAGAGTTGCCACCACGACAGGCACCGGAGACTTTACAGCCACAGCTCTGCCGGAGGTGGGAGTTGAAGATCTTTCTGACAGGGGGCTCGGTCAAACGTTCCCAAAAGACCCTCACTGTATGTTTGGGTCTGCCAAGTCTGTCCAGCTTTCTCCCCCGCCATTGGAACCAACTCACCACCAGGTGGTGATCAGTTGACAGCTCCGGCCCTCTCTTCACCCGAGTGTCCAAGACATATGGCCGGAGGTCAGATGAAGCAGCTACAAAGTCGATCATCGATCTCCGCCTAGGGTGTCCTGGTGCCACGTGCACTGGTGGACACACTTTTCCTTCAACATATGAACAAACTGTGACTAGCACAGAAGTCCAATAACAGAACACTGCTCGGGTTCAGATCCAGGGGGCCATTCCTCCCAATCACGCCCCTCCAGGTGTCACTGTCGCTGCCCACGTGAGCATTGAAGTCCCCCAGTAGAACGACGGAGTCCCCGGTCGGAGCGCTTTCCAGCACCCCCTACCAGAGACTCCAAGAAGGCCAGGTACTCTGTACTGCCATCTTGCCCATAAGCACAAGTAACAGTGAAAGACCTACAGTATTCCTGACCCGAAGGCGCAGGGAAGCGACCCTCTCGTTTACAGGGGTGAACTCCAACACATGGCGGCTTAGATGGGGGCTATGAGCAAGCTCACACCAGGCCGCCGCCTCTCACTGCAGGAGATTCCAGAGTAGTAGAGAGTCCAACCTCTCTCAAGGATTCAGGTTCCGGAGCCCAAGCTGTACGTGGAGGTGAGCCCGACTATCGGTATCTCTCAACCTCCCGCACAAGCTCAGGCTCCTTCCCCGCCAGCTTTGTGACATTCCATGTCCCTAGCGCCAGATTCTGTGTCCGGGGATTGGGTCGTCGAGGCCTCCGCCTTCGACTGCCACCCAATTCACTTTGCACCAGCCCCTTATGGCTCCTCCCGCAGGTGGTAGGCCCACGGGAGTTTAAAATGTCATCCGCAATGTTAGCACTTCTTTTTTTTTACAGATTGTTGAAAAACACAACACACTCACATGCTTTACCATGTCAAATTGTGTTGAAATTGTAATCTTGTGAAAGCATGTCTTGCAAGGAAATAATTGCATCATCCTCTGATTTCTTTTGGTCAAGGAAAGCTTTGTTTTAAGGAAGTATATTTTATTATTTTCTTTTTCCTTTTTTTTTCTTAGACCAAATAAAAATAAAAAAAACAAAAAATAAATTTGTTTCTTTTTTTTTATTTCAAATTTTTTAACCATAGATTTAACAAACCTTCTACATTGTGAAATCAGCGTACAAACCATAAATAAACTCACCTCTATGATGTTGATGATGTGATAGGGCAACCAGAATATGGCAAAGGCCAGGATGATGAACAGGATGAGCCGACTTCCCTGGCCCCGCTGCTGGAACATGGCGCTCTGCAGGCGGCAGATCACAGATGCGTAGCACGTGTTGATGACTATGAACGGCACCAGGCAGCCCATTACGGTCTCAAACAGATACTGGAAGACCGTGTGACCTATGCCGTCCCAGCGGTACGGCACACACCAGTTTACGCTCATGTTTAAGATCTGCCGCGCTATGTTGCTGCCACAAAAAAAGCGGAAAAGCACAAATGTTAAACAGTCGATGCAATATTTTGGTGTTAGATACAACCATTAGTGACTTTATATTTCTTTCCATCTGTAATTCACTGTTTTATTTCTTTCTTCACAGACATAGAGCATTTTGGGAACATATATTTTAGACAAGTAACACTCAAGGACTAAAAAAAGCATAAATAGCATCTAACAAATGAATGAAGATTATTCCACAGCTCGATTTGATTCTTTAAAATATAATTTTTTTAAATAATCCATTTCTTTATTATTTGAGTAAGTTAAGTTTTAGTATGGGTTTATAAGGCTAATACAGTCTCAACAAGCTTAAATTTACTTTCCTTTGTTACCTACAGTTAAATATTATCATAACCTTTTTTAGCCTATTTAACCTATTTTAATTGTGAATGGGGTTATTTGGCCATTTTTCAGAGAATATGAATGATAACACAAAAACCTTTCTTTTACTCATAGTTAGAGGTTGGGTGAAGCCATTAACTGTCAAACAACTGTGTTTACTTTTTTTAAAACATAAAAATCTTTGAGTTTCTGGACTCCTGACAGAACCTTGCATCCCTAATTCAGTGCTGCTCTGACAAGGATCAAAGGATCTGCGGGAAAAAGTAACTGAACTGTACAAAACAGGAAAGGTATATAAAAAGATATTCAAGGAAGTGAGAATGCCAGCAGTGTTCAAAATCTAATAAAGAAGTGGAATCAAACCATAAACCCAAAATGTAAACCACAACTGCAAGGGAACTTGTTTGGGATGCAAAGAAAAACCTACAAATAACTTTAGCTGAAATACAGGACTTTCTGGAAAAAAAGTGGTGTCGCTTTTCCAGATGCACAATAAAGAGGCACTTGAGGAAAAATGGGCCATTTCTACGCAAATGCCACAAAGCATCCTGCTTACAATACACCAAACTTGGCCACAACCATAAACGTCTCTGGGGAGATCTCAAACATGCAGTTCATGCAAGACAGTCCAAGAATTTACAGGAACCGGAGACCTTTTGCCAAAAAGAATGGGCAGCTTTACCATCTGAGAAAATCCATCCACAACTACCATAAAAGAAGGTGGCAATACACAGTATTAAGAACTGGGGTATGTAAACTTTTGATCACATTTGGGTAGTTTCTGTTGTCATTATTATTTAAAAATACTAAAAACAATTATTTGACAATAAATGAATTCACACAACCAACTAACTAAAATTATGAGCACAACTGTAAGTGCTAATATTCGGCCAACTTCTCACCTCAATGTCAAGTGGTGCACAGTAATTCTGGTGGTAGAGCGGTCTACCTATAACCGGAAGGTTGGTGGTTTGAATCGCACTCCCCCCAGTTAATGCAGTCATTGTGTCCTTACAACAAGACCCACCTTGTCTCCAGTAACACAGCACAGATTTGGGAATGTGGGACTATTCTGGACTTTTCCTTCCACCTTCTTCACAAAGTCCTGGTCAGCTGCAAGAGCTCGTTTAGCAAAAGACTGTTACTGCCACACTGCTCCACCGAGAGACACAGGTCCTGAACAGACAGAAATGAGCATAAGGCTACTTGTCTCTGTTCTTTATTATTCTTGAACATTCAGTTGTTCATTTGTTTGTAATGACCTGCTTTTTCTGTCATGTGTTTGGGTCCATGTTCTGTGTCTGTGCTGTCTTTTTAATTATGAATGTGTTTAAGCCCTTTTAACATCAAGGCCAGGGGACTACAGATGAAATATAGCCTTTTGTTGTATGAAACTGCATTGTCCCCTTTGAAATAAACAAACCTAAACCTACCTAAATGTGGCTGTGTGGTCATCAACATGTACTTTCCTAATCAAATAAATAAATAAAAAATCTTTGAAAATACAACAGGTTTGTTGGTAAGTAAGTTAAGCCTTGTTATTACCAACAAGTCAGAAACAAATCTTTAATTTTTTTCTTGACTTGTTGGCAATACCTCATTGTGCGGTCACGCCTTAAAGTGTTTGCTAACCATTAAGACTATTAGTTGATAATTTAGAAATTTTTAAGTAAACACAGATAATTAGTTGTAAAGGTGATAGTAAAGAGACAGATTGCAATTCTAAAACTAATATTACCTTCTCTCCAGATCCTATGCATATCTTATTGGGTAATAAAAGCAGCAAAAAAAAATTCTATGTAGTTCTTTTAATGCCCCAAACCCCAAAAATATGAATACGCTTCTCCCTCAGCAGTGCTCTGTTAATCTTCTCTAGGCCTCAAGATTTTGTGGAGATTTATGTTTAGATTTTTCCAAGACAGTCAAATGCAAAGAGTGTTTTCAAGTGGAAGAGGGCTTCTTACCTGCGATAGAAAGGCATGGGCAATGACAGGGCGAAAGCCATCGTCCAAGTCCCGAGCAGTAGAAACAACAAGCAGCGTTTGGTCCTCATCCTATGAGACAAAAACGGTCGGCTGACAGCCAGCCAGCGGTCCACACTCATCAGGCAGATCAGGTAAATGGACACGTACATGTTGACACTGGTCAGGTAATGCACCAGCTTGCACGCTGCTGAGCCAAACTCCCAGTCTTTGCCTCTAGCGAGGTAGCGCAGGAATAACGGAGCACTGAGCAGCACAAAGGCATCAGCCATGGCCAAGTTTAACACCAACAAGCACGTCACTGAGCGCTTCTTAACCCGACAAACCACAGACCAAACCACAAACAAGTTCCCGGGAAAGCCCAGCACAAAGGCCAGGGTCAGGATGACAATGCCCACCTGACCAGAGGGGGTGATGGGAAGAGAGGTCATGGCGGAGGAAGGTGTGGTGGCATTGGAGGCCATCGGGAAATCCACTTAAGAGTCTGAGGTGTTGGTACAGGTCTGTCAGCCTTCAGGAGGAAACAGAAAAGAGGATGTTTTAGACTCAGAGTGGTTTAAATGTTGCATAATACTACTTCTTGTTTGTGCTTGCTTACAACAATTCATAGAAAATCTTTCTGTCACTGTTTTATTACTTATGGTGAGGATATGTGAAACACAAACATACATACTGAAACAGGATACAAGACAATACAAGATGTAAAGTTATTTTATTTTTTAACTTAGACCAATTTAATGACAATAAAATGATAGATTATCACACACCTCATGTGTTCTTAGAGTATTTAAAACAAGTAAATGTACTATAACAGTAAAAAAAAACTAATAAATGGGAATAAACGCATTACCTTGTACAGTTCATGGTGCTCTCACTTCCATCTGAATAGTAGCTGGAGTCATCAGTGCACACACTTTGCCTCATTATTGGAGTAGAGCTAGTCCTGGGACACTCTGGCAGCTCCATCAGTGTCTGTGTCACATGACACACTCCTATTAGGCGTTCTGGCCTGGGTGGTTGCAAAAACAAGAGTTTAACACATGATTTGTTATCTTGATTATATGATGAGACCAAAACATCTGGGTCCACAACTCACAAAAACTGCACAATCCCTAAAAGATGCTCTGCCTTTGCACAATCAGCCTTTTCATTTCAAACCATCAAACAATGGAATCAGATCCTAGACAGTCTGAAATTCTAAATCTGGTACAAAGCATATCTTTTCTTGTGAGATTATTGTTTTTGTACATGGTGCCTGAGAAAAAAAGAATAAACAAAAATTAAACATACAAAAGCTTCACAGTATTCAAACTCACCTTTGCTTCACCTGCAGATCTGCAGCAACTGGTTCAGGCTGGCACCCAGTTTCTCTGGTCATCTTAGGCAAAACAAAAGAGTTGTGTTATTGTTTACAATTACAGTATTATATTAATTCATTTTAGAGATTTTAAAATGTTTATAAATGATATTAATAACACAAATATTCTCACAAAGCAAAAAATCTGATCAAGACATCTAAAAACAAACACTCACTGTTGCCAGTGCCTACATGTTACATTCTGAACAATTATTACTGTATATCGACCATGAAAGCGCTAGTATTTTAATCCGTGTGTACTGTCTCTGGGTCGGTCTGGCTCTGCTCTTGCTTAATTAGAATCATATCTGTGTGATAGGTCTCATTTTGTCTCTTTGAATAAATCCTTCTCCTCCACGGAACCAGTGAAATTCAGTGTGCCACAAGGGTCTGTGCTTGGTCCCATACTTTTTTTACTATATGTTACACAATCGGGACAAATTATCATTATCACAGCTGTATCTACCAATAAAAGTGAATAATACTACTGACATCATGTGTCCAAAGGCCTGCCTTGTTTCAATTAAAACATGGATGTCTCAAAATTTCCTCTATTTGAACTCAAGATAAAACAGAGCTCTTGTTAATTGGTCCTGCCAGTCATCGGCACAAGTTCTTACATTCTTACTGTCTCGATCAACAACTGTGTGTTGGAGCACGGCAACACAAGGTGAGGAACCTTGGTGTCATTTTTGACTCCACACTATCTCTGCTGCAGCACATTAGTGAGGTCACTAAACTGGGCTTTTTTCACTTGAGGAATATCTCAAAAATTCGCTCCTGCCTCTCTTTAGCTGATGCTGAAATTCTCATTCATGCATTTGTCACATCCAGGCTGGACTATTGCAATGCGTTATTCTCTGGACTGCCGAGGAAAAGTACTCACAGACTACAAATGGTCCAAAATACAGCCGCCAGACTTTTAACAAAGACCAGGAAGTTTGATCACATTACTCCGGTCCTGGCTTCATTACACTGGCTTCCTATTCATGTTAGACCTGATTTCAAAGTTCTCCTGTTAACATATAAAATCCTTTGTGGACGCGCGCCCTCTGACCTATCTGACCTTATCACCCGGTATACTCCAGCTCGCACCCTCCGCTCTCAGGACGCTGGCCTCCTTCAACTTCCTCGAGTAAAGAAGAAGTCTGCTGGCTACAGAGCCTTTTCTTTTGTTTTTATTTTTTTTTCTTATGCTTCTTAATATAAATCTTGTAAATTGTCTTTTATTCCTGTAAAGCACTTTGAGTTACCCAGTGTATGAATTGTGCTATATAAATAAAATTGCCTTGCCTTGCCTTGCCTTCTTATAGAGCCCCCTTTTTATGGAACGGGCTCCTGGTGGAAGTGCGGCGAGCTGACTCTGTTGAAGTTTTCAAAATCAAACTCAAAACATACTTATTTCACCAAACGTATGGAGACTGATTGATCATAGGTATACGTTTACACTGGTTGTAGCTGTAGTGTTGTGTCAAATACACAAACAAACTTAAACTGACAGCTCAGCCTTCAGTAGCACGATTGTATGGAATAACTCATGAACACACCACCATTCCAATGCCATAGAGTCTTTTATTGTTCACAATCACAACAACTAAACAACCCGAGTAGACTATCCCCCTGCTCTACTAAAGACTGTCTCTCAACTTAGAGTTTTTATACATTTTCACATGACAGCTTTAACAATTTACAACTTCCCTGGGTCAAAGACCCCCTCCTTTTCTAAGGGCCCCACCTTCCTGTTCAACTTTGTCCTAGTTCCTTTCTGACCTCTCTGGTGCCAGGCACACATGACTCTTATATTTAATCTTCTCTGTATGTGTGTTGATTAATCATTATAAACTATGCATAAGTTGAAACCATAAGACACATAACATAAACTCTTCATGCATAAATGAATAACTAAATAAGTATACAAAATAAAAAATAAAACATACAGCATCAAAAATATTACACTACAGTAGGTACCCACGCAACCTCTCATATTATTATTACACCTGCCTATTGTTTCAGTAGTATTTAGCACTTTTTTTTTCTTTTCTACCTCCTCCTAGGGTGGACGCAAACCTCTGACCTGCTGGGTGATGTGTACCCGTATAAGAGTGGTGGCAGGAGCACACAGGTGGACTTTATCTTATGTTGACGCTGTAACCTGATGGAGATTAGCGATTGCAAAGTAGTGGTAGGAGAGAGTGTAGCTAGACAGCACAGAATGGTGGTGTGTAAGATGACTCTGGCGCTGAGGAAGATGGGGAGCAAAGGCAGAGCAGAAGACAAAGTGGTGGAAGTTGGAAAAGGAAGAGTGCTGAAGTTGAAGTCAGAAAGAGTTGAAACAGGCTTTAGGTGGTCAGGAGGTGCTTCCAGATGACTGGACTACAGCTAAGGTGATTAGGTAGACAGGTAGGAAGGTGCTAGGTGTGCCATCTGGAAGGATTAAAGAAGACAAAGAGACTTGGTGGTAGAATATGGACATGAATATGTTCAGGAGAGTATCCAGAGGAAGAGGTTGGCTAGGAACAAATGGGACAGTGAGAGGACTGAGGAAAGTAGACAGGAATATAGGAAGATGCAGCGTGAGGTTAAAATAGAGGTGACAAAATCTAAACAGAAAGCTTATGAGGACATGTATGTAAGGTTAGGTTTAGACACTGTAATTCAAACAAGCTTTTAGTTGACTGGGTTTTATTTTGGAATTTTAAAATAGTTATTGATGATATATTTTATTATTTTGGTAGCACTTTGTGATTTTATTTGTGAAAAGCACTCACTAAACTTTACTTACTCAGATTTAGTCTTATTTATTATTTATTGTTTTATTATTTAAAGCCTCAGGGCCAACATTCTCCCTAAAAAACAGAAATTAGTAATGTTTTTTTGTTTCTTTTATGACCAATAAAAACTGAACTAAAGATGAGCCAATGAAAGGAAGGATGTGTGTGAAATGCTCCTGATGCAACATGTACTGCTCAACGTTGCATGATTAACAGCACACTTTGAACATGAAATGAACTCTATGTCCGTTAGAATGAATTTGAGGATGTAACCATTTCTTTAAGAACTTTATTAAGAAATCAGATGTAAACATTAGCCAACAACAAGTCACCTTTCACTGCTGCTCAATGTCCCTGCCTCTATCTCCCTTTTTTCTGATGATCTACATTGAGGATCAAATAAATGTAAAAAGGCCAAAAGCAAATAAAAAGTTGCCAAACTGAAATACATTTGACTCTTGAGTTAAAAGTTCGGTTGGAAGTAACTTGTTACACAGTACAGTACTTTTTTAACAAGAAAATTTGTTTAGACTTGTCTTCATTTAGACATTTCTGAAGAAGGTTTTGACTAGGCTATTCAGTAAGCTGCACAGATGTGTTCTGTGACTCATGGCTTGTCATGAGTAAATGTGGATCCCCAAAAATCTTTTTAGTCTTGCTAAGTCAAATCAATTCCCTAAATACTGTTTAAAGGACTAATTCAGTTATTTGTACTTTTGTCGCCTTAGTTAAAGGCACAGGGTGGTGACATCCAGTGCAATTACACCCCTCCTTTCTACAGCCTGTGAGCTCCTATGGTAGCCCTGCAGGAACATTTGATTGATTATGCTTTATTGTCATTACAAATGTACAAGTACACTGCAACAAAATTGAATTGGTGGTGCAACATACATTTATACATAGATAGACACACAAGGTTGCACCACACCGGTGCAGCTGTGTGGACAGCGCTCCAAGAAATGATGAAAATGAAAGTAAGGCATTTGCAGACATAACAGACAAGTAGTTATAACAACAGTAGCAGTTACAACATAAACAACAGTGGCAGTTCCAGCAGTTAGGATGGGGATGACAGCACACGTGGTCACGTGATGGAATTTTTCAGTGGCTTACATGAGGGAGAGGGGGCAATGAGGGGGTAGCAATAGAGTACAGGGTCAGACTGATGTAAAAAGTGGCAGACTGTTGGTCTGGGCTGGTGTTAGGATAGGAGTCCAAGGCCTCTGTGGGGCGATGAATAGGCCGTCTGTTGGAGTGAGAGTCAGTGGCCTTGGCTGGGAACGGAGAGTCTCAAGCGGATAAGATAAGACCCCAGCTGCCGGCTAGGCTTCCAAGAGGGAGGGGGGTAGTCCATATAATTTAGTTTAAAAATGTTCTTAAGCCTTTATACAAGACTTCAAAAAGAAACAATGCAAATCTTCAGCAGTGCATCAAGAATCCGGTTCATTTTGAAACGCCAAGCCAAAAAGTACACAGTGTACCTTTAATAAAAAGTCTGTGGGAATAGGCCGATAGTCTGGCTAGTCCTCCTGCTCAGTGCCCAGAGTTTTGAGCTCTGGCTCGTTGGCCTCTCCGTCTGCTTCACTAGCACTTCTGTCTTTGCTCTTGCTTTTAAACGGCCGTCCCAGTTTGACAGACAGTGATTGCAGGACGGAGCTCTCGTCAGGTAAGGAGCTGTGACTTGCCCGGCTGCTGCGCGAGAAGATGGACGTGCTCCTGCTCTCCGAGTTGGTGGCCTCGAAAAGATTACCCATGAAGCTAAAGCCAGCCTTGCGGATGTGGGAGCTGCCCGCGAACACATACAGGATAGGGGTTTATGGCGCTGCTGAAGTAGGCAAATGCAGTCACATTGGGACGAGCAGTCAGTGCAGCCTTGACTGTTGCCTCACTGCCCTGTAACAGACCTGCCACCTGCACAAAACAGACACCAGGATTTTTAATAAAATAAACCACTTCAATGACATTTTGAACTGGCACATTAAATTTTAAAGATGATACAGTTTAAAACGTCATTAATGTTAGCACTTTTTTTTACAGACTGTGAAAAACATTACACACTCCTCTGATTTCTTTTGGTTAAGGAAAGCTTTGTTTTAAAGAAATATATTGTATTATTTTTTCTTTCCTTTTTTTTCTTAGACCAAATAAAAATAAAAACCAAAGAAGAAATTATTACAGAATAATTTGTTCCTTTTGCAAAACTTCTTTTCTTTCATTTTTTTTAACTATAGATTTTACAAACCTTCTACATTGTGACATCAGCGTACACCCCATAAATAAACTCACCTCTATGATGTTGACGATGTGATAGGGCAACCAGAATATGGCAAAGGCCAGGATGATGAACAGAATGAGCCGACTTCCCCGGCCCCGCTTCTGGAACATGGCGCTCTGCAGGCGGCAGAACACAGACGCGTAGCACGTGTTGATGACTATGAACGGCACCAGACAGCCCATTACAGTCTCAAACAGATACTGGAAGACCTTGTGACCTATGCTGTTCCAGTGGTACGGCACACACCAGTTTGCGCTCATGTTTAAGATCTGCCGCTTTATGTTGCTGTCACAGAAAAGATGAAAAAATACAAATTTTAAGCAGTTGATACTATTTTTATTATTTATTTATTAAAAAGAATTTGTGATTGTTTGGCCATTTTTCAGAGAATATGAATGATAACACAAAAACCTTTCTTTTACTCATAGTTAGAGGTTGGGTGAAGCCATTAACTGTCAGACAACTGTGTTTACTTTTTTTAAATCATAAAAATCTTTGAGTTTCTGGGCCCCTGACAGAATCTTGCATCCCTAATCCAGTGCTGCTCTGACGTTTCTGTATTCTGAGTAATTTTCAAAGGATCTGCGGGAAAAAATATAACTGAACTGTACAAAACAGGAAAGGTATATAAAAAGATATTCAAGGAAGTGAGAATGCCAGCAGTGTTCAAAATCTAATAAAGAAGTGGAAATTAAGGGATTCTGTCCAATCAAACCATAAACCCAAAATGTAAACCACAACTGCAAGGGAACTTGTTTGGGAGGCAAAGAAAACCTACAAATAACTTTAGCTGAAATACAGGACTTTCTGAAAAAAGTGGTGTCGTTTTTTTAAGATGCACAATAAAGAGGCACTTGAAGGCTGTATGTTTGAGAAAACCAATACGATTCTACGCAAATGCCACAAAGCATCCTGCTTACAATTCACCAAACTTGCCACAACCATAAACATTACATTTGGAGAAGAGTCAACAAGGTCTTTGATGAAAGTTACACCATTCCTACTCTGAAACATGGAGGTGGATCACTGATGTTTTGGGAAAGTGTGAGCTACAAAGGCACAGGAGAAGATGAATTCAGGATATTATCAGAAAATACTGGAGGAAGATTTGAACTCATCAGCCCGGAAGCTGCGCATGGGACGTACCTGGGCGTTTCCAACATGATAACGATGTATCATTGAGCCTCTCTGGGAGATCTCAAACATGCAGTTCATGTAAGACAGCCGAAGAATTTATAGGAACCGGAGGCTTTTTGCCAAAAAGAATGGGCAGCTTTACCATCTGAGAAAATTTTATCCACAACTACCAAAAAAGACTTCAAGCTGTCATTGAGATTAAAGGTGGCAATACACAGTATTTTTGATCAGGGTCATTTGGGTAGTTTATTGTTAGACAATAAATGAATTCACACAACCACTAACTATGAGTGAAAGAAAGTTTTTGTGTTATCACACAGCACAGGTGTGAGAATGTGGGGTAATAGACAGAAATGAGTCTATAAGGCTACAATCTTGTCTCTGTTCTTTATTGTTCTTGAACATTCTGTTGTTCATTTGTTTGTAATGACCTGCTTTTTTCTGTCATGTCTTTGTGTTGAATTGTCCATGTTCTGTGTCTGTGCTGTCTTTTTGATTATGAATATGTTTAAGCCCTTTTAACATCAAGGCCAGGGGACTACAGATGAAATAGACTTTTGTTGTATGAAACTGCATTGTCCCCTTTGAAATAAACAAACCTAAATCTAAATGTGACTGTGTGTTCATCAACATGTACTGTCAAATAAATAAATAAAAAATCTTTGAAAATACAACAGGTTTGTTGGTAAGTACTGTATACTCCCAGTTAAGCCTTGTTATTACCAACAAGTCAGAAACAAATTTTAAATTTATTTCTGACTTGTTGGCAATACCTCATTGTGCGGTCACGCCTTAAAGTGTTTGCTAACCATTAAGACTATTAGTTGATAATTTAGTCATTTTTAAGTAAAACAGATAATTAGATGTAAAGGTGTATGATAGTAAAGAGACAGATTGCAATTCTAAATCTAATTTACCTTCTCTCTAGATCCTATGCATATTCTTTTGGGTATTAACAGCCGATAGTAGAAATAAAAAAGATTATATGTCGCCACAAACCCCCAAAAATATAAATACTCTTCTCCCTCAGCAGTGCTCTGTTAATCTTATAGGCCTCAAAATTATGTGGAGATTTATGACTTACCTGCGATAGAAAGGCATGGGCAGTGACAGGACAAAAGCCATCGCCCAAATCCCGAGCAGTAGAAAGAACAAGCAGCGTTTGGTCCTCATCCTATGAGACAAAAACGGTTGGGTGACGGCCAGCCAGCGGTCCACACTCATCAGGCAGATCAGGTAAATGGACACGTACATGTTGACACTGGACAGGTAATGCACCAGCTTGCACGCTACTGAGCCAAACTCCCAGCCCCGGCCTCCAGCGAGGTAGCGCAGGAATAAGGAGCGCTGAGCAGCACAAAGGCATCAGCCATGGCCAAGTTTAACACCAACAAGCACGTCACTGAGCGCTTCTTAACCCGACAAAAAACTGACCAAACTACAAACAAGTTCCCGGGAAAGCCCAGCACAAAGGCCAGGGTCAGGATGACAATGCCCACCTGACCAGAGGGGGTGATGGGAAGAGAGGTCATGGAGGAGGAAGGTGTGTTGGAGGCCATCGGTAAATCCACTTAAGAGTCTGAGGTGTTGTACAGGACTGTCAGCCTTCAAGAGGAAACAGAAAAGAGGATGTTTTAGACTCAGAGTGGTTTAAATGTTGCATAATACTACTTCTTGTTTGTGCTTGCTTACTTGCAGGCCCGGCAATTCTTAGAGAATCTTTCAGTCACTGTTTTATTACATAAGGTCATGTGAAACACAAACATACGTAGTCTGTAAACATGATACAAGACAAAACAAGATGTACAGTACAAATGTGTGATGTACAATTTATAGATACACAAAACACAAAAACAAGTGTACAGCTGCTTTAAACAATACAACTTTAATGGTTAAGAGTAATGGATAAAAATATATATATATTTTAGTGTCGGACATAGTGGATTCTGGGTCTTCTTTCTAACACTGGACTTGAAGTAATTGGATTTTATAATTGGATTTGTATCACCAAAATAATTATAGACTTGACTTGTAAAAACAGTTGTACAAACCCCATGAGTAAAGATTCATGTACTGAGATAAAACTACTAAATAAAGTGACTGTATCCCATTACAGATTAAACATCAATAATCAGATTAAAGGTGCATTTCTTGAAAACAGATATTATATAAGATTACATTTTCTGGACATTAAACAACATGACTTGTGAACATTATGTGCTGTCTCCTGTGCTATTATCCGGTTTAATTTACTGGTTGAAAAGATGACCCCAATTACCAGGATATACTTTTGGAGCCAGCAGGAATTCAGTTTTGGCAGAGAATGAATTGTGGTTCACCTGCAAATGGTTTACCCACACTTCCTTACACTACACATTTGTACTACTACTACTAAGAACAGTACTGACATGGTTAATATTTAAAGTATTTTAACAAATAATAAGTAACTGTACTTGAATACATATTGAAAGTAACTGTCCCAGGCCCGTTTGTCTTTGGAATAGAACAAAATAAAATATCTAAATGCCAAATACAATTATAATACATTTATTTAATTTAATGTGCATTTATGTAAAGAAAAGTATAATCCAAGTACACTAATATTCCACACATATTTATACATAAACACACATACAAACACGTATGCTATTCCTACATTCTAAAAACAAACATTGAAAAACTCACTCTACTGATTAAAACCCTACAAAAACATTTTAGATTAATGTCTTGGCAAAAAGGTCTACTTTATGAGTAAATACTGGATTTTGGAAGAAAAAAAAATTGCTTTGGCAATGCACAAGAAGGTCCCAAAAACACATGTAGTTTTAGTTGTCATCGATTATTGTACAAAAGTAACTCTTTTTCTGAATACTTATTACTCTCTTTTGTTTCAAATTGAGTAATATAATTTTGTAATAGTAATAACATTCCTCCGCTGATACTTAAAGATATTTATCAGAGAGCATTTGATGTTTTTTTTATCAAAATATAGGCCACATTTCATGACACAACAGTCAATATTCAATTTATAAACCAAATATACAGAATATACCTTATTTATTTACCATATAGGTATAGAGACTGCTGCATTCTCATTATAACTTCAAAGGTAGGCTGCTATTTGAATGAACAACCGGGACTAAATCCAAGCAAGACAAAGAAACTGCTTATATGCTTCGACAGCTGCCGCCTTTAACTTGTTTCCATCTCAAACTTGTCCTAAATATAAACCGAGGAATAACGTGATCAAAGAATAACAACAAACATCACTTTGTTGTCTAATAGAGCCCTGGTGAGTAGATTATCTGTGGTTTGTATTCAGTTTTTACAAAAATAGTGGTAAGATTCAAAACGTTTTATCTCCCCCTAGTGGAACTATTTGGAAATATTTCACAGCTCAGTTCAGGGATAATCCTCTACACATTCATTTCTGTGACATCTTACTTGCAAATTATTGCCATCAGGCTGATATTAGTGGGAACAGTCAAACAATGAGCAAAGTTAACTGGTTGACATTGCTTCTGGTGAAAGTTTGAAGTAATTTAGAAAGCAAATTTAGGTCAAATACTTTTTCTTTACCTGATGAAATTGGAACAAGTTGAACTCACTCATTGTGGCAAAACTAGAGTTGGAGAACTCTAATCCCTAAATTAAATGGTTTGTTGTATTGTTCTCTTCCCTTCTGTTTGTTTTATTTTTACATAAATCGACATTGTTGGATGAGTGTGTTTTGAGTTTATTTCTTTTTTGGCACATGGTTCAACTGAGCACCTGATTCCCAGGTGTGTTGCATCAGTAACTACTTCTGAATCATCGCCATCCCCTGCTCTGTTTGTCTGAGGTTATGTGAAACAGACTTGTGATACTTTTATTTTTTTATTTTTTATTTTTAAGGAAAACTATGACAAAAATTTAACTTGTGGTGGTAGCGCGGTCGTTCTATAACTGGAAAGTTGGTGGTTTGGGTTCATACTGTCGTTGTGTCCTTGGGCAAGACACTTCTACCACCTTGTCTCCAGTGCCATCATCACCAGTGTTTCTAAAGACTTTGGGGGCCCCCAGGCAGAAGGTACCTGGCCGCACTAAGACACACTAAAACTAATAATGAATTTCTGCACAGTGGAAGTTGTTTAGCTGTCATAAATGTGTGCAATGCAATTTTATTATCATCCGTTCAAGTACTTATTTAAACCTGTTTTTAAACTCTTGCCATTATAATGTTTTGCCCATTATAACGTCTCTGGACAACATGACTGCAGCACCAGATGTTTTAAAATAGAATGAAGTAATTTTAAAATTTTCTGTTGTGAAAGTTTCACTCACATTTATAGTACACACATGAAATGTTGTACCATTTCTATCAAAGTTCAAGAAATTCCAAATTTGTGAAAGAAACTCATAACTGCATATGAGTCAACACTTCCTTAGTCGTCACTTCAACCTGAAATATCACCAAAGAGGGTTACAGAAACCACATAACTCTTGACCTATTTTTTATTTTATTTTTTCAGTCTAGGGATATCTCAACGTATCATCTTACAAAACCAGAAAAAACACCCACTGCCTTGACTACTGACTTGCAGCAAAATTTGTTTAGGTGACAAATTTTTCTTACTTTTATGAAGGCATTCGGGGGCTTTTAAAATTTAATGGATTATATATTGTTTTAATTTGTTTTGTAAAGTACTTTGTGATTTTATCTATAAAAAGCTAAAATAAAAGAAATAAACTTTACTTACTTTTCTTTAGTTTATATTTGGTAGTTAATAACACGTTTTATTTCTTGCCTCAGGGCCAACATTCTTCCTAATTAAGTCTGACAAATACCAGTGCTCTGTGATAATTTCCTCATAAAGACACAATAGTAAGTTCTTCAAATATCAATGACTCTCGACGCACCCTTTTCTTTCTGTTTTTCTATAATTACGGCATTTTAATTTGCACTAAGAAATACTTATCATTTTGAAATGACATTAGTTGATAAAAAGAGGAATCTGTGTGTAATGCTCCTGATGCAACAACATGTGCGGCTGAACGTTGCATGATGATAATAAACAGCACAATTTGTACTTGAACATGAAACTCATGTAAGACTGATTGAAGTTGAGGACGTAACCATTTCTTGCAAAACTTCCGCAGTGGCTCCTCTGCTAGAGCACACACCACATACTCAGGTGACCTGGCTCGGGTCATTTACCCAATGTCATTCTCTCTCTCCCTATTTTCTGTTGAGATACACCAGCCTTTCTCTAAATGTGGTCCGCGGACCACTGGTGGTCCGTTAAGGCCCCCTAGTGTTCCACGAGGTGACATGGACCATCGTAACATATCAGGTTTTGAAAGGACAGAATTTCTCAAAGTGTCTGCAATTGGCATAAGTGTGTTTTCAATAAATCTATGCGTGTGAAAAATTAAAACCTATCTGAATTGTCTGTTTTGTGACATTGTCAGACTTAAGCAGTGCAGTGGACAGGTTTGTGACACTGCATCCTTCTTGTACCAAAATAACCAAGAGACGGCTGTGGTGAAACTAAAATACCACAGCATCAACATACACTTTTTTATTTGTTTTTTGGGACTGGGGTTTGAGGAGGACCCTAAAACAATAAAAAATAAAAGGTGAGTACAGATGCTACTATTAAGGGTCCAATACCAGTTAGTCTTGTGGCTACACCGAAAACCGGAGTTGCTTGTGGCCCAGAAGAGCACTGTGGGTCTGGAGCAGCTGCTGCCCCTCGGTCCCACTTGAGCCACAGACAATCTGTCCCGTGGTTTGAACAGAGGGAATTTGCGGCTCTGGATCAGGACAGGTCAGGTGAATGTGCCCCGCTCTCTCCCCAGAACTGATAGAGCAGTGGACAGGTGCAGAGGAGTCTTGTGCATCAGAAAATGCAGTGTGAACCTGCTGCAGATCAGCTACAGGACTGATCTTTTGTGCTCCAAAAGCATTCCCCCCTGCCCCATTCTGAACTGCTCTAGCCCCGGTCTCTGTGGTCCTAGTCTTGCTGCCCCGATGAGGAGGGCTATGTTTAAGTCCAGTAGGCAGCAGCTGCTCCAGACTCGCGGTGCTCTTCACGGCCACAGCCCACTCCAGTTCTCGGTGTAGCCACAATTCTAACTGGTCGCTGCATCACATTAGTAAACATTTCTGATTTTTGGTAATCTAAATATGGCATTTTAGGTTCAAATTTGTGAACTGTAAAACTTGGTAGATTGTTTTGGTTGTTGTTTAATTAGGTGGTCCATGGTATTGTCTTTTATGTTAAGTGGTCCTTGGTCTAAAAAAGTCTGATGTTCACTGATGATCAAATAAAGGTAAAAAGCCCAAAAGTAAGAAGTTGCCAAACTCAAATACATTAACATTTTTAATAAAATTTAATAAGTTGGAGGTAACTTATTACACAGTACTGTACTTTACTGACCTTTTGTACAAATGATACTTTAAAGATGGTGACATCCAGTGCAATTACACCCCTCCTTTCTACAGCCTGTGAGCTCCTATGGTAGCCCTGCAGGAACATGTTGTATCAATGAACCAACGCAATGGAAAATCCAATGATTATTTAACCTATACATTTTGAGTTCAAAAATGTCTTAAGTCTTTATACAAGACTTCAAAAAAAAACAAAAAAACAATGCAAATCTTCAGCAGTGCATCAAGATTCCATTTTGTTAAACTGAAACGATCAAAAATGTACACAGTGCACCCTTAAATAAAAAGTCTGTGGGAATATGCTGAGAGTCTGGCTAGTCCACCTGCTCAGTGCCCAAAGCTTTGAGCTCTGGCTCGTTGGCCTCTCCGTCTGCTTCACTAGCGTTTCTGTCTTTGCTCTTGCCTTTAAACGGCCGTCCAAGTTTGACGGACAGCAAGTGCAGGACGGAGCTCTCGTCAGGTAAGGAGCTGTGACTTGCCCGGCTGCTTCGCGAGAAGATGGACGTGCTCCTGCTCTCCGTGTTGGTGGCCTCGAAGAGTTTACCCATGAAGCTAAAGCCAGCCTTGCGGATGTGGGAGCTGCCCGCGAACACATACAGGATGGGGTTTATGGCACTGCTGAAGTAGGCAAATGCAGTCACATTGGGACGAGCAGTCAGTGCAGCCTTGATTGTTGCGTCACTGCCCTGTAACAGACCAACCACCTGCACAAAACAGACACCAGGAGGATATTTAATAAAATAAACCAATTCAATGACATTTTGGACTGGCACATTTATTCTTAAAGATGATACAGTTTCAAATGTCATTAGCAATGTAAGCACATTTTTAAGGCACAAACTTTTGTCAAGGAAAGGGTTGTTTTAAATAAATATGTTGTGTTTTTTTCTTTTCTTTTTCTTTTTTCCTTAGACCAAATAAAAATAAATTAAAATAGGCAAAAAACATAGATAAAAAAAAAAAAAAAACTCATAGCCTTCATTGTGACATCAGCGTACACCTCATAAATAAACTCACCTCTATGATGTTGACGATGTGATAGGGCAACCAGAATATGGCAAAGGCCAGGATGATGAACAGAATGAGCCGACTTCCCTGGCCCCGCTGCTGGAACATGGCGCTCTGCAGGCGGCAGAACACAGATGCGTAGCACGTGATGATGACTATGAACGGCACCAGACAGCCCATCACGGTCTCAAACAGATACTGGAAGACCTTGTGACCTTTGCTGTTCCAGTGGTACGGCACACACCAGTTCATGGTCACGTTTGAGATCTTCTTCTTTATGTTGCTGCCACAGAAGAGGTGGAAAAGCACAAATGTTAAACAGTTGATGTAATATTTTGACGTCAGATACAACTATTTCTTTCTGTCTGTAATCCACTGTTTTGTTTCTTTCTTCACAGACATGGACCATTTTGGGCACATATCTTTTAGTCAATTAACTCAAAAAATAAAAATAAAAATAAAAAGAGAATAAATAGCATCTAACAAATGAATGAAGTTTATCTAAAAACTCAAATAAACTTGAATATGGATTTTGTCTGTTGATGAACACTAAAGAGGAAATAGACTTTTCTAATAATCCTGCAAAGTATTTATTTTAACATAATATTGTCTTTTCATTCTTGGTTTGATTCCTGAATTTTGAAGTTTCAGATTGAGTTAAATAGGCTAATAAAGTCGCAACAAGCTTAAATTGACCTCCCTATAACCAGGAGGTTGGTGGTTTGATTCCCACTCTCCCCAGTTCATGCTGTCATTGTGTCCTTAGACAAGACACTGGACCCACCTTGCCTCCTGTGTACAGCACAGGTGTGAGAATGTGGGGTAATAGACAGAAATGAGTCTAAGGCTACAATCTTGTCTCTGTTCTTTATTGTTCTTGAACATTCTGTTGTTCATTTGTTTGTAATGACCTGCTTTTTTCTGTCATGTCTTTGTGTTGAATTGTCCATGTTCTGTGTCTGTGCTGTCTTTTTCATTATGAATGTGTTTAAGCCCTTTTCAAGGCCAGGGGACTACAGATGAAATAGACTTTTGTTGTATGAAACTGCATTGTCCCCTCATCAACATGTACTTTCCCAATCAAATTTGTTCCGGACTTGTTGGCAATACCTCATTGTGCGGTCACGCCTTAAGGTATTTGCTAACCATTAAGACTATTAGTTGATAATTTAGTAATTTTTAAGTAAAACAGATAATTAGATGTAAAGGTGTATGATAGTAAAGAGACAGATTGCAATTCTAAATCTAATTTACCTTCTCTCTAGAGCCTATGCATATTCTTTTGGGTATTAACAGCAGATAGTTAGAAATAAAATATTCTATGTAGCTTTTTAATGTCCCAAACCCCCCAAAAAATACAAATACTCTGCTTACCTGCGATAGAAAGGCATGGGCAGTGACAGGACAAAAGCCATCGTCCAAATCCCGAGCAGTAGAAACAACAAGCAGCGCTTGGTCCTCATCCTATGAGACAAAAACGGTTGGGTGACGGCCAGCCAGCGGTCCACACTCATCAGGCAGATCAGGTAAATGGACACGTACATGTTGACACTGGACAGGTAATGCACCAGCTTGCACGCTGCTGAGCCAAACTCCCAGCCCCGGCCTCCAGCGAGGTAGCGCAGGAATAAGGGAGCGCTGAGCAGCACAAAGGCATCAGCCATGGCCAAGTTTAACACCAACAAGCAGGTCACTGAGCGCTTCTTAACCCGACAAAAAACTGACCAAACTACAAACAAGTTCCCGGGAAAGCCCAGCACAAAGGCCAGGGTCAGGATGATGATGCCCACCTGACCAGAGGGGGTGATGGGAAGAGAGGTCATGGAGGAGGAAGGTGTGGTGGTGTTGGAGGCCATCGGGAAATCCACTTAAGAGTCTGAGGTGTTGTACAGGACTGTCAGCCTTCAAGAGGAAACAGAAAAGAGGATGTTTTAGACTCAGAGTGGTTTAAATGTTGCATAATACTACTTCTTGTTTGTGCTTGCTTAATTGCTGGCCCGGCAATTCTTAGAGAATCTTTCAGTCACTGTTTTATTACATAAGGTCATGTGAAACACAAACATACGTAGTCTGTAAACATGATACAAGACAAAACAAGATGTACAGTACAAATGTGTGAAGTACAATTTATGGATACACAAAACACAAAAACAAGTATACAGCTGCTTTAAACAATAAATTAAATTAAAAGGCAGTAGCTCAGTGGTACAGCGGCCGTCCTTCAACCGGAAGGTAGTAGGTTCGATTCCCGCTCTCCCCACAGTTCATACTGCCGTTGTGTCCTTGGGCAAGACACTTAACCCACCTTGCCTCGTATGAATGTGTTAGAATGTTGATGGTGTTGGTCGGAGAGGCCGTAGGTGCGGAATGGCTGCCACGTCTCTGTCAGTCTGCCCCAGGGCAGCTGTGGCTACAGATGCAGCTTACTACCACCAGTGTGTGACTGTGGAGTGAATGAATAATTGATATGTAAAGCGTCCTTGAGCTCTGGAAAGGCGCTATATATATATATATATATATATTAACCACAAATGATTTATTTGTCCACATTATTGTGATAACAATCACGGGATGGGTTAGAATATGAATAAAACACAAAAAAACTTTCTTTCACTCATAGTTAGTGGTTGTGTGAAGCCATTTATTGTCAAACAATTGTGTTTACTTAAAATTATAACAACAACAGAAACTACCCAAATGAGCCTGATCAAAAGTTTACATACCCTGGTGATTTTGGCCTGATAACATGAACAAGTGACACAAACCAGTTTGAATGGCTACTAAAGGTAACCATCCTCACCTGTGATCTGTTTGTTTGTAATCAGTGTGTGTATAAAAGGTCAGTTGAGTTTCTGGGCTCTTGACAGACCCTTGCATCTTTCATCCAGTGCTGCATTGACCTTTCTGTATTCTGAGTCATAAGAAAAGCAAAATAATTGTCAAAGGATCTGTGGGAAACCAAACCCAGTTCAGGTAGAGCAACAAAAAAATTATAGTTATAAGAAAATACTGGTGGAAAATTTGCACTCATCAGCCTGGAAGCTCATGGGACGTACTTGGACGTTTCCAACATGACAACGACCTGGCTGGTCATTGGCTACAGCAGCACAAAGTGAAGGTTTCTGGACTGGCCTCTCAGTCACCTGACCTCAATATTAATGAGCCACTCTGAGGAGATCTCAAACGTGCAGTCCATGCAAGACAACTCAAGAATGTACAGGAACTGGGTGGCTTTTTTTTTTACCATCTGAGAAAATAAACAGCCTCATCCACAACTACCACAACTTTGTTTCAAATGGGCACTTTCTTACACTACACTTTCAAAAGTAACTGTCCCAGCCCTGTTCGTCTTGTAATGTAATAGAACAGAAATTTGAAAATGGCAAATACGATGATTGTAAATTAGTCTTCATGAAACCAAGTTTAATAATTTTTTATGCATTCTCTAAAAAATGTATAATCAAAGTACACTCACCTAATATTCTCTTCCCTTTTCTGAGATCCTTATTCCACAAAATAAAAAGACCACTGCTATATTTTATCCTTCAGCTGGTTCACTCCACTATTGCTTCCACGATTTCCTCTGTTGCTCTAAAGACTGTGCAAAATTCTTAAGAATAATGTTGAGTAATAAAGGTCACGTGATAGGAAATTCCCTGAGCGCACACAAATCAGCTCTGTTTCAGTCAGCTGTATTATTCTCCGTACATATCACACAGGTACATCAACAACAAGGTGATGTAGGTATGTGCCATAAACCTGTGATCCTTAATGCTGTCCTGTTTGCTTTCCAGCCATCCGTAAAATTGTTAATGTTGGAAGTCAACATGGGCTTTACCAACTTGGCATATTTCCAATTTATTCCCAGAAAAAAAAATTTGTGAAACCTGTGACATATTTTTTTCTTAAGGAAGTGGGAATTAAAGCATGATTTAACGTCATAACAGGGGTGAGTGTTTCCATTAACCAACAGGGTTTTGTTTTCACTTGTTCTCTTTCTTGCACCATTTATTGTTTTGTTTTTTGCAGCATTTTCCACTTTTCACAACTGTCTTAAGTTACTGATCACATAAGCATCTGAGTTGTGCAACAAACCACTACTGTGGCTTGTTTTGAGGTGATAACTTAATTTTGTAGTTTTTCTTAGTGTACTATGAACTATATCCACTTTTAACTAGGGTGTATAGGGTCCCTCTAAAAACAAGGCAGTCTTTCGACCGGCGGGTGGGCGGTTCGATCCCCGCTCGAAACATCCCATAACATCATAAACATCAACCCGCTCTCCCCCACATACTGTTGTTGTGTCCTTGGGCAAGACACTTAACCTACATTGCCTCCAGTGGTGTTCCAGCTGTAAACACTGGTGAATAGCTTAATGTATGTAAAGCACTTTGAGTGCCTACTACAGTAGGTGGAAAAGTGCTTTAAAAAAAAAAAAAAGGTTTTGATAACTACATAGTCACATTTTTACCATTATACTAATATGAGGGTTATATAATCATAGCTTTTGGTAGCAGTTAGTAGCAAAATTGCTGAAATGACCACACCCAGTAGGAATAGGTCGGTGCTTTGGACTCAGTTTGTCCACTCTGGGCAGTTGTAGAAAGAGAGAACAAGAAGTTCAATCATGTCCAATCCTGATTTTTATTGAGAATTGGTCCTGTGTGTGTACAAGAAATACGATGGAACAGGCATGTTACCATGGCATTCCACGTCATCGTTTCTGACAAATGGTGAATCAGTGGATCAGTCTTTTTTTTATTTCTACAACACAAACAGTGACCACTGAAATGACGTCAAGGCAGAGAAGCAGTCTTATATCTTCTGATGTATTCATAAGCTGAATGTGTCCTTTGTTTCCAAGACAGACAGCTTCAATGAGCGTTTTATTTATTTTTGCATTTTTAGCCAAGCTAATGGGCTCCTTTTTTGCACAATAGGCCTTTAACATTAATGACCTATAAATAAGCAGGGAAGAGCATGAGTTACTAAACAAGTAAAAAGCAAAACAAACCCTGCTGAGTAAAAACGACTAGACTATAGCCTACTGTGACGTCCCTGTGACTGTTGTGCGTGCGGCGTGGTTGCTGGGGTAAGCTGATCGATATCACCTGGGCCCGGTTATTTCCATCCTTTTAAAGCTTCCACCCTGCTTGCTCTCACTTGCTTTTGCAGAGAAGGTCATTACTGACACTCATACATACTTTGATGTACTTTATTTAAGTTAATGTATTGTCTCACTCTTCTGTTGACACTTACCAAATCACAGAAACAAGATCCACATATTACTCAGACTGGAGTCACAGACTGTACCTGTGTTTAAATAACACTGGTGGTGTGCTGCTCCCTGCTGGTAACATTAAACTTACTTTAAAATACAAAACACAAAAAGGAAATACATATTTTCTTTTATTTTAAGTTTCTTTGAAACAATAAAAAAAGATACAGATTGACATTATAATATATATGTACAGAAATTTACAGTATTTGAAATATGTCCTTAATATGAGTTCATAAGTGTGTATCCACATCAGATATTTCAGCATTCATTTACTGTTTCACTTTGTGACACTGAAATTGAACATATGAGAGTTATTTGTGGTACTTTTATACTTAATCATTAGTTTTTTACCTGTAGTAGATTACTCACTATACAGTCTGAGAAATGGCCAGTGTACTACAGTGTGTAGTATATACACAAACATATATACGTATATATATATGTGTGTGTGTACACATACGCATGTATATATATATATATATATATATATATATGTATATATATATATATACATATATATATATACATACGTATATATATATATATATATGTATGTATATGTATGTGTATATATATATATATATATATATATATATATATATGTGTGTACACACACATATATATATATATATATATGTGTGTATATATATATATATATATATGTGTGTGTACACATATATATATGTGTGTGTGTGTACACACATATATAAAGCAAAAATAATAACTGTCTTACAATAAAATAATGTACAAATGCAGCATCAATTTTTAAAGCAACACTATGTAACTTGTAACACTTAAATATATCAGAGAGTGTGGATACCCCAGATGGATATTCAACAAAACGAAGAGGACACAGAAACCAAACAGACACGAACCAGAGTCAAATGGGAAGGGTGTAGTTATCCCTTATGTGTCTGGTTTATCTGAAAAACACAACTTTCCAGTCCACTTTAAACCAGGGAACACGCTGCGTTAAAAACTGGTTCATCCTAAAGACAAGATCCCCACAAACAGAGTAATGTAGTTTATGCAGTTCAGTGAAGGTTGCAGTGATGTCAGTTATGTTGGAGAAACAAACAACAGCTTCACAAGAGGATGTATCAGCACAGAAGAGCCAATCCTGGAGGACCTGAGTCTGCAGTCCACCTCCACCTCAAAGAGAAAGGACATTCCTTTGAGGACAGCAATGTCCGAATTTTGGTCAGAGAGGCCAGATGGTTTGAGAGAGGGGTGAAGGAAGCCATTTTTGTGAAAATGGAAAAGCCTTTTTTGAACAGAGGAGGTGGCCTCCGTTATCACCTGCCAGCTATTTACAACAGTGTTTTGAAACCTAAATCAAAACAATTTCACTCTAGAAAAAGAACAACATCTGAATGGAACAGTGATACTAACAACTCACCTGAGCCTGAACGACTCTCACATCAGGAGTCACACTGTCCTTTCAGAGCTAACAACCATTAGACCAGTGCAGCCTGGTCCAATCAGTTTTAGTTTCAGGTCAAACCCCTCCCTCTAGAGATAAAGCTCAGCTCTTGTATCAGTTGAACTCAGAATTGAAATTGAAAATGAAAAGTCTCCACAGGCCCTCTTATATAAATCAAGCACCCCTCATCACTGCAACTCTCAAATCGTATACATTTTTTTCCACACATAAACATTTAACATTCCCATTTGAGTCTGCAGTTGTAGATGTGCCCTCAGAGTCTCTGTAGGAGGTGGAAAATCCTGAAAGATTACGTAGTGTTGCTTTAAACAGATACACATTGGTTCACTGCTCATATGCAGCTGTACACTGTACACTCAACCTCAAAACTTCCTAAATATCACTTTGAATTTCTTCTGTCATCTGTCTGCTATTTGCCGTTCTTCACCGGTTTCACGTTGAGCTGGAGTTTGTAACTGATTCCTGCTCATTCTCTTTGAGCTTAACAGCGTCCGCGTCTTTGTCCTTTTCTCGACTGTCCCGGCTGCTCTGTCGGCCCTTCCTCATGCCTGAGTCCAGTCCCGTTCGCTCGAACAGTCGGGCCATGAACTCCAGCCCCTCTCGCCTGATGTAGGACTTGCCGGCGAAAAAGTAAAGCACCGGGTTGGCACAGCTGCTGATGAAGGCGATGACTGAGGTGATGGCACGGCTCTTAGCCCATACTTTTTTTAGACTAAAAGAGTAGGAGACACAGCACAGTTTCAGTTGCGAGAAGATGTTCCAAATACTCATTTTGCTGCAGTAGCATTTGCTATTTACCTATCCTTTGCTGTTCCAGCTGGATATAACGCCCATGTAACCTGTGAAAAACATAAACTGCTAAGTACAAAAACTGCATTATTGTCTATAATCTATTTTCAACCATAAACCCTATAAAGCTTAAACAGACTGTACCTGATATTATTTTTTCTAGTTTGGGGAAATGGTTTAAACCACAAATAGTATATTGTAAAAGCAATCCTTTGTAGAAAAAAATCTTTATAATGCCATCTGCGGATTTTCTTAAACTATTCTCACTAAGTACCACCTCAAGGAGAGGTCCGTAGGCTGCTTTTGGCAGAGTGGAAAAAAGGAGATTTAAGTTAATGTTTATTTGTCTAAACCTCATTTATTGCCTAGTCTTTGTGCCTTTAAGCTCCTCCCTCTAAACCCATTGGTCACACTCTCTTAGCTAGATTATTCTCATGCCCTCCTTTGTGTCACTTATCTACCTCACTATGTAACGTCCAGTGAACTGGTTCAGTGTGAACGTGAGAGCGATGTGTTGCGTACCTGCACCATGTTGATGACATGGTAAGGCAACCAGAGGGCGCAGAAGGTCACAACGATGGCCAAGATGAGTTTCTCACTGCGGATGCGTCGGCGGAACTTGGTTTGTCTGATTTTGCGCAGGATGCAGATGTAACTTGCAATGACTATCGTGTATGGAATTAAAAAGCCCAGCACCAGCTCCATCATGTACTGAACAACTGTCTTTAGGAGACAGGAAATACATGTCAATAATTGGACTGAGAATAAACTCTAGTTTACAGCTGGTCATTGCAGTTGTACACTCCTTATGAATAACATGTCTGTAAGCTAGTAAAATAGTAAAAGCAATTACAAAATATCATGTTTTTTTATTTTATTTTAACAAGGACTAATGAGTTTACAAGAATATATTGTAACTTTAATGTTTAATTAATAACTTTAATGTCCGGGTCGGACGCGGCCTTCCTGTGTGTAGTTTGCATGTTCTCCCTGTGCTTGGGTGGATTTTCTAATGGGTACTCCGTTTCCCCCCCACAACATCAAAACATGCCCATACTCGTCTACAGTTAGTGAAATGACAGGGTTGCCCCTGGTGGTGGCTGCTAACAATTAACTCCCAAAAAAAAAAATATATAATTTAAAGGCTGCTCTGGTAATTTATTTGGAGTTTGTTATTTACTTACTTCGCTGTCTGTTTTGTGGACTGGGTTACACACAGTATGATTAGAGCTCGGAGTTAACGGCATGACTTTCACATTCCTGAAGACCATTGCAGGGATGGAGGCCACCATGACCAGCACCCACATCACAGCGAGCACTCGCATCACTGTCTTGGTGCAGGTGATGGCCCTGACCCGGTGAGGCCACAGTATGGCCACTAGCCTGTACAGACTCATGAGCGTGATCAGATAAATAGAGGCGTACATGTTGAGCAGACACAGGTAGTAGATCACTTTACACATGACATTCCCAAAAATCCAGTTCTTCAAAACCATGTAAGAGATAAAGAAAGGCGTGAGGGCCATCAAGAAGCCGTCTGCCATGGCCAGGTTTAGGATGAGGAGCGTGGTGATGTTTTGTTTTCGGGCGCGGGCCAGGATGCTCCAGATGATAAAAAGGTTTCCAGGGCAACCCAAAATAAAAACAATCGTCAGGATAAATGCACCCATAGAAGTGGGCCATTTGTTGTCCACAATACTTGCGTGTGTTTCGGAGGTCGTGGTGTTGTTTTGAAACATTTTTGTCACCTGGTAAAGACAGAGAAAAGATTAAAGTGAGAAAAGTTAAGTTAGATTAAGTACAAATAAGTAACACCATATGGCATGTTGGATCCATGAGTGGCAGCTATAAGGTTATGTATATATTAAAAAATGAAGTCAAGTCCATAGACAGATTTTGACAATAGCTGCTAATTAATAAAATGTAGCTGTTAATAAAATAACACAATAATTGATTGTTACTGATAGATACATTCTGTTCCTTTTTTTTACAGTGCATGAACGCTGACTAGCCGAGGCTGCTTCATATTTTTCTTGGCACATGCCTCGGGTTGGGAAAGTGCATCTGTTTTACTCCGGAGCTGTGTGGGAGGGTGGGGTAAGTATAACATGTTTTAACGGAGACTCTTAATTCCTGAACTGCAGGATCAGGCACGAGGCACGAGGTCAGAGCAACAGTCACTCCATCAGACTTTTAGTGGTGTTTGTGCTAATGATTCTGCCTCTGGTATTTCTCTTTCAACCTGACACAGATACTGTCATCAGACAAGCACAGACAAAAGGCTCAATTATTGACCACAGAGCATTCAATAAAGGAAAGCAAATACATATTGTAAAGCCCGTATGGTATTTTGGATGGATTAAATTAATATATGAATAAAAACTTCAGCATAAAGACTGGATAATTATCATTGCAGCGCATTAATTGTGAACAAAAATATGCATGTCTGGGGGAAGTCAGTTCCGGAAGCCAGGTTTGCAAAACTTTGTGCTGTGTGTTCATTAAATGAAAGTCACTGTTAAAAATGTATTGCAATATTCTCTAAACTCATATAAAAATCTGAGCTATAGTCACTTACTCCTGATTATTAATCTTTAAATCATTTATAGCAAATCAACAAAATCTTTTACAAAATGTGTTAAACTAAATGACTTGAGTGACCCACAATGTTTGGAAAGTCACTTCCAAAACGATTGTGTTTTTTGAATGGAACATTTTTCTTATGAAGGACTGACTACAGTCAGATGTGGAACTCTTTAAACCCAACTGTTCTTGTGTTTAAACCTGGGCTCACAGCCTAAAGGCATTTGGTTTGGTACAATCAGAAAAATATAAAAGTAATGTGGTCATAAGGCTTTGGTCAGATTCAGGGTTTATGGTTTGTTCAGCTGGATGCTTGTTTTGGCTTTCTACAATTTATACCATCTATGCACTTGTAGTGTTTTATAATTTACATATAGGAATAAAACCGACACTCATGATGTAAAATAACAGTTTGGCCAACACACATTTGTTCTCCTCCAAACACAATGGTTCAGAAATAAACATGTGCACCCACATTATTTTCAAAACCCCCTATTGTCCGTCCACAAATTAAAAAAACACAACCCTGGGTTTTGCAACAACATGGTTGGCAACATTTTTGAGAGGTCGAAAAATATTTATGGTTTGTAAAATTACAACTGATACAGAGCTACATGTAAATTCAGCAAAAGGTTATTATAAAAACTTACTAGTGTGGATGATGCCACAATCACAGACAGGAAACGCGTCTGAAAGTTACTGTTTTCCCCCCTGCATTAGTAATCTGGGGCTTCCTCTGTTCAAATATCATATTGTTTATCTATATAACCTGAAAGCAAAAGTATTCATATGTCAAATAATAATATGTATGCTAATGGAAATGCAGTGGAGAAAGTACATGACATGTCTTTGCTTGTTGGTTAAATCTTTCTAAAAAGGCACACGCCCTTGTGACTTTTGTCAGTGAAACTATGCGGCTGCATACAATCACAAACTCCTGCCCTAGTGCCCTAACCCAACCTGTTTAATATTTCTGTGCAACCGCAGCTACAAATATTACCAAGGTGAATCTGAGTGTTATTGATTCAAGTGGAAAAACTTTGGTGAATCAAAAATGTCCTGACGACATATCATTTCTTAAGGAAGTCATTACAAACTGACAAATTGACAGTGTGGGTTTGTTTCCTTTAATGCGTTTAAGTTTTACAATGAAAAAGAAAAAAAAAAAAGAAATATGTGCCACATGGCCAGTGTTTATCAAAAGCTGGTCAAACCACATTGGCATCAAAGAATGAGCAGCCACGAAGTGTGCTGTTGAGCAATAACGGACAAGCCGTTTTCAGCTGAAGTCAACAACTAAAGAGATCCTTTTTAAAGATTTTTATGAAAGGGATTTTCTTCTTTGCACAAACCACGGTCTTGGTAAAATCTTGCTGTTATCTCTTAAGCACATACTTGCGTCTGAAGGTGTGCTTGTCTGTACAGTGTGACTCACTTAGTTTAAAGTGTTTTACCTAAAGACTCTTGCAGCCCTTACAATACCATGCACATGTTTAGAGTTCAGGAACAGAACAGTTTCTATACAAATAAAACTGTTTTGTCCTTGCTAAGACATATATCGAACCAAATTCACAGTTACCTATTGAAACACAGACATTCACTCCTACGTCTAGAATAAATCTCAAAGCTATGTGTGATGCAATGATTTATTCAGTCAAATCATAAAAGGAAAGTAAGGGCTGACTTACCAGGTCATCAAATGTTAGTCCCAGGAGAAATCAGAGCAAAAAGAGTTGTGACTGACTGAAGATGTTATTTTTGTTGGTGCTCTTCTACTTGTTCTAACTCCACCCACACTTTCATTCATTCATCATGCTTGAGGTAACATGCGCCGCGAGCAGGCAAATGTGTCATCATTACCTGCTGCCTCGGCTCTGGACGTGCGCTCAAGAGGATCACTGACTCACTCCATGTATCGGGTGTAGCACTACTTTCATGTTTTTAGATGTTCAAGGCCATGTATCATCAATTGTTTTATTATAATTTAATAGAATAGTATAGTGTAGTTGTATACTAGGTATATAGTGGAGTAGTATAGTGTAAAAGTGGTCTTTTATTTATTACTATTTCAACATTATTCCAGACTTGTGGTCTAAAAGTCAGGATAAAAAAAAAAAAACAGAACAACAGACAGTAGTTAAAATATATATTTTAAAAAGGTAGTAACATGTCTGTGAAGGTTCTCAGTTATCCAGGTCATCTTGGAAAAAAAAGGTTAGACAACTACCACCTGAATGGAGCAGTGTCACTAACAACTCTCCTGAGCCTTAACAACTCTCACATCAGGAGTCACACTTCTCTTTCAGAGCCAACGACCATGTGACCAGAACAGCCTGGTCCATTAGGTTTAGTTTCAGGTGAAACTCCTCCCACTAGAAATAAAAGCTCAGCTCTCCTACCAGTTGATCTCAGAATTGATAGTCTCTTGGAATTAGAGACAAAACATTTTCACTTTAAAAACTGAGTCCAGATGCTTTTACTTGAACCTTTTTTTTCAGTGTACAATGGGTACAGGTGGTCCCAATGAGCTTGAGACCTACAGTTTTACAACTAGCTCATTTTGTTTTTGGACGGATTTTTGGGTCACAGAATGGCATCTGGGTTTTACTGGCCACTACAGTTTGCTGAAACAGTAAATTGTTTGCAGATCCCGTCCACAATGTCAATTAACAGCCCCAAGTAGAAAAAGTGACTGAGCTGCACTCATTACAATGCCTGAGATACACTCTCTTTTGTATTGTATTTTTCCCCACACTGCAACGAACATTGGTGGACCACTACAAATAAGCAGTGTAGGTCAGATATACTGGTGACTGGTTTGTGACTATGCTATTTTGTATCCAGAGGCATTTCCACTCAGAAAAATACTAACTGCCTGATTCAGATATCAGTGACCAATTTCCCTTCTAAATTCCTGAGAGAAGTGTACCAACGGTTGGGTATTAAAAGACTCACAACCTCTCCTTATCATCCACAGACTGAGGGACTTGTGGAACGTTTCAACAAAACCCTTGAGTCTTTGCTGAGGACGTTTGTGGAAGATTCACAGACTGGGACCAATGGGCCCTAGGTTTTTTTCCATTCTAGCTTTCTTTATGGTCATGCCATACAAGAAGCTTGAGAGGCCCCTAGTCCTGGAAAACAATGTGGTGTTATGTGATAAAAAGAGATCAACTGGAGCATTTGCAAGAGGTTCTGGGTTCAACTCCTGGGTCGGACGGGGCCTTTGTGTGGAGTTTGCATGTTCTCCCCATGTTTGGATGGTTTCCCTCTGGTTACTGGTTTTCCCCCACCAACATAAAAAAAAGTGCAGGGCGCCCCCTGGTGTGGCTACTGGTTCATTTGATTTAATTTTTTTGACACTTTATAATAGAGTTATCTGCTTTTGCAAATAAACTCTTCACATTTCTCCATGGGGATAATAAAGCAATAATAGTAATAAATTAAATAAATTAAAAAAGAACTGTCCAATACTTTCCGATGCAGGCTATGCAATGTCAAAAGCAGAACTATAACAAAGCAGCATAATGGTGTTTTTCAAGGAAGGACAAAGAGTGCTTCTTCGGCGCCTCACATCAGTAAGTGGGCTCTTTGCCAAGTGTATTTAGCACCAAGCCAGGCTGCACAGATTTGAATCAACATGATATTCATCTCTGTGACTCCAATCAACAACCCGTCAAAGACTCCACCTCCAGAATTCCTGCTAAGCGGATGCCCTCACTGAAACAAGAGGTGGCAGATACCCCCATATAACTTTGAGAGGTATTGAACCATTTTAAAGTGAAAGGTGTAGCTCAGTTGTACTTGTTCCCAAGAAAAAGATTCTACATACATTAAAACCCAATGCCTAGAGTAGAGGGGCTTATTGAATGCTTGGGCAGTACTCATGACTTATTATTATTATTTGGGTATTGGCAAGTGCCATAAACCGAGACTTAAAAAGGAACTCCCTTGTGGACTTTATTGTTTCAGGACTATGCCTTTTGGACTGCATGGTGCTCTAGATGAAGTACTGAGAGGAGCAGACAGCCACACAGCTGCATACATGGATGACACCATGGTCTATAGTAAAACCTTGGAAAGACAATTTTGACACTTGTGTGATGTCCTTTAAAAGGTTTAGGAAAGCAGATCTGGTGATGAACGCTCACAAATGCAGCCAAGACAGATGTGGAGTGTTTGGGTTGCATCATCGGTGTCATTCACCCTCAGATAACTCCATCAATCAAAAGAAAAAGAAATCTGCTGGATCTGTTATCGTGTTGTCAGCCAGTGTGTGTTGTCTCCCTCGTGTGGTCATGTTGTTTTTAGGTCTGGCTGGTGGGAGTGGCCAACAGGCAGATGCAGCTGTTCCTCATTTCTCATCAACCACAGTATAAAGACTCCAAGCTTTCCTCCATTGATTGCCAGATGTTCCGTCATCTTGTGAGAGTTTTGCCTTGAAGTATCTAATTTTGTTTTTTTCCTCCAGTATCTTCTACCTGCCTCTTTGCCAGGACTACGCCACGCTTCTACCCCGCCAAGTCATTAACCTTATCTGTACAATAAACCCATATTCTAAACATCACCAACCCTCTGTGTCTGCTTTGGGGTCCTGCCTCCGGCTCCGTTACATTCTCAGAGATTTGACACATAAATCTAGACCCAACAAAGTCAAAAGGGCTCCAAAATGTGTGATGAAGTGGGTTTAAACTCCACTTGTTCCTTTACCATTCTTCCTTTTCTTCTTTAACATTAATAAAGCGGCAATAAAGCAGCACATGATATCCTAGGTTTGTTTGTGTTTGCGCTTTAGTTTAGTTTAAACATCAGCAAAAACAGCACATAAACAATGGTTCATTTTCATTGCTTTTACTATTTTGCTCAAATGATTGAAATTTATATCTATGTTTGGTATTTCTTTTGTAACTTACTGTATCTTTCTCTTTGTACAGTGGTGCCTAAATGGAAATGTTTGGGCAGTGGCCGCCCAGCATTTTCTTGCTTTTTTAAAGGTTGATGATGTCAACAGTGAGTGACTGTTTTCATTTCTCTTATTTAAAGGTAAAATATATTTTTGTACAGGGACATGTGAAATTGTGTGTGAATTAAAACAAAGTGATGGCTGTACTTGGAAAGCTTAGCCCATTTTGCTTAAAAAGGGAATTTATTGTTGTTTCCCTATAGTTGGTTTATGACGATTGGATTAGCACTGCTCAGGAATTTGTTGCTATGTTCTTGTATTATAATGAGCCCCCTGGTGGTCAAAGTTTGTACTTGTTATAAGACACAACAACAGAGAACTCAATTAGATTACAAACACAAAATGCATCCATCAAATTTATTATGAACAGATTTTTTTTTCAAAACCCAAAACAAAATATACATATTTCAGTAAGATTATAAGTGTTATGAGGCATTCGTAGGCATAAAAATAAATATGCATTGGATGGTGTTTCAAGACAAGAGACATGGCACAAGCATATTTCTGGGAAAGCTCTGAAATATATATGTACTGTATATTGTAACAGCGGTATGTACTTTTTTCCTTACTTGGTTGTTGATGCATTTCATTGCCTTGTACTTTTTACATGTGTAACGACAATAAATGTGACTAAAGTGCAAAACTGTGCAAAATAATTAACCTTCGCAACAGAACAAGGACAACAAAAACAACTTTTGATGCACTTGTGTTATAAACTTAATAAAAAGAAATACACAAAATCGGCCGGTGACCTGCCCCTCCTTTGAGTCAGGAAGTATTGCGGAAAAATCGGAACAAGCCAGACTTTAAGGCCCTAACCCTTAAACCAAACAAACAGAATACATCTCACTTGATCAATATTTATAGTAAAGTTTTTAGAAGAGTAATTAAAACTTAAGATAAGACTGTCACTCACTGTATATTGTCTGTTTCTCTTCCACCTTGTTTATATCTATATTTTAATGTAGGTTTCTGAGAAATACCAGGCTGGAAACAAAAGCATTATAGAAAAGGCCTCAAGTCCAACTATTTGCTTTCCTTGTTTGGGATTATATAAATGTGTTTTAAAACCAATTCTCTCTTGTTTTTATGACAGCATTTTTGGTCTTTTCAAAAGCATCCTGGACTGAATCTGCCTCATCAGCAGCTGCCGCTCCAATAGCCCCTCCTGCTATCCCGCCTCTCACAACAGATGCGCCACGGTTGCTGCTAATCCTAAAGCCCCTCCTAATTTGTTCAAATTTATTTTTAACTCTGTAGGGTTTTTCCCATCTGTGATATGTTTGATGAACACTCTGACTAAAGCTTCAACGCCAAAGATGGCTCCTAACACTATCCCTGTGGCAATACCTGTGAAAATGATCAAAAACCTGTTTGAGACTCTGCTCTTAGCCTCTGTTCTGATCTCTTTGGGTGTCATGTTTGGCTGATTCTTTGATAATTTGTTCCTCATTCTCAATTTCCTTTTCCACTGCGTCTAAGGCCTTATTAGTATAAAATCCCATGTTGTTTTCCATCACCATGATGTCAATAGTTTTGAGCAGCTCCTCCACCTGAAATTTGTTATTCCGGTATTGATCCTGCTGGTTGTTGTCCCAGTATTTATTATCAACAACGTGACACCTGTTGCCACATTTTTTCAAAAGCTCACTAAGAGGCCTACTTTTGCTGATAAACTGTTCAATCGCCTCGCCGGGAGGGAGCTGGTCGCCGTAAGTGAATACAACAGTGGCGTACTGCAGGGCTTCCTCTGAGAAATACTGGCATATTTTGCTTATGATTGCCTGCTCCTGCTCTGAAAATGTCTCCACTTTAAGGACAATGAGGAAAGCATGAGGCCCAGGAGCACACTCGGTGATGCAGCTCAAGATCTCGGGCATCAGCTCCTCCTCAGGCCGCCCCGAATCAAAGAAACCAGGGGTGTCAATCAAAGTGATGCTACGTCCGTTAACCGTTCTGGTTTCTGCTCGACATTTGTTTGTTCCTGAGTTGGGTGTGTCGTCTGTCACGAACACTGTCTCTCCAAATATGGTGTTCCCCAAGCTGCTTTTCCCAGATCCAGTTTTTCCCAACAGGACGATCCTCTTTGTATCAGACTCTGGAAATAAAAGTTTTTGTTTTTAATGCACCAGAAACACCAGAGAGCAGTTGTTTTGCCCTCAGAACCACACCTGACATGAGAACATCGACCAGCATTAACAAGACGACAAGAGCTAATATAGCTAATGTGGCTAAAATACCTTAGAACAAGTCAGACCTCAAACCTGCCACTTCTTGTTATAGGCCTATAAATATCATCCGGTGTCATTCTTTAATCTTTATATTTAATCTCTCTCAGGTCTGTTAGGTGTAGGAGGTGAATAAAGCTGGATGCCTGACAGCTTGCCATCCCCAAGAAGGCCTCACAGTGATTTAAGATTTTTTTCAATTCCTTTATTGCTCTGTATGTTGAGGTTGTAGTCTGTGAAAAGTTTTTTTTTTTGTCTTTATCATTCCTGTAGATGTGCACATACTCATTACACAAAACACCTGGGACATCATTGGGCATAGGTAGATGTGCACAATATACAAAAAATGTGCAATATACAATAAATATTTAAAAAATTGCAATAACAATGTTAACTGCGATATTTGAATGCTCTTTTTTATGCAGGAAAATAATAAACAATTGGGCTCATATGTAAAAAAATTTACATATGCTGGCAGAATTGGTTATTTTCTGGGCATTTGAATATGAATGATAACCCCCCAAAAATTCTTTCACTCAGTGAGTGGTTGAGTGAAGCCATTTATTGTGTCTTTACTCTTTTTAAATCATAATGACAACTACCCAAATGACCTTTATATACCCTGGTGAATTTGGTCTGAAAACATGAACACAAGTTGACCCAAACAGGTTTGAATGGCTACTAAAGGTAACCATCCTCAGCTGTGATCTGTTTGCACAGTGTTGCACTGATGTTTCTGTTTTCTGAGTCATGGGAAAAACAAAAGAGGTGTCAAAGGATCTGTGGGAAAAGGTAATAGAGAAATAACTTCAGCTGAAAAATACAGGACTCTGAAGTAAGTAAAGGGAAGAAATAAAGTGGTGTGGCTGTTTCAAGAGGAACAATATGGAGGGTCTTGAAGAAAAATGGGTTGAGGTGGACGGTTGGTCTGCTCAGCAGCAGCTATTTTATTTATTATACATGGAATCATCCTGCTTCTTAAAGAAGGACGAGACCTTACAGTCGCGGTGTTGGTACAGTGTAATTTGCTGCTAGCATGCAGCCTAACATCTGCCTCCCCTCCGTGAGAAACACCAAACTCTTTCCTACACACTTTCCAGAACGCTTTACTTTCATCGCTTAAGGCTGTAGCAATCCATGGATACTTCCCCACCCACTTCTCCCGGTACCTGCAGAGGCGTTTTTGCTTTTTAGCAGCATGTTGGGGTTCCGGTACACCAGCCATGTCAACGGAATGAATGAAATTTTTTTCTTTTTTTTTTAACTTTGAATGCTGCAGCCAATGAGCAGCGGTGGCGGCGGGAGATGGTTGCAGGACGGCTCAACCTCCGCAAATAAATTTAATTAATCAATTTAATTAATTAAATAATTATTATTTTTAATGTTTATCAGACAATAACTTCTCAAGCTTTTGCTTTAGTATAATTTTCGGGACAATTAGGGCCAGATTCGGGACAACAGTTTAGATTTCGGGACTGTCCCGAATTTTTCGGGACGTCTGGTCACCCTAATGACAACGATCCAAAGCACAAGCCAAGTCGAGCTGTCATTGGCTACAGCAGCATAAAGTGAAGGTTCTGGACTGGCCATCTCAGTCTCCTGACCTCAATATCATTGAGCCAGTCTGTGAAGATCTCAAACGTGCAGTTCATGCAAGACAACCCATGAATTTACAGGAACTGGAGGATTTTTGACAGAAAAAATGGGCAGCTTTACCATCTGAGAAAATAAAGAGCCTCATCCACAACTACCACAAAAGACTGTCATTGAGGTTAAAGGTGGCAATACACGGTATTAAGAACTGTAAACTTTTTATCAGGGTCATTTGGGTAGTTTCTGTTGTCATTAAGATTTAAAAAGAGTAAACACAACTGTTTGATGATACATTGCTTCACCCAACCACTAACTATGAGTGATTTTTATTTTGTGTTTTATTCATTGTCAAAAAATTACTAATTCTGCCAGTGAATTTATGAGCACAATTGTTGCTTCCACTTGTCAAAGCAGGAGATAAAGAAAGATTATACTGGGACTAACCCAGGATTCAACAGGTCTAAACTTGGACAAATTTAGGAATGAACCAGGTCTAAACCATCATTTGTACGCACCACAGTTTTATTTAAAGCTTTGTTTGGACAATTTTGGATGATTTTGACAGAAAAAAAAAAATCTACAAAATGAAAGAGTACAGTATAACTTTATTGCAATACTAATATTGTGATCCATCATATTGTGATTACAATAAAGTTGCAACATATTGTGCACCCCTACGTTTTAATTAATATGTAATGGATATATAAAAATAAAAATCCAGGATAACAACAATAACAGTAAAAGTATCAAATCTATACCTACCTTTGCTCACGGGATGTTGCAAAGATTCCTGGATGGATATTAAGGTCTACAGAGACAAAACATAGACATATTAGACTAATCAGACATATTGGAGACTCATTACCCAATCTTTTCATATATTTTACATTCACAAAACAGAGTTCTTTACCTCTTCAAATGTTTTGTCATTGGGATGGTGGACAATGTGGACCAGGAATGGGGTTCTGCAGGTTTGCCTTTGTTCAAAATTGTGAACTTCCTCAAGTACAACCCCAACGCAACATCGTCTGGAAAACCCAGGAGGATCCCAGCTCCAAGAACAGGAAGAGCAACCGATGTAAAGCCCTGGTTCTCACAGGACGTTAGGACATTACTGACTGCAAACCTCAGGACCTGGACAGAGATGAATAAAAAAAGCAGGTGAGGAAGACTAACAGTGAATAGAAAATCTACATAAAGCTGCACGACTATGGCATTCTTTTTTCTCTCTGATTTTGTTCTTAAACATTTAAAGTGGCTGTTAACAGACATGCATGTCCCTGCAGGGCTACTGTAGGAGTGTAAGGTTTGGGATTACAATACACAATTTAGCCAAAAACTACACACTGTTGATATACTATACAGCTTTTTCTATTTAATGTACCGCTTCTGCTGCTCCATTGGGGTTGTGGTCCCAGGGAACGAGGCGGACGAAAAACACTGCATTAAATGGAAGTCCTGTCAGCCCATCGACAAGGACGGAGTCGCCAGACATCTCTCCTCCTGCTTCTTTTCTAAAAACGTCCCTCAGCTGGGGTCCTGCTGTTTCGAATAAAGAGGTTCCAACACGAGTTGAACAGGGATCATCACCGACCATTGGAGACACCACAGCATCCACCTAAGACAGTCACAGATGGAACCAGAGTTACTTTAGTTTTAATTAAAGTGGTATTGTTCCAATATCACCGGTACGGTAAGTATAAGTACTACAAATTCAGTTTTACTTATACCGAGTACTGATGTGATAAAATGTGATATTTTTTTAACAGACACAGATTTCAGAGCTGTTTCATCACCCTATAATTATTAACAGATTATTTAAAGTAAATGTTATACTGTATAATTGTATGCACTGTATACAATATGCAGTGCTGCATACAGAAAACACTGCAGTGAATCCTCATAAGTTGGAATCAGAGGAGGTCAACTGAGCAATTTCCCTTACCACTGTTTTATTTTTTTATTTTAACCTTTTTTAACCTTTATTCAACCAGGATAGTCCCACTGAGATTACAAATCTCTTTTGCAGGGGAGTTCTGGCCCCATGTGTGTTTGGGGGGGGGGACTATTGTACATGTTTTTGGTGGAGGGGAAACCGGAGTACCCGGAGGAAACCTACGCAGACACAGGGAGAACATGCAAACTCCACACAGAACCCAGGACCTTCTTGCTGTGAGGCAGGCATGCTAACCACTTTGCCACTGTGCCGCCTGTTAGTGTTGATCGTCTCTGATTAAAGTTGTCTTACATGAACTATGAGAGAGGTGTGTCCTACAGAACATGACACTGACTCGTGCAGAGCAAATTCAGGGTTAGTTTCTTACCTGTTGGGTCTCGATGGTGCCTTGGATGGTCTCTACTCGGACACTCACTCCCGAGCCTCCAGCAGCTGCTGCTCCTGCGTACTCCAGAAGCCTGTCACAGGCATCTTTCAGAGAGTTGACCACTTCTCTTCTGTTGTCAATCAGAGTTATTTTGTTCAGACTCCTCCCTCCCACATTACCAAAGGCCCTAACGGCACTAACTATAGCCTCGGTGCAGACAGGAACAGGAACTCCAAACACACCTGAGCCTATGCAGGGCAACGCTATTGATTTGAACTCCATTATTTCACATAAATTCAAAGCAGAGTTGATGGCTTTTTGAATTAATGTCTTCTCTCTGCCGCCTGCTTTGCCAATAACAGGGCCAACAGCGTGCAGCAGCTTCTTACATTGTAGTTTCCCGCCTGTTGTTACAACCACGTCCCCTGTACTAACTTTCCCAATATTCTTCACCAAAGCAGTACTCTCTTCCTGCACCTCAGGACCTCCTGCGTTACTCAGAGCCTGAGCCACACCTCCACTGTGCTTCAAATCCTCATTGGCCGAGTTCACCAAGGCATCTACTTTTTGTTTGGTGATGTCACCCAGACAAACCAACACCTGCAACTTACCGTGACTGTATTTAGCCTTTACCTCTGCCTCTTCAACTGTCGCAGCTATGGCATCCGCTCTATTCCGTTTGTCTACTTCTATTTTACAATTATCCATATTGCTTTGATCACTAGCACCTGGCTGATTTATTCTCCTCACTAAAACCTTTTCTTCTTCTGGATACAGCGGAGCAGTGCAGGACAAAGTTGCTAATTGTTTGTCAAGCAAATTTCCAGCTTCTGGGCAGTCTTTCAGGAAACAGTGTTGATTAAGTTGTAGTTCATACTCTTCACCACTTGGTGGCAAACTTGAACCAGACAGACTCTGTGTTAAAAAGACAGACCATGACAGCATTACATTTGTGTTGCTTAAGAAATCGATATATATATATATATATATATATATATATATATATATATATATATATATATATATATATATATATATATATATAGATAGATAGATAGATAGATAGATAGATAGATAGATAGATAGATAGATAGATAGATAGATAGATAGATAGATATATATATCTATATATAGATATATATAGATATATAGATATTAATTAATAAGCAGAGTTGATACCTTTGGTGAAGCTGCAGTGTCCCTTTTAGGTCCATCTACCTGTCCTGGACTCAGGTTGGTTTGGGGAGACACCTGAACATCTTGCACTTTGAACTTGAGTGACACATCTCCAACGACCACTACATGATTGGCTCTCTGCAGGACCTCACGTTGATCTATGACCAAAAAAAAAGAGTGTGATAAACGTTCTTTAACCTTTATTTTGATATAAATTACAGTTTGTTCAAAGGAGATGTGTTCAGGAGACATAGGACTAAGGAGGGGCATTAACAGAGCTGCACTGGTTATAGTTTTGTTTTTGCTTGATTTTGGGAATTAGGTGGTGTTACTTCAGGGGATTATGATTTGAAATTTTGCATTATTATATTTAATATATTTTTTTCTCTCAATGTTTGAATATGCTTATATTGTTAACAGAATAGTCAAACACAGTAGATGGTTGATTAGATTAGATTAGATTCAACTTTATGATTAAATATAGCACGCATGTTGCTTATTATAAGAAATTGTATATAATATGGTACATATAGAGTTTTATTGTATGCTATATACATAATGTTATATTAGAATGTTATATTAGATTATAAGGTATTGTACTGTATGTAATCTAATATGATATATAGATTAAATGTACTACATTAGATTATATTGTATTGGATTATAATACATAGTATTGTGGTATACAACAATGGAGTATAATATATAATAGTATAATGTACATAGTATAAAATAATACAGGAAAGCTGGTAAAAAAATAAAATATATAAAATGGAGTGAAAATACGATGAAGAGGTGTGATTCAATAAAGTTCTACTTTTCCCACTCTTTTCAGGCATGTTCAATCAGGTTATGTGGATTAAATGAATTAATTTCTGGCATGTACTTTACTTTTTGTAATTATCTTACATTCTGGTACATGTTTGAATTAAACAAAATAAAATAAAAATAAAAAACAAGACTGAGGTTTAACTCTAATGTGAACAAAAAGCTACATTACACTCAAAGGTGTAAAGTAAATAAACCAAACTATAAATTGAAAGAAGATTAATCTTGCCTCGTATGAATGTGTAAGAATGTTTGAGTGAGTGTATGTGGTGATGGTCGGAGAGGCCATAGGCGCAAAATGGCTGCCACGTCTCTGTCAGTCTGCCCCAGGGCATCTGTGGCTACAGTTGTAGCTTACCATCACCAGTGTGACTGTGTATGAATGAATAATGGATGGACTGTAAGCTTTGAGTCCTATGGTCCCTTGGGAGAAAAGCGCAATATAAATCCAACCCATTTTTATCATTATCATTATTATTATAATCAACCACGTCATTGAGTTTCCCCCCTCTTCCTCTTGTCTTAGTCTTTAAACAGAGTGTTAGGCTTAGTCACAGGGCATAGCACCTGAGGCAGACTGAACAGAGAGGGAGACAAAAGTGTGCACTTGTTTCATAGTCTTTAATAACTAATAATACTGAATTTTTATTTAATTGGCTGCAATAAAATAAATACACACACATTAACAATACACCTACTGTATAGTCATAGGACATAAAACAGTCCTAAAATAAAATAAAAAACAGAATTTACTATTGTCATTCACTTCTGTAAAGTAATGAAGCCTGATAAAGTGGTCATTGATGATTATTGTACTGCATTAAATTAAAATGGCTGCAATAAATGAGTATGTTGCGTTTTTCCCTCTCGGGCCAAATATAACAATGTAAATGTATTTATTTAAATTTGGAGATATAGATTTTGTAATATTATCAATTTTTGTGCTTTGAATTCAGTTTTAGGGACTTTGGAATTTGTTGTTATGGAAGTAGATTTTCTTCCACAGAAAATGAAAGTTAGAATGACAGACAGTTGAGTTATAGTTTGCCCTAGACGCATTAATCAATTAAGAACACTTAAAGAACACTTTAAGGATTCAGTCTCTTTTGCAGAAAATACTAAAATGCAATAGTGAGTTGAATATTGTACCTTTCTGATTCGTAAACGAAATACTGAAGAGCCCTTGGCAGACTCTCTGCAGCGGTCCGGACTCTCCTCCTCCAGATTTACGGTGATTTCGAAAATATATCTCGACCTTCTTCTCGTGGCTCGGGAGCAGATCAGGACACTCGAAATAAACCGGATAGTTGTAATTTCCAGCCATTATTTATCTGCACAGAGGCAGAAATCTGCAGCAGGCAACTTGAGCTGCTGCTGCGGGATATGTTTATGTGGCACGACCGTTTAAACTGTTTACTTTCTGTTGGCAGCAGCAGGGGCGTGGCTACGTTTTGATGTAATGGGCACAGAGCACACCCTAAAAACCTTACAGAGATTTTGAAATAGTCACTTGAAGTGTGTTTTGGAAACCTTTTCAAACACAATTGAACATGAAATTATCACAAATAACTACTAATATGCACCATTAATTGTGACTAATATGCACCATTAATTGTGGTCTGTGCAGTCAAGGGTTCTTTGACTGCACAGACCAGTGAAACCAGAAAACTGGTTTTGCACCTACTGACTCTCCGACCTCCAATATTTAACACACAAAACTACACCAGTTGATTATTACATAGGCCAACCTTAAAGGTTATCACCTGTTTCTGTCAGATAGAACTGCTCCACAGAACATAGTCTTCAAGTATTTGAAAATAATAGATTATGCTTGGGCTAAGGCGATAAAAACAAAGTACTGGCTGGAGATTTGAGATGACTCAGGAATCGCTGCACCCGCCTGTTTAAAAAGGCAAAATGTAAATATTACTTGTCTAAAAGTACAAGGTTACAAGTTCCAAAGGATTCTGAGCAGTTTTCTAAGACTCTAGCCTTGGCTCTGGAGGGGCCTCCTCTAAAGGAAGGATCCTGGCAATTGGGAAATGGCATTTATTTCCCAAAGAAATGGCTGCCTCTTCACAGACTCATTACGACCACAGCCACAAATGTATCCAAAAACAAATTGATAACTTTTTTGGCACACGTGTCTAGATGATACTCACCAAATTTGGAGCTGTTTAGATGAAAAGCCTTTAGACACAAGGGGTGCGATTTAGGTGGTCACGCATTCCACCCAACATAGTAGATTTCCTGTTGAGTTTAGGGTGTGGCTGTAATAAACTTTTCTGTTTGCCCTGAGGTGTCCTATGGATATACCAAGTTTTGTATTTCTACATTGGAAAAATATACTTTCACTTTCCATAGGCCCGATGTATTTTGACTTTTCTAGGGGTCGCCACTGAGTCATTTTTCATATTTTTTTTTTGGGGACTTCAAATACATAAATTTTTGCTTGAAGTCTGGGACCAATAAAAATGACTTTTCATGCATGTTCACTGGGTCAAATTTAGGATAATTTTGCAGAATAAATAAATAAATAATCCCAGCAAAAAGAATAGGCCCTCCTGGTCATCACCAGCTCGGGCCTAAATATCATCACATTGTAATTATTTTACATATGCTTTTTTTTTAATTTAGTTTCACAAAACAAACCCAGAGTCCATCCCAATTTTGGTGTAAGGAGGTTTTCAAAAGATCTTAAATAGTAATAAATTTAACTTGTTCATATCTGTAGACACCCTGCCCAGGCTTTATCTTTTGTTTAGTTATTTCTTTACTTTAAAATGACAGACAGTCTCTATAGACAAATGTGCAAGCTAATTTTCAACTATGTAGACATCTTCCTCCATTTATGTAATCAGTTAAATGGCCAAACATATTTTGTATTATTACTCAAGTGACTCATATGTTCGTGTGATTTATGTTTGCCTTGACTTATATGAACTTGTGTCTCTGCCTCTGCGCTGGCTGAGGTGTTATAAAGTCTTACAGCAGTGAGTTTGACGAAAGGTGTTGCTGTCTTTCCACAGTTAAGTCAGGTCACTGGCCACTCCTTGTTGTTCTTTGATATACCATCCACATTTCTTCACACGCACTGCCCCTCTCTGTGAGGTACACCCATTATATCTATAACCACATTACAAGTCATATCTGTGCCAAAAGAAGTGGCAGTAAAACTCGTGGATAAAGCACATTATAAAACAGAGAGCTTAATAATTTTTAAGTTTAAAAGTTCAACAAAACAGTTTTGACTGTCCACTGATTGTCTTTTACGGGCTAATACTCATACAAGATACAACAGCTGAATTTACGTTTATGTAAACACACTTTTGAAGAATGTTCAACATGATAATGTCAGTACAGCAGGTCTAACACGTTTTTGTTTATATATTTCTTAAATTCTGTGAAGGAATGAAAAGGCAGAGGTAAAAAACAAAATACTTGAAAACTTGAAGGAGCGGTTTTAACATGCCTGTGCTCCATCAGGTTTTTTTTCAAGAGCTAATGGAGTACCTGAAGAACTTGCTTCACAGGACCTGCTATCAGAGTTGGATGAACGTGAAGTTGGCCCCCCACCAAAAGGGATTGACTCCAAAACTATCTAGATCGTTTGTGCTTCAGAAAAATGCTTTAAAATGCTTTAAAATGCCCTAAAAATGTGTCATTCGTTTGTGCTTCGTTTGTGCTGTAAAGAGTTTCGTTTGTGCTGTTATAGTTTTTGAGATATTACAAGTTTAATTTTCGGCCGATGACGTCATCCAGCCCCCCCATTTGTTGTAAAAATTGACAAAAATGGTGTCATTCACTATCAACTGGCTTAATGTGGAAGGGTGGAAATGCATTATGATTGTGTGCGGTACATAAAATCACATGTGTTCTTTTAAGAGACAATTATTAAATCAAAGTACATTTACAAAGTTAAAAACTTTTAAAAGATGCTATAGATGAAATGTTAGACTTTTCTTCTCGAGTTGTCTTGCAGATGGAGACTTGATCCTGACCTGTTGCTGATCACTAAAATTCAGCTATGATTGTAAACTGTCCTAACAATGTTTGTGTATTTACAATAAAGAACAATTTGAACTGGATTGTTTTTTATTAGATTTTTTTTTATAATGCATGGAAAAAAACTCCTGGATAAATAATGGTTAAATGAAATGAAAATAAAAACACTTTAAACACGTTAAAAAGGAAGACAATTACATAAAAAAATAACAAAAAAGTATGGTCTACCTTACTTCCTTTATTCCACCAGGGGGCGCTGAACGTAGATTTGTTTTCACCCCACGTTTGCTGAATTTAAATGTTTAAACTTTTAAATTTAGCTTTACGGAGATAAAACAAATGCAGACCAATCTGTGAAAAAAACTGTTTAAAAAATGGAAACCATCTGCAGCCAGTTAAAGTGAGAAAGAAACTGTTTCTGTTTTAAGCTGGCCGACCGTGCACATCAGCTGGCCGGCAATGAAGCCGTTAATACCGAAAATATTTATTAATATCTCAAAAACTATAACAGCACAAACGAAAATCTTTACAGCACAAACCAGCACAAACAAAGCACAAACGATCTAGATAGTTTTGGAGTCAATCCCTTTTGGTGGGGGGCCAACTATACGGAGGTTGAACTTATCCACTGTGCTGTCTGGAATGACCAGCATATACGGTCCTCCCAGATCCACCTCGACCTGTCCAGCCCAGCTCCCAAAATCTACCACCAGCTTCCGGTTCTGTACTGGTGAATCTGTCTCCTCCCAACACCACTGAATCCATGCGGATTAGCCGGGCACACTTGACTGCTGAGAAGAGGCTTTGTAGACATTACCTGTGTCACTATTGTGGAGGAGTGGGCCATGTTGTATCTGTCTGCCCGTTAAAAAGGGGGGTAACTAGGGGGTTACTGCTGAGCCTCACCAATGAAGTTTACCAACATAGCTGTCCCCTTTTTTTATACCAAGCTTCATCTCCCAGGAGGTCCACAGACACTTCCATGTTCAGTGGACAGCGGAAAAAAACGTAATGTGTGTTTTCCATTAAGCCCTGTCAGCAACACAAGGGTGCTTATCATGATTGTTTTGGTGGGGCTGTTGCTCTGCTCCGATTAGTTCAGCTTCTCAACCCCAGTTCAATAAATCAGTGTATCAAACGGGAAAAACCTTGTCCCCGGTCAGAGGCAATACCTCCTTACAGATGCATACAAGATTGTGCTCACCCTGTCTATAAAACAGGGACCTTGTGAAATAAGCTTTTCCTAAAATGAATCAAAAACAGGCTTAGGTGCTCATTTTTACAACAGCACCTGGAGGCTTTTATGCTCATGGCTACTCAGCCACATGTGCAGGAGAGTGAAGATTTTATGGTGTAGCAGAAGAAAAGTCAGTTGTTGTGGAGGTTACTGAGTGAACAATGTAGTTTTACTAATACATTAGTTTTTGAGTTTTTCTTCCCCTTCCTTTTGGTTTTATCATTAGGCCCAGGAGCGCACTCAGTGATGGACAATCCTCTTTGTATCAGACTCTGGAAATAAAAATGTTTTTGTTTTTAACATTTACATTTATTCATTTAGCTGACGCTTTTATCCAAAGCGACTTACATTGTTCTTACATTGTAATTACCAGTGTTACAGCCACTGGAGGCAAGGTGGGTTAAGTGTCTTGCCCAAGGACACAACGACAGTATGAACTGTGGGGAGAGCGGGAATTGAACCGCCTACCTTCCGGTTGAAGGACGACCGCTCTACCCACTGAGCTACTTTAATGCACCAGAAACACCAGAGAGCAGTTGTTTTGCCCTCAGAACCACACCTGACATATGATATGGCTAATGTGGCTAAAATACCTTAGAACAAGTCAGACCTCAAACCTGCCAGTTCCTGTAATAGGCCTGTAAACATACATTCCAGTCATTCTTTCTTTGTTTTTGTTTTTCTGTGCCTTGTATGTTGAGGTTGTACTTTGTGAAAAGTATTTTAAGTATTATCATTACATTCCTCATATCTCTCATTCCTGTAGATGTGCACATACTCATTACACAAAACAACAATGAGCATGCACCTGGGACATCCCCCCCCAGAGTTGTCACATAGTAAAAACGTAGCTCTAGAGACCGGAGCAATCTTTTGTACAAGGCTGTAAACATGATTAACACTTGTAAAGTTGCCATTGGGTTTCTCCTTATATTTCCACTTTTGGAGCCTGCCCTCTGGTGGACGGCGGTATATCGCTGTATTTCGCTGTATATCGCCGTATGGCGGCGCCCTTACACAAGGACCGTTTGAGAGGTTCCATGAGAGAGGTTTGAATCAGGTGCATAGTTTCCAACCTGTCAATGCCCGGAAGACTACTGAGAGGCCACTGGTGAGTTTCATTGTTTTTCTTAAATAAAACCATTAAAAGCATGTATTATTCACAAAACAGAGTTCTTTACCTTTTCAAACATTTTGTCATTGGGATGGTGGACAATGTGGACCAGGAATGGGGTTCTGCAGGTTTGTCTTTGTTTAAAATTGTGAACTTCCTCAAGTAAAACACCCCAACGTCTGGAAAACCCAGGAGGATCCCAACAGGAAGAGCCCTGGTTCTCACAGGATGTTAGGACATTACTGCAAGCCAGTAATGTCCGACCTGGACAGGGATAAATAAACAGAGCAGGTAAGGAAGACTAACAGTAAATAAAAAATCTACATAAAGCTGCAGGACAATGGCATTCTTTTTTCTTTAGTAGATTTTTACTACAATCTTGCAAGCTTGGAGGCCTTGAAACATGATTTGAACATTAATGAACTACACTAAATATGTTCTTAAACATTTAAAGTGGATGTTAACAGACATGCATGTCCCTGCAGGGCTACTGTAGGAGTGTAAGTATTGGGATTATAATACACAATTTATCCAAAACCAAAAACTACACACTGTCGATATACTATACAGCTCTTTCTATTAAATGTACCACTTCTGCTGCTCCATTGGGGTCGTGGTCCCAAGGGACGAAGTGGACAAAAAACACTGCATTAAATGGAAGTCCAGTCAGCCCATCGACAAGGACGGAGTCGCCAGACATCTCTCCTCCTGCTTCTTTTCTAAAAACGTCCCTCAGCTGGCGTCCTGCGGTTTCGAATAAAGAGGTTCCAACACGAGTCGAACAGGAATCATCACCAACCATTGGAGACACCACAGCATCCACCTAAGACTGTCACAGATGGAACCAGAGTTACTTTAGTTTTAATTAAAGTGGTATTGTTCCAATATCACCGAAATTATGAGTACTACAAATTCAGGTTTAATGATACCAAGAACTGGTAAAACTATGTAATATTTTTGAACTAGACACATATTTCAGAGCTGTTTCATCAGTGGCATTTTTGTCCATCTAATTATGAACAGATCATATTATGTTATGTGAGGAAAACAATGGAAGCAATTTTAACAACACAAGGTAGCAAAAATCATAAGTGCACAAAAAACTAGTCAGTTTAAACCCAGCACAGTATACAAAGCTAAAGATAAGAGAATTTTTTTTTTTTTTTTTGAAGAAAGTAATCGATAGAAAGGAAGTAGAACTCAGTGTTTGTCAGTCAGGTGTTGATGGAAGAGATGTGTTTTCAGGCGTTTTTTAAAGATGGCTACAGAATCTGCTGATCTTGTAGCAGCAGTAGATCATTCCACCAAAGTGGAACAGATCCAGAGAAGGTACGTGAGAGTGACTTTTTACCTTTTTGGGATGGTACCACCAGATGTTGTTCATTTGCAGAGCGCACTGTTTCAGTGACCTGAAACGCAGTATCATGTCACTGAAACCGAACATTTTTGACAACCCCTGCCAGGGTGAGGATTTTTTTTTTTAAAAGGAAGGAGGAAAAATTCTGGTTATAAAAATAACCGTGTCCGTGTGGACTAGGCCTAAGAGCAGTGCAGTTTCGGTGGAATGTCCGCTCTTGAACTGGTCTGGTCCAGGAGGTTGTTCCGTGTGAGAAAGGATGAGAGGTGAGTAAACACAACTCGCTCCAGAGCTTTGGCAATGAAGGGAAGGAGGGAAACCGGTCTGTAGTTTTCTAACAGTGTAGGGTTGAGAGAGGGTTTCTTCAGTAGTGTTGTGATGTGGGCCTCTTTGAAAGCTGTGGGGAATGACCCAGTGGAGAGAGATGAGTTGATGATGTGGGTGAGAGCAGGCACGACAGATGGAGAGATGGCCTGAAGGAGATGTGTGGGGATGGTATCCAGCGGGCAGGCCGTAGGGTGGTTAGAACTAACTGGCAGATTGTTTAGCACTCCTGCCTCACAGCAAGAAGGTCGTGAGTTCAGTTTTTACAGTATAAAGTAATATAGCATTTCCATGTTTATTGTATGTTTTAATTCTGTTTCTATTATGGTTAATGTATTTTTATTTTTTAGTCTACATCTGTGCTGAGTCTTTCTGACTCAATCTCTCCTGTTTGTTTTCCAGGTCGTAGTCATTAATCAGACATCATGCAGGAAGACATCATGGGAAACCCGACTGTTGAGTCTGGTTTTCTCCTGGGTTAATGCCTCCTGGGTTTTCTCAGTTACATCTGGGTCTTTTCCCCCCAACGCCACAAACTGAGCCGCTTCAAGGAGTTCCTAATCCTCTCGCTGACGTGCAAAGAGAGCCGACCGACTCAAACATTCTTGGCCGACTCCAGTCTTTCTGTGAGGAGTCTGCATGTCCTCCACATGTTTCTGTGGGTTCTCTCCGGGTACTCCGGCTTCCTTCCACCGTCCAAAGACATGTATGTATAGGTTAATTGGCAACTCTAAAGTGTCCCTAGTGAATGAATGTTAGAGTCAATAGTTGTATATCACTGTCTGTCTCTAAATGTCAGCCCTGTGACTAACTGGCCACTGTCCAGGGTGTACCCCGCCTCAGGCCCAAAGCTGCTGGGATAGACTCCAGTCACCTGCGACCCCTAACGGAACTAAGCGGTAGAAAATGAATGAATGGTGAAAAAATAAAATATATAAAATGGTGTAAAGATACGATGAAGAGGTGTGATTTAATAAAGTGAATGAAAGCGTCAACCGTAAAATGTAACACTGGTGTGAGTCGCTTTGGATAAAAGCGTCTGCGTCTTTTCAGACATGTGCAATCAGGTTATGTGGATTTAATGAATTCATTTCTGGCATGTACTGGCTTTTCTATGTATTTATTTTACTTTCTTGTACATGTTTGAATTAAACAAACAAAATAAAACAAATACAATAAAAAACAAGATTTGATGTTTAACTCTTTTGTGAACAAAAAGTTTCATGCCACATTACACCCAAAGGTAAAAAGAGTAAATAAACCAAACTATAAATTGAAATAAGATTAATCAACCATGTCACTGAGTTTCTTTCCCTCCCTCTTTCTTTTAAACCATATCTTAGTCATTAAACATAGTGTTGACTTAGTCACATGGCATAGCACCTGAGGCAGACTGAGAGGGAGACAAAGGTGTGCACTTGTTTCATAGTCTTTAATAAATAATACTGAATTTTCATTATATATTTGCTACAGTAAAAAAAAGAATTAACACACATTAATAATCATAACTATAACTATATACTATAATCATAACTCCTAAAATAAAAACAGATTTGATTATTGTCAGTCACTTCTGTAAAGTAATGAATAATGAATAAAGTGACATTGATGATTATTGTACTGCATTATTTTAAAATGACAGCAATAAATGAGTATTTTGTAAGGAACTTAGAACAATAGAAATCTAAGTTCCTTTGGCTGCTGTATTTATTTAAGTTTGGAGGCATAGATTTAGTAATTATCAATTATAGTGCTTTGAATTCACTTTCAAGAACTTTGGAATGTGTTCTTATGGAAATAGTCCACAAAAGTTAAAGTTTTTCGATGGACAGTTGACTCATGAATGTAATACTTTAAAGGTCGAGTTTGCAGAAAATACTGAAATGCATAGTGAGTTGAATATTGTACCTTTCTGATGCCTAAACGAAATAATGAAGAGCCTTCGCTGACTCTCTGCAGCGGTCCGCACTCTCCTCCTCCAGATTTACGGTGATTTCGAAAATATATCTTGACCCTCTTCTCGTGGCTCGGGAGCAGATCAGGACACTTGAAATAAATCGGATAGTAGTAATTTCCAGCCATTATTTGTCTATACTGAGGCAGAAATCTGTGACACTACCATTTAAAGTGTTTACTTTCTGTTGGTAGCAGCAGGGGCGTAGCTATGTTTTGATGTAATGGGCACAGAGCACCCCTAAAAAGCTTACAGTGACTAAATATGATTACAAACATGAGTCAAATATAATAATCGAACAGTTATTTGAGGTTACAGTGACTTTAAGCTGTGTTTGATTATAAAAATAGTCACTTGAAGTGTGTTTTTGAAACCTTTACAAACATGTGTTGAACTTGAAATTAACACAATTAATTACTAATATGCACCATTAATTGTGATCTGTGCAGTCAAAGGGGACCACGTTCACCCTTGAAAATTGTTTTTTCGCCTACTGACTCCGTTCTCCAAACATTCTCACACACTCCTACACCAGTGGATTGTTACAAGGGCCAACACCTTAAAGGGTCCATTACAGCAGAGCACATATCCTAAAAATAAAGTTTTGAGAGAGAAGGAGAACTTACTGAACCACAAAACTGGTGTTTTGCCTCTATTCTCTCTCCCTCTGATCTAGAACTGACATGGAGCAGGTTACAGAAATATTTTGAATATGATATCATTAATTAAAAAAAAGTTATTTTATGGGTGTAAGAAGTGGAATCCAGAGCGGCAACAAAATCAAAGCCCCACCTAGCAGACAAACCATCAAGCCTTCCGGCAGCATAGACAGACAGCAGTCGTGGAAAAGAGGTGTGGCCGAGAATTCCTTGGCAGGCCGACAGGTGAAGAATGCAGAAAATTGTTGAGCGTGATTAGCAAAGATGAAGCTTATAAATGGGACAAATTGTTTGATGAGAGTAGAACAATAGAGAAAATGGTCCCAAAAGAGGTACAGTGGGACTGTCCCGACAGAAGTTCTTTTTGATAAAGAAGTTTGGGGTAAATATTTGGGTCTTCAAAATGTGATGTAAATGACTCAAGGTCCTGACAAGAGTGCACCTTTGTTTTTAAAGCATATGAGCAACAGACGGGACCGGACAAAGGCACATAACACACAAAGGTTTTAGCTCTAAAGGGCTATTCGAGGCAGCCAGTGTGGCACTTGGAACAAGCAGGTTAAACTCAGAAATTCAGACCTTAATCAAACGGCAAAAGGTTGGCCGGAGGACTATGGGTAGGATAAATTAATAACTCAGGCTCAGCATTGGGAAGAGTATTTAGCCTAGGGGGAAAAGGAAAAGAAGGCTAAAGAACAAAGACAGACACAGAACAGGTTTAAGAATATGGGACGCTGGTAAGGCTCAGTGCAGATTTGCAAGAAAAAAGGTCACTTGTCCAAAGCTTAATAGGCCAGAGCCCAGGGCGCCACCATTTCAGGCATCGGATAGTGTGGGGAGTGCATCATCAGACAAGATTAAAACAGAGAAATTATTTTTTCTTTTTTATTTAAGATTTATTTATGAACATTTTCCCAAATTATGAACATTCAATATTGACAAAAGTACAATCATAACACAAAGACAGAAATCTACATTCAACTAATGCCACACACACACACACACACACACACACAAAAAAAAATAATATATATATATATATATATATATAAGACATGTCGTACTCCAGAATGGGTGAGCAGATCTTAGAAAATTCAGTGTCGCAACCTCTAAGTGAGTGCTTAATTTTCTGTAGTTTCCAAGGGCTGCATATATATTCTTGTTTGTTGTTTGTCTACGAAAGTAAGTGAATTGTTGTTTTTGCCAGTTAAACATTTCTCTTGCTATCCATGAAATAAATGTAAAGCTCTTTGGGTGCCCAAAAGGGTGCAAAAAAGCACTGTATAAATCTACAATATTTATCATTTACCATCTCCAGAGAGAGGTTTCTGACTTAAATAGTCTGTTAAGTTTAGTCTGGTTTGATCAATGGATTAATAAAACCTTCGGACACTTTTCAAGTATGATCACATCTGGTGCCTATTACATGTGTAATAATTTAGATTTTATTATTCTGTATGTGTGTTCCAAGCATAATAGGGTGTAGTGGCTCAGTGGTAGAGCGGTCGTCCTTCAACTGGAAGGTTGGTGGTTTGATTCCCGCTCTCCCCCCAGTTTATACTGTCGCTGTGTCCTTGGGCAAGACACTTAAACCACCTTTCCTCCAGTGGTGTTCCAGCTGTAACACTGGTGAATGGAAGCTTAATGTAAAGTGCTTTGTGAGCCCTCTAGGTGAACAAGTGCTATTTAAATCAATGCTATTGCCATATCCAACAACACATGGACATGTACATTCTCTTGACTTTTATCCTACACCAAATTGGGATGAATCACCAAATATATTTGCAATGATATTGTTGTTATTGTTCCAGCTGATCTTGATATGTAACTTTATCCATTATTATTAAAAGAAACTACACTGAAAAAAATGATTCTGACCCCTTGTAAATGTAACATGTTTTTATCTGGTTAATTTAACTGATTAATGTGTTATTTAATCCTACTCATTTTGTATTATTAATTTTCAAATTCACTGCCCTTGCTTAAAATAAGTTAATTTCATTCAATTAAAAGTAATTAGAAAAAAATACGTTTCATTTATTTCCATATCTGTCCGGTCTGCGCATGTGCTGAGACTATTTTTTTCTGAAGGCGCCAAGGCAGGGGATTGAACGTGAAGCACTCTTTTGAATGCTGCAACCTGCTCTGCATTTTTGGTAAGTAAGCAATTTATAATCATTGGTGTGTTATATTCGTTATATAAACAGGGTTCTGTTTACACTTTTTAAACATTTGATGGACTAAGTTTGTGTTTTTTTAATACAAATTACATTAGCTAAGGTTACAGCAACTAGCTAACCACGTGAGTTGTGTAAGGTTAGTAGGCTAAGTTAACTTAAATGTAAATGCGTGGTGAATTCAGTGTTTGTCTTGACTTATTTATTAGTTTGTGGAAGCCGAATAAAAGCAAAACAGTTTTACAAATGTTAATTGTATAGGTGGACCTTCCTTGCTGTCTAACGTTAGGCTATAGGCTTGTAACGTTAGCAGTACGTTACGTTAGACTGGCCAAGCCTAGTACATTACATTAGCAGCTAACGTTATTCCTGACTGGCTGTAATGTTTTCTAATCTTGTCAATGTGTTAACATTCGGACAAAATACACCTGTGAAATCATGTTGGTAAAAGGTGGTTAATGTGCACTGACAGCAAGAGTTTATGTTTCTACGTAATGGCAGGCCTAGGTAACGTTAGGTGCCTGAATTTACCATTTCTTTAAAAGTTTGTATTTTTTTCACACCCGTAGACCCGCCCCTACTCTGCCGCTGACTGGCTCCGACCGACCGTGACATTTTTCCAAGGCCTGTCACTCCACTTGCTGCAAACCTAACCAACGAATGCTACGAAAACTAGCCAAAAAAATGTAGGAAAAAAACACAAGCTTCTCTTTCGTTTCCAAATTGATACACCAACTATTTTTTGAATGTAACTGTTCGCAGTTTTTGTAATTTCAGCATCAGGTCCTCAGTGTGCACTGTGTTGCAGCTGTGGACGGTTCTGGTACTATAGTATTTTTTGTTCTGTATAGTACTGGTGTATTTTGTTATTTGTATATGTTTTGCTCTTGCAAGTCGTTGGTAAAAGGCTTACCTCCAAAGTTCTCCTATATATATATATATATATATATATATATGAGAAACCAGAGAAATACCAAGGCCTCAGAGAAGAGCTGGAAAAGGCTTGGAAGGTGAAAGCGACAGTGGTGCCTGTGGTCATCGGAGCACTCGGGACAGTAACCCCCAAACTGGAAGAGTGGCTACAGCAGATCCCTGGAAGAACACCAGACATCTCGGTCCAGAAAAGTGCAGTACTAGGAACAGCAAAGATACTGCGCAGAACCCTCAAGCTCCCAGGCCTCTGGTAGAGGACCCGAGCTCGAAGGATGAGAGACCACCCGCGGAGGGTGAAGGACAAAGTTATGTGTATATCAATTTAATCATTTAATTCTCATGTTACAGCCTGGTACAAAAGATGGCTCCAGTCTCTAGAGCTAAGTTTTTACTACATGACAACTCTGGGGGGTTAAATGTTTTATTAATACGTCCGTTTATGCTATCTGAAAACTATTGTTTTACTATGCATTAATAGCTGAAAAGCCCGGATGTAACCGTTGTTTTATTGTCCTCCAGTAGCGACAAAATGGATTGCAATGGCCTGCGAGGGCCGCGGAGACTATTACCACTGGAGTGTCCAGTTGACCACTGACACAATTTGATGGCTGACATTATGTTAACATCAGCTCGTACCAGCGCTGTACTTTTTCTGAGTTGGATTAAACAGACAAACTTTACATTGGTTTTATAGTTTCTATTCCCTTAGTCATAGTTCCAGCCCTCGTACCAAAAGAGCCAGGAGCCAAGTATCTAAAATGCAGTATTATCCGATATAACCAAACACTATAATTATAGTGATAAAATGCGATAAAAAGTATTTCTTAAAAAAAATTAATAAAGAGCTGTCCTTGTGCAACACCAGCAAAAAGTAAAAAAATAAATAAATAGTATAAACAGGCTTTCTCACAGGTCTTCATGTGTTGTGCAGAGGAAATTAACACAATAGAGAAACTCAGTGATAGTTTGCCTTTACCCAGTGGCCTATCCCGTCCGGGTAACGTTTTATTAGAAAATTAAAACAAAGGGTTGACAAAACACATTTTTTCAAAGCATAGCAATAGGACAGAGTCATACACAGTCACGTTTTAAGTCATTTTAAGAAAATATAAAAAAAGTTCTGAATATGCTGTTTTCTTCATGTCTCTGTATGTATATGTCACGGCGTGTGCCTCGAGCTGTATGCATGTGCATGTGTGTGCTCTGGAAAGCCACTAAACCTTCCTATTTGCTGCTCTGCCGTTTGATTGAAACGCTCTGACCTCTCGCTCACATGGTCTCCTTAGAAACAATACAATAGCAAATTAAAACGTTCTAATACAAAACATATCTATATTTTCCTCATACGTTTTTAGCTTATGCTCGTTTGGTTGCATATTATGTCTGCTGATAATTTTCAACAAGTTGCTTCCATGTGATTGGCCGATTAGCAGTTTGTGTTACCAAGTAGGTGTATATTTCAATATAAGTACCTGAGAAATTCAAGGATATAAACAAAAGCATTACAGAAAAAGCCAATATTACTATTTGCTTTCCTTGTTTTTGTTTAAATGTTTAAATGCAGACTCTCTTGTTTCCCAGACAGCCTTTTTGTCCCTTTCAAAAGCATCCTGGACAGAATCTGCCTCATTAGCGGCTTTCCCTCCAATAACCCCTCCTGCTACCCCGCCCACAGCTACTGCCCCGGCTGCAACTGCTCCTTCTGTTGCTGCTAATCCAAAAGCCTCTACTGCTCTTTCCACTCCTTTTACCACTATGACGTTTTTCAGGTCTGTGATATGTTTGATGAACAGTCTAAAGCTTCAACGCCAAAGAAGGCTCCTAACACTATCCCTGTGGCTACACCTGTGAAAATGATCAAAACCTGTTTGAGACTCTGTTCTTAGCCTCTGTTCTGATCTCTTTGGTTGTCATGTTTTTGCCTGATTCTTTGATAATTTGTTCCTCATTCTCAATTTCCTTTTCCACTGCGTCTAAGGCCTTATTAGTATAAAATCCCATGTTGTTTTCCATCACCATGATGTCAATAGTTTTGAGCAGCTCCTCCACCTGAAAGTTGTTATTCCGGTATTGATCCTGCTGGCTGTTGTCCCAGTATTTATTGTCAACAACGTGACACCTGTTGCCACATTTTTTCACAAGCTCACTAAGAGGTCTACTTTTGCTGATGAACTGTTCAATCGTCTCACCGGAGGGAGCTGGTCGCCGTGAGTGAAGACAACCGTGGCGTACTGCAGGGCTTCCTCTGAGAAATACTGGCATATTTTGCTTATGATTTCCTGCTCCTGCTCTGAAAATGTCTCCACTTTAAGGAAAGCATAAGGCCCAGGAGCGCACTCTGTGATGCAGCTCAAGATCTCGGGCATCAGCTCTTCCTCAGGCCGCCCCGAATCAAATGAACCATGTCAATCAAAGTGATGCTACGTCTGTTAACCGTCCTGGTTTTTGCTCGACATTTGTTTGTTCCTGAGTTTGGTGTGTCGTCTGTCACGAACACTTTCTCTCCAAATATGGTGTTCCCCAAGCTACTCTTTCCAGATCCAGTTTTTTCCAACAGGACGATCCTCTTTGACTCTGAAGGAAAATAATGAAAAATGCTTTACCAAAACAACAGGTATAGTATTCACTGTTTTGGTCTTTGGGTGGGCACAGGGAGGCGTTAAGTGTGGGACTGCTGACCATAATAAAAAAGAAGAGACGTACATAGCTAAGATGGCAAGATGACAAGTGTGCCAGGAAAACAGGTGATGCTAAACTATATGCCGATACCCTTCCAAAACCCAGAACCAGTCACTGTTTTCTTTTTAATCAATAATATACTGTATGATATGCACACTAACATGCTTACTGTTTACACAAAACAACAATGAGCAGTCACACAATGACCTGGGACATTTTGTGACTTAATACAGAATTTCCATTTTACCATTGGCTGCAAGAAAAACATTAATATTATAAATTAACCATACACCTACTGACAAAAAACAGTCCTTTTTAAATACAATAAAAACACAATTTCACTATTGTTAGTCACCTCTGTAAAGTAATGTAGCCTAAGTTTCTCTAACATGACAACGAAAGTAAAAGTTTTCTGAAAGAAAAGTTGAGTTACAGTTTGTCATTGACACATTAAAGTTTTAATAGACAGCTTTAATGGTTCAATCTCTTTTGCAGAAAAAAATAAAATTACACACTTGAGTTTAATATTGTACCTTTTTGATCCGTAATCGAAAAACATACGCTGTCTCCTCTCAATTTACGGCCATTACTTATGTTTTTCTGGTAACAATGACAGTTTTGGCAGGACCCTTCTTTCACCCACCTCCAGCACTGACTCCAGAGGACAGAGCTGGACTTCCTGATGACCTTGTCCAGCTTCTTCCTCTCCCTCTCAGGGATGCTGCTGCTCCAACACACGGTACATCCTGTACAGTGTGGATGTACAGTGTGGCTGACGACTCTGTGGAGATGGCTGATGCCACCACAGAGTCATAAAAGGTTTCAGGAGTGCCCTCTGCACTTCAAAAGACTGCAGTCTCTTCAGGTGGTAAAGCCTGCTCTGACCCTTCCTGTACAGTTCATCTGTGTTTTGCCTCCAGTCCTGAAGCATTCTTCAGGTGAACACCCAGTTCGCTTTCAAAAGCTACTGTAGCAGATCAGTCTCCAGAATTCAACACACACAGTAACATCTGTTGTAAGACTGAAAAGTCTTCAGGATTAACAACTGTTTGTTTTCACTATCAGGCCAAAAGGACTCAGGACCAGGACAGAACCCTGGCGCCATGTCATAACCGTAAATTCTTGGAGATAAAGTTGTTGATTCAGCTTTACCCAGACCGTTCTTTAGCCATCCTGAAGAAAATGTGGAATGTCTTTGAAAAAAGACTTTTACTCTGTTTATATTAAGTTATATTCAAAAACCCTTCCTTCAGAATAATGAGACTCGATTAAACCTAACAGTTTCTTTGGACCTGTCAAAACCAGAGTGGTGCCCCTTTTAATCCCTTTTAATTTTAATAAATTAATATTAATATCATAGTAAATTATATAAATTATTAAAATTAATCTGATATATATATTTATGTGACAAGTTCGCTACACTACACTCAATGCTGCGTAGAAATACGCTATGGGGAACATTCTTTGTGTGACTGGTTTTAAAGCATGTGTGTGAGAGCGCAGCTGGGTAATCAGCCAGAGGCTGTAAGAACACGCAACGCAATTTTTAACAAATTTTGCCAGCAGTAAAACAATTGAACACTAGAACAGAAAATTCCAACGTGTGTAAAATCTCCTTTTTTGTGCCCCAGGGCCAGCTCTTTCTCCACCGCCGCTGGCATTTTGGGGAATAGAGTTCTCCAGCACAATATTAAATGTCCGGCTGTCTCCAGCCAACAAGACACAGTGTCAGGTTTGATGCTCCTTTCGGGAAGCTTGGCAGCATGGAAAAATTCAGTTTGCACATTATCCTTCGCGTTTCAACAACATGCTATACACTTCTGTGAAACCGGTGCGGGCGCATCTGTTGACACAGGAAGTACAGACTTTGCTTGACAAAGTGGCCATAGAACGTGACAATCAAGATGATTGTGTCGCAGATCCAGTCAAACAATTGGTTTTTCACCATCAACCTGAAAGCTTCCCCATAGCATAAATTCAGTATCTCGTTCCTGCTTTTTCAGGGAACAGGGTTGCAGCCAAGCAACCCAAGACGGTACTTAAGAGTCCACTCTCTCACTATTCATTCCCTGGGTGTTCGCAGGTTACGGGACAGTGCACTATCCTGAAGAATACCCCAGAAGGCCTCACACTCATCAAAGCTCCTCTGATTCTTTCAATTCCTTTATTGCCCAGTATGTAGAGGCCTGTGAAAAATGATTTCAATTGATTGGAAAGTGGGTTTTACGACATGAAGAAACCTGTAGAGAATATGTTGTAAAATCATAAGTTAGTTCCAAACCCCAAACCATTGTCGCTTTTTATTTAGATCATTGTTGTAGATATTACTCAAAAAAAGAGCATGCACTTGGGACATCATTGGGCATAGAAAAAACACATTGGTTGAGTTTCGTTTTTATTAGGACTGAACAATCTTGGAAAATTGTGTGATATACGATAATTGTTTAAAATATTCAATAAGGATAAGGATATTACCTGCAATATTTAAATGCTCTTTTACATAGGAAAACAAAATGTATAAGGCGCTGGACTAACTTCCACCTGTGACTTTCACACAAAAATATATTCTGGTTCTGATTCATTTGATATACTGTATGTCTGATCAGAATATTAGCTGTTGTAATCTGTCAACAACACAGAGCTGCAGTAATTAGTTTGAAAAAGTTTGTCCTAAAAAACAGCTCTAATGATTTATCTCCTCCTCCACAAACAATTTAGATAGTCGACTTACACATTTGTTTTTTTAGTCATTTAGCAGATGCTTTTATCCAAGACGACTTCCATTAATCTTCAATTCACCAGTGTTACAGCTGGAACACTGACTGATGTCCTCTACATTGTTATGTGCAGAGTTTAAGAAAGTGTATTCTCTGAAGCAAATGAAAAAAAAAATGGGTCAAGAACAAAAGGTTTGAAGTTTATGCAGCATCAGATCCATCTGACTTTGCTCACATCTGCTCACATCTTCAAAAATGGCATTTGCCAGGCAGCTTTTCCCACAGCCAGTTTTTCCCATCAGGACAACCCTCCATGTGTTTGGACCTAAATATAACAATAGAACAATGTCAATGCACCTCATCCATCAAAACAAAGGCAGAAAGGCAGGGTACCTTTATTACATTTATTTCACATTGTGATAATTACATGTTGTTATGATTATGTAGAGACTCACAACAAAAGTAAATGAAGTGAAAACACAGTAATATGAATGTAGTATGTGACCAACAAGTCTCCTAAATCCTTTTAGACCGCTGCAGATTATTGTGTGGCCAACGGGGTGTAGTAAATGCGGAAAATTAGTTGGAAATTCGAGAACCGAGGGAGACAGAAACCGACAAGGACACTGTGTTAAAAAGTGAAGACTTAAAATAATTAAGAATAAAAAGTAAAATGCTTAAGAGTAATGTTAAAGTTAAATATATTTCAACGATGTTTTTGGAAGTGTGGAAGAATAAAAGAATAATGTGTTAAGAAGTAAAAGAAAACCAAGAAATTAGATCTAAATAGGCCTAGAATCAGGAAGCTGAAATAGGTCAAATTCTGAGTCTGTGAGCAGAGCACAGAAAGTGACACACAGGGACATACACAGAGTCAGGTACGACAAAGTACACACAAAAGCTCACAAAGAGACAGGGCACACGTAGTTCACAGAAGGGCAGTGCCACCCACAGAATTCATAGAGGACAGAGACACAAACCAAGTTTAAAGACGACAAGGACACACAAAGTTCACAAAGCACAGAGACACAGAGTTCACAGAGGACAGGGATACAAGGAGTTCAAAGAGGACAATGTGTCAGAGAGCATGTGTGTTGACGTCACGACTACACCATGTCCAGACAAATAAAAGGAGACTCGAAACTCCAGCAAACGGGTCTTGCTGATCCTTTGATTCAGGGGCAATCCTGTATCAAAGTATGGTCAGCATAGACCACACTCCTGCTTCTCCTTCTAGACTCTGACTCTCTCTCTACTTCTCAATCTCTCTCCTACTTCAGGGGTTGAAAACAGTCCTCCCAAAGGAAAGTAATTTCCAGGATAGGTTTAAACAGTCTTCCTCCAGTCTTTTGGGTTAAATTTAAAGACAATGACTGCCCCGCAGGTACAAATTTCTATAACAAATTTCTACTGCTCACTCCAAACTCACTTTAGAACAGGGGTCTCAAACTCGCAGCCTGGGGGCCAACTGCGGCCTGCAAGACGATATTTTGTGGCCCGCAGGACAATATGAAAGTTTAATGTTAGTGCGCCCTGCAAGTTTTATATGAATGGCACGTTACCACGTTGTGTGTGGAAGGTTCTTGTTTGTGCAAGCTGGAACTGAACCAACCTACCATCACAGTGGAGTACATGGCTCCTGGGGGCGGGCCATCGGCTGGGCTTGTTGCAGGCAGAGAAATATTTCACAACTATGGAGGAGCCCGTGTAACATCACATAGCTGTCATAAAATGACTGCTTCTTACTGTGTTTGAAATGAGCATGTTTGACCTTGAGCTGGACAAGTCAATGTTACCGGCACTGGATCATTTGAAATGGTGGCTCAGTGGTTTGAGTGGTCGTCCTTCAACCAGAAGGTAGGCGGTTCGAATCCCGCTCTCCCACAGTTCATACTGTTGTTGTGTCCTTGGGCAAAACACTTAACCCTCCTTGCCTCCAGTGGTGTTCCAGCTGTGACACTGGTGAATGGAACCTTAATGTAAGTCGCTTTAAATGAAAGCGTCATCTGTAAATGTAACACTGGTGAATGTAAGTCGCTGGATAAAAGCGTCTGCTAAATTACTAAATGTAAATGTAACACCGTCCTCAGAGTCATGAGTAAACTGCTGTAGCCCAGGTGGGTCTCCTAAATATATCTGTGTTTAATAACCAGGAAGTGAGACTGCTGCAGTGTGTTAGAAGTACTTTTTAATGCATTAGTGTTACTTTTCTTGATTGTTTCTTTAGTTAAACTTTTAATATCCATCTATCTTCTGCTTATCCGGGGCCGTGTCGAGGAGGCAGCAGTCTCAGCAGAGACGCCCAGACTTCCCTCCCCCACCATCCCTCCATCTTAATCACGCCCCTCCAGGTGTCACAGTGAAAACCCCAAGTAGAACAACGTCCCCAGTTGAAGCACATTCACCGGGGTGAACTCCAACACATGGCGGATGAGCTGGGGGGTAGTGGAGAGTCCAGCCTCTCTCGAGGAGTGTGGATCCAGAGCCCAAGCTGTGCGTGGAGGTGAGCCTGACTGTTTCAAGTCGATACTTCTTACAAGCTCAGGCGCCCCCTGATTGCTCAGGATCATTTTGACGTGTCTCCCCACGTTAAGGCAGCTGTCCGTTTGAAGATTGAAGTGTGTAATACCTGAACATTTTAGTTGCTTTATTTAATTCCATTAAATAAATGAAATATGTTTATAATAAACATTAAAAATCATACACCCAAAATGCTATTTTGTGGTGATTTTCTTTTTATTGAGAGACAATGATTCAAAGAGAGCATCCGGACGTGCGTTAAAGGTGAAAACATTTTGTCCTTCATCCAAGTTTCTTAGTCATATCTGAGCTGAGTTTCATAAAACCAACAGAAATGACAAAGCCCTTTGGGCGAGAAATAAAACATCTTCACTTTCTTTTAAACCTTTTCTTATATATGTCCTGGATGACTGAGAACCTGATGTAAGTGAACTTGATCTTGAACTTGAGTACGTGACCATGTTCACTGTGAAGAGTCTGTGCTGTTCCAGATGTTGGTGGAAGATAGAATTCTGTGCATTAACTGCTGTCGGGTGTTTCTGTTTTCTCCCCATTTTGGACAGCTAATGGCCTCTTGCACATATTAAAAAACAATAAACTTCGAACACTATTGTTTTGTTTCCAGTTCTTGAAGTGTCCGTGTATCCTTTTTTTTTATTTTAGTCAGTCGTCCGGTTAAGCTGCTCAGAAAGGTCTGTCTCTGAGCATTTAGGGATTTATCTGTGCCTGCATTGTTACTGGGACGGTCTGAATCTGTAATTGATCTCTCAGAGGTTTCTAAATTGGTATAGATCCACATCTCTCCAGTAGTGGGCAGGGACAGGTTGATACCAAAGCCTGAGCCTTTTGGAGAAGCAGACCTCATCTTGTTGGAGTCTGATGAATCCGGTGAAGGGGGCAACGGGCCAGCTGTTGGTGCATTCATTATTTAAAGCACAAAAACCTCGACCACTATTGTTTTGTTTCCAGGCCTTAAAGTATCCGTGTTGGTCTGAGAGTTCTGTCTCTGAGGTTTTGGTGCGTCATCTGTGCCTAAATTGTCACTGGGACGGTCTGCATTTGTGTTGATATCGGTTCTTATTCTCTCAGATTTTTCTGAAAAGGGACCCATCAATATCTCTGCAGGAGATCTGTCCTCATTGTTATAACAACTTAGATGATTAACAGCAATAATTGGCTGGAGCAGATGATACCACAGCCTGACCATTCTGGAGGAGGTGGAGGAGGTGGTACACAAACAAACATCTTCTCATTGTATGATCATTGTATCATTCTGCATTCGAGTCTGCATCCAAGTCCGCATCCAAGTCCGCATTCAAGTCCGCATTCAGGTCCGCATCCAAGTCCGCATCCAAGTCCGCACTCCACGCCCACATCCAAGTCCGCATTCAAGTCCGCATCCAAGTCTACATCCAAGTCTACATTCAAGTCTGCATCCAAGTCTGCATCCAAGTCCGCATTAAAGTCTACATTAAAGTATGCATTCCAAGTCTACATTCAAGTCAGCATTCAAGTCTGCATCCAAGTCTGCATTCAAGTCTACATTCAAGTCTACATCTAAGTCTGCATTCAAATCTGATTCCAAGTCCGCATCCAAGTCCGCATTCAAGTCTACATTAAAGTCTGCATCCAAGTCAGCATTCAAGTCCGCATCCAAGTCTGCATTAAAGTCTACATTCAAGTCTGCATCAAGTCTGCATTCAAGTCTGCATCCAAGTCTGCATCCAAGTTTGCATTCAAGTCTACATTCAAGTCTGATTCCAAGTCCGCATCCAAGTCCACATTCAAGTCCGCATCCAAGTCTGCATTCAAGTCTACATTCAAGTCTACATTCAAGTCTGCATCTAAGTCTGCATTCAAATCTGCATCAAGTCTGCATTCAAGTCTACATCCAAATCTACATTCAAGTCTGCATCCAAGTCTGCATTCAAGTCTACATCCAAGTCTACATTCAAGTCTGATTCAAGTCCGCATCCAAGTCCGCATCCAAGTTCGCATTCAAGTCCGCATCCAAGTCTGCATCCAAGTCCAGCATTCAAGTCCGCATCCAAGTCTGCATTCAAGTCTACATCCAAGTCTACATTCAAGTCTGCATCTAAGTCTGCATTCAAATCTGCATCCAAGTCTGCATTCAAGTCTGCATTCCAAGTCTAGCATTCAAGTCTGCATCCAAGTCTGCATTCAAGTCTACATCCAAGTCTACATCCAAGTCTACATTCAAGTCTGCATTCAAATCTGCATCCAAGTCCATCCAAGTCTGCATTCAAGTCTACATCCAAGTCTACATCCAAGTCTGCATTCAAATCTGCATTCAAATCTACATTCAAGTCTGCATCCAAGTCTGCAATCAAGTCTACATCCAAGTCTACATTCAAGTCTGCATTCAAATCTGCATCCAAGTCCGCATCCAAGTCTGCATTCAAGTCAGCATCCAAATCCGCATCCAAGTCCGCATTCAAGTCAGCATCCAAGTCTGCATTGAAGTCTACATTCAAGTCTACATTCAAGTCTGCATCCAAGTCCGCATCCAAGTCTGCATTCAAGTCTACATTCAAGTCTGCATTCAAGTCTGCATCCAAGTCTGCATCCAAGTCTGCATCCAAGTCCATTCAAGTCCGCATCCAAGTCTGCATTTAAGTCTACATTGAAGTCTGCATTCAAGTCTACATTGAAGTCTGCATTCAAGTCTGCATTTAAGTCTGCATCCAAGTCTGCATTCAAGTCTGCATCCAAGTCTACATTCAAGTCTACATCCAAGTCTACATTCAAGTCTACATCCAAGTCTGCATTCAAGTCTACATCCAAGTCTGCATTCAAGTCTGCATTCAAGTATGCATCAGTCTGCATTCAAGTCTGCATTCAAGTCTGCATCCAAGTCTGCATTCAAGTCTGCATCCAAGTCTACATCCAAGTCTACATTCAAGTCTGCATCCAAGTCTACATTCAAGTCTGCATTCAAGTCTGCATTCAAGTCCGCATCCAAGTCCGCATCCAAGTCTGCATTCAAGTCTTCAAGTCTGCATCCAAGTCTGCATTCAAGTCTGCATTCAAGTCTGCATTAAAGTCTGCATTCAAGTCTACATCCAAGTCTGTATTCAAGTCTACATCCAAGTCTACATTCAAGTCTACATCCAAGTCTAAATCAAGTCTGCATCCAAGTCTGCATTCAAGTCCGCATCCATGTGCGCATTCAAGTCTGTATTCAAGTCTAAATCCAAGTCTGCATCCAAGTCTACATTCAAGTCTGCATTCAAGTCTGCTTTCAAGTCCGCATCCAAGTCCGCATTCAAGTCTGTATTCAAGTCTACATCCAAGTCTACATTCAAGTCTGCATTCAAGTCTAAATCCAAGTCTGCATCCAAGTCTGCATTCAAGTCTGCATCCAAGTCTGCATTCAAGTCTGCATCCAAGTCTACATTCCAAGTCCGCATTCAAGTCCGCATCCAAGTCCGCATCCAAGTCCACATCCAAGTCTGCATCTAAGTCCGCATTCAAGTCTGCATCCAAGTCTGCATCCAAGTCTACATCCAAGTCTACATTCAAGTCTGCATTCAAGTCTGCATCCAAGTCTGCATTCAAGTCTGCATCCAAGTCTACATTCAAGTCTGCATCCACGCCCACGCCCAAGTCCGCATCCAAGTCGCGCATTCAAGTCTGCATTAAAGTCTGCATCCAGGTCCTCATCCAAGTCCTCATCCAAGTCCGCATCCAAGTGCGCATTCAAGTCTGTATTCAAGTCTGCACCGAGGTGTCTTCACTTCTTGTTGCGGTGGTGGCACAGGTCATTAACCTCTGAGCCTCCTGTTTGTAAGGAGAGTCATCAGTCAGATGAGCCATTGTGATAAATGGGTGCTCGAGGGCTTCTGTTGGAGTGATTCTTTTGCTGGGTTCAGATGGAGCATCTTTTTAGCAAATCACCAAATGCAGCCCTGTCATCAGAATCAGGAAATGTCTGCTGCAGATGGTATCTTTGGATTACAATCCCAAGATCTGAGGCCAAATACAAACAACCCTCTGAAGAGTTGGGACAGATTGCTGTACTCAGTTTATATTCATGGACGGTTTTGAGTCGCCACTCTGACCCTGTCCAGTTAAAATAGTCGCTTGTGTTCAAACCTCTTTCTAGGAGCTCTTGCTCTGGAGTCCCCGTGAGGTTGACAATAGTTCTAATTACGGCATAGGGGTGATCTCCATCAAAAAGGTAGCAGCCAAGATACCCCAGTCCAAGGCAGCAGCCCAGACTCCACATATCCACTGCCTCAGACAGTGGGAGCCCCAAGAAGACTTCCGGTGACCGAAATACAGTAGGCTGGATTGTTGTGCCCACCTCTGCATCCGTGTAGTGCATGGCCAAGCCAAAATCAATTAATTTGACCCTAAATGGCTGGCTTTCATGGTCCACTAGCATTATGTTATCAGCCTTGATATCGGTGTGCATGACACCGAGGCTTTTAAGAGCCTTTAATGCAACTAGGAGTTGCTGGGCCATGGGTCGTACTTCACTGAGAGTGAACGGCTTCATGTTTTGTTCTACCATTAGATTGCTCACACTGCGGTCAAGCATCTCAAATGCCATGCACCTACCGACCTTCAATTCAAAATCGTCTATGAACCGGACAATGTTGCAGCTGTCCGGATCAAACTGACTGATCAAATGGAGCATTTTAAGCTCTTCATCAACATTGTCATCATCGTCCTTAAGAACCTTAATGGCCATCATTTCTCCTGTTTTGGTGTTAAGGCATTTCATAACTTTGCCAAAACACCCCTTTCCATTACCTTGTATGTTTCTCTCTCCATATTTTGGTTGTCAGAAGTTGTAGACAAAGTATCTTTGCAGAACAGAGTTTGAGTTTTCACGAGCACTGGTTGAATTTTTCTGCCTGTCTGGTGGCTTCTCACGATATGAATAAAATGTTGAGTTTGGTTTAGACTCATAGACTCTGTTTGTCGATGTCCGTGACGTCACATAACTACGGGCGCGTTCTGTGAGCGTGACGCGTCACTGCGTTCTATTTTGAAGCCGCCATTAACGTTAATGAATATTTAACACGTGTTTATTTTCAAAATAAATAATAGTAATATTCATTGAATCTGTTACATAGTAATGATGGAAAAACGGATGTCTTAACTATGTGTACTATTTTAACATAAATATATACATCAAAACATAAATTAATAAACCTCTTGGTTTATTTAATGTGATGTATGTCCTTGATTTAGTTCGACATGTGACTTTACGTTTGAGCAGAGCTGTTGTGAGCATAGACATATATATAGGTAGACGCCTCATTGGCCGCTGCGCGACGAGATTTACGGCCGCCATCTTGAACCGGTCGTACTCATAGTTTTGTTGAATAGCAGCAGTTAAGATGCCAGAGCACTGTGCAGCATTTGTATGTTCTAATCGGCGGACCATCGCAAATAGGGCTCGGGGGATTACTTTTCACAAGTAAGATTTAACATTACTTTTGTACTTTGGGTTGTATTTTGTCCTTAAATCCACAGAATTGAGAAGGAGCAAGGATCTTTGATAGTACTGTACTGAAATCGTAGCTAGCTAACGTTAGCTAGACTATGTATCTCCCTCCCTCAACTCATGTGTTTTCCACATAACTTTGAGCTTTGAGGAGAGAAGGATTTCATGCAAGTGATACAACAGTACTTTGCTCTCATCATTTTAAGAATGATGATTTTGATAGGACAGGTCAGATTGTCCGACTCCAAGATGGTGTTATTCCATCCGTCTTCAGCTTTCCGGTTCACCTCCAAAGAGTAGGTGTATCCTCATAAAACTATTAGCATTCATAAATGTGAATGTTCATAAATGTAAATTATCAATCACAAGGCAGGGTGCTTATACCTTTTATATGTATTGTATTATATATTATATTATATTATTATTATATATTATATTATTATTATATTATATTATTATTATTATATTATGCTTCATCATTTTAGTTGGAAAAGGGCAGGGCTACTTCTACCTCCAGAAGAGCTGAAGAAAGCCTGTCCATGGCCTCTCAGGATTTCCAGGAAACGGCAACCTCAAGCCCACAACCTCAGCCTAATGATGTGAATATTTCTACTTTAAACATCATATCATAATGTTCTCTGGACATATTCAAATCTCACTTTTTGCTTCCACTCATATTAAACACGCCACAAATAAACCCATACAAACACAATTTAAGACACATTGAACATGCATTACTGGTACGCACACACACACACAGTGCTGGTAGTGGCTTTGACATGTGATGACTATAAGAAAGAATGTGGGCATTAAACTAGTGGTGTCAAAATAATGTTTTTGAAGTGAAACATTACTCAAACCATGTTCATCCCTCTTTCTATTAGGATCGTGGCTAGGCCTTGCCTGCTTCTCCTAACGCTCTTAAGACCAAACTCACTGAAGCCTTGGCAAGAGTGGAACATCTAGAGCGAGAGAAGAAGAATTCCATGGCCAGAGAAAAGAGGGCAAAAACCACAGTAAAGAGTCTTTTGGGGGATTTGAGGGAAAAGAACCTCATTAATGAAGAGCTCAAAGAGAAGCTTGAATTCTACTCTGGTAAGACAAAATTAACACTTTGAAATTCATGTACATGTTATTCTTACTCTTATTAAACTCTTTATTTATTATCTGAAGGGGACTTATTCATTTTAAATCATAACATTTCAGATCTTTAGTTAGACCTCATGGCAAAGCAAGGCCATGAATACACAAAGGACTACAGAGAGTTTGCGCTCACGCTGCATCTACATGGTCCAAAGGCATACAAATACCTCAGAGAGACTCGACATTTTCCCCTCCCACATCCACATACAATACAAAGGTAGGCTTAATGTTGTCCGAATTTATTCGAATTTAACACACTGAAAAGCTTCTTCTCAATATATAATTTATTTATTTTTTTTTTTTTACAGGTGGCTGCGTTCAGTGGATTCCAAACCTGGCCTGAACAAGATGATGCCAGGGAGACCAGGCTAAATATGGCTGTGTTTCGTGTGTGTGTGTGTGTGTGTGTGTGTGTGTGTGTGTGTGTGTGTGTGTGTGTGTGTGTGTGTGTGTGTGTGTGTGTGTGCGCTAGTCAAAATCATTATAAATTGAATTGTTTCTACAAAATATTAAAATGTTTATCTGCTTCTTTATCATAGTTATAGTGTGTGGTTTATAAATTACCTTATATCCTAAATCACATATTTAGATTTTGAACGCCTGATTACTTTATATTTTTATCAGAATATTATATAACTGTTAAGCCTACTATGAATATTAAAATACGCTGAACAATGTGTCCTGTATCATAGCTACATGAATGACCTTTGCAGCAAAAAAGCCCGTGTCAAAATTAGTTGGGTATTCGGTGAGAAATTATTGAATAAATGCGCTGACAGCTCATTGCACCTGGCAAACAAGTTACACTGAGTGGGGCTGACGACCGGTCCAAGATGGCGGCTCCACGGCTCGTTCGTGCCAATAGGCAGTAGCGTTCGATGCGGCGTCTACCTATATATATGTCTATGGTTGTGAGGGCTTATGGGGTCCTCTGCTGGTCAAATAAAATATCGCCCTCTGCTAGCTTTTGTTTACTCCGGCGTCATTTACATGCGACACACACATGTTGGGGACGTTTGAGAAAGTGCGACACCTCAAGTGTGTTGATTTCTTGCAAAGGTTTATTGATTGTTGATCAAGTCCAAGTGAGTTGTTCTGCTGGACAAAAATAAATCCGCTTTGTCTCTGGTTACAGACATGGCTCATTCATCTGGTGATAAGAGTGAACATAAGTTAAATGGAGTGTCAGAGAGAATAGAGCTGCTTCAATCTGAGGAGGACATGGATTTAGCAGGACACACCTGACAGAGAAGATACTCTGATCTGTAAGTTTACGAGTTTTTACCGAACAATACAATTTGATACAATGGTATTTATCTTGAATAATCTTTGTTTGCTCTTTGAAAAGCTCAGTTATGATTGTGGACACAGGCCTATAGTGTGTTGTAAATCTTAGGGCTGTTATTGATGTCCACAGTTTAGACTAATATCCACTTCAGAGGTCAGTCCATGGGCTATTTTTTGGTTAATTCAAACCAGATTGGGTATAATCTTGTACTGCCTCAGCTACATCTTTTTTGGACGAGCAGACCAAAACCACCAGATCCATCATAAAACAAAGAAAAAAACAAGGAGAGGCAGGAGACGGAGTAGAACCATGGATGATACAACATCAGACTCTCAGCCCGAGGAACAGAATAACATGGTAATCAAAATATCAAAAACATTTCTTCCACCAGGCTGTATTAGTGTGTTGTCAAAAGAACTCTCTTATTCCCGCACTTACAACACCAATAAATTCAACACCAAAGTAGATCTTCTTAGATTCTATCGGAACCTCCATTTGAAAGTTTGGTCAATGTCCAAAATATATCTTTTAGGCCAAAATCTTATTTTATGCCTACAGTTTTGAGTTCAACCTTAACTGCCTTCACTACGACTGTGGATTTTTGATGTTTTAAAGGGTATTTAACACATCTCACCAGAAAGTTAAAGAGAACTTGACAAAATCCCAAAACTGTCAATGGACTATTTGTTTTAAGTATTACACAAAATTATCTTATAATCCAATGAGAAATGCCCAAGAAACTATTCTTGTTGCATCTATAGAGGCAGGTTGGATCTAAAAAAGAAAACCAACATTTTACCTGCTCCTAAAAGTCTCTTGAATCTCCTTCTGGGAGACCTATCATATCTGCTAGTGGCTGTTTGACAGAGCCTGCCTCCCAATTCAAAGACTTTCATGTCAAACCTTTTAATGAGGGGTAAAGTATGTCCCTGACTACTTATAATATCTTTCCATTCGATACTTTATTACCTACAGTAGATGGTTGTCAGCACACTAACAGTTTGGAGAAGACTAACTCAATGTCCTGCTGTAAATTAGGCTAGTGACAACCACACTACTTCAGATGGCCAGTGATGGGGCGTGCTATGTTCAGTGGTTGTATGAACGAGAAACAGGATAAAAACAGTCTTGGGCAGTAATAGATAAAAAAAAAAAAAAAACATCCTTGTAAAATACACTTAAGTAATATTAGTTTAAGAAGCTTTTGTTAATAATTGTGTCTCCTCTGTCTCCATTAGCAGCCAGACATAACATAAAGCCTGTGATGTTGCTTATGTCTGCTTCTCCAAACTTTTCCCCCAATTTCTATATTCTAAACTAAACACCTGGAGATTTGTTTCGTTTTTGTCTACATTTTCTGGACTCACTATTTGATACGGCAGGTTTTTCTGGAGTCTAATGTAATGTAGAGAATCAATGCATTGTATTTATTTAATGAAGCACGAGGTGATAAACACAATAGCCACCTGAACCAGACGTACAATACACTCCGTCTGGAGTTTCTCCTTCACAAGCACTAACCCAACCTGTCCAGTAACATCAACAAATCTCTGAACACTGCCATTGTTTTATTTGCCCTGTTATTTGCTACCTTTAGAAATGTCTGTTTTGAAATTATGAAATAACACAGTGGTAGCATGATAAGAAATATATTAAAATGCCCAAAATACTGTAAAGGTTCAGAAACGATTAATAAAATGTAAATGAGACATAAATGTATTAATACTGCTGCAGTGAAGAGGTCAAAGATGAGCTTTATTTTGCTCTTGTCTCCAGGTCGTTCTCCATTTTGGCCGACAAAGTTAACCACGGGCTGCGTCTCTTCAACAAAGTCTTCACAGAGCGGGTGGAGGTCCTGTGGCAGTCGGTCATCACCCTCCACGACATCGCTGACAACTCTACCGCCTTCCACCACAAGGCCAAGATCGGGGGCATCACCGGGGGCACCACAACCGCTGTGGGCGGCGTGACGGCCATCGTTGGTTTGGCCCTGGCTCCAGTTACATTAGGGGTCTCGCTCCTGGTCACTGCGGTCGGAGTGGGCGTGGCCACAGCCGGAGGCATCGCGTCAGTCTCGGCCGCAATCTCGAATGACGTCAACAACACTAAGGACAGGAAGAAGGTAACAGGGCAGGAGAGGGTAGTTAAAGAGGCAACTATATAACATTTTCAACCCCAAAATATGGACCCTGGAAAAAAAAACAACTAATATTCCACTATGACTTACTCAATAATCTCTTGAGTATCTTGCCAGAATCATTCACATAAACATAACTTAAAGATGTAAGAGCTTTTTAGAGAGGCTTTAAATTTAGGCAAAATGTTATGTGCACAATTATAAAACCCTTACTTCAACAATATCTCAGCATTCAGTCATGAAAATTATTGGAAAAATCATACATCTTATTACAATCCCACAACATTTAAACATTTAGCCCATCTTTTGTTATTTTTTATCAGCGCTTTATTTTTAGTTAAAATGCTTGTTAAAACATTGTCAGTTTTTTATTTGTTTTTCTTTTTTTTTTGTAAAGCTTTTTCAAGAATAGGTAATAAATAAGTATACTAGGTATAAGTTACTTTATATAACCTATACTGAAAGGGAGTCAAGCTGGTCGGTGCTTGTTTCCACCTTAACAATAGAGTCCTGGGAAACACTTGGCAATAATTAAAGCATGTTATAACCACTATTAACTCGAGCAGCATTGGCTGCAAATAATTGAGGTCAATGTTTTTTTCAGCCTAGTGTTTTTATGTTTTTTGTGCCTTATGTTTCCCTTGAAAAAATAGGTGTGTCTAACTATGTAACGTTTTTGCCTCTGCTCCTCCTTTTTTAGGTGGAGGTGGTGCTGCAGGAAGACGAGGTCCACCTGGTGGAGCTCGCAAGGATCCTTCATTTCTCCAACACGGGCTTGTACAAGCTGCGAGGCCACCTGTTCCTCCGGTCCGGGACGCAGCACTACTCGCAGGTCTGGGAGGTGCGAGAGACTGACTAAATGTAAATGTAAATGTTGACAATATCACCGAGGGGAGTGGACATCGAATCAGCCAGCTTATTCATGTTCTTCAATATTCCATTTATGTTCAGAAGAACCCATTGAAGTTAAAGAACTGTTAGAAATGACGTTTGAGAGGATTTAACAAAGCTTTTTGTGGAATACCTGATCCGGCCCAGCCTTACCCAGACTCTGCCTCCTGTGCCCACCAAGTAATTTGAGTTTGAGACCCCTGCTCTTGACTCTGACTTACACTCTAAACCCTCAGGTTGAGGTCATATAACTATGTTACATTGTAAGGTGTAAGATGTTATATTGTGAGAAAAGAGATTAATATTACATGTTAAGTTTCATACTGTAATTTTTGTTTAATCCTTTAATAAAAACCTAGTTCAAAACTAGGATAAAGACATATTCATTCTCCAGGTCGTTCTTTAAACTCCCACCAGCCTCTCCCATTGGCACAGAGGTCTGATTATCAGAATCATACTCACTAACAGGCAGGCCGTCCAGATCGCCCACTGGACATCAGAATAACAGGGAGATTTGACCGCCACACATAAGCCTAAGGTAAGACCTCTACCAAAATCCTTTATAAAATAAATGGGACTGTCTTGAGGGATAGCGCTCATTTGATGAGTCACACACTTGGAGCCCAATTTTACGGACGGAGCTGTTTTAGGGTTAGACCAGGCTTTAACCAACTGACTTGCAATCGGGTCTGGCATCCGCCTACAGTGATCTGTCAGCCACTGAAGTCATTAATGTGTAGAAGCGAGTACTGTTTTAAAGTACTCGCTTTAAAAATAGGAAATAGCAGGGAGTTAGGCCTCACAGAAGGGCGACTCCGAACATTGTAACTGACCGCTTGACCATTAGTGACCTTCGCAACATGGGGGAGCTCTAGACACAATTATAGCAGCTACTGGGTTGGTCCCAGTAAATCAATTTGTGTCTCTATTCTCTCAATAACTTGTAATGAAGTCACAAAACAGTTGAGTCAATTGTTTTGAGCAGCTCATCGACCTGGAAATTACTATATGCTTTGTGAAATTATCCTGTTTTTGTGTGTTTATTTGCTTTCCTAGTTGCCTGTGTACTGTAATTTGGAACCATTGTGTAACGCAGGGATTTAGCTGTTCCCCCTGGAAAGTTGTATTTCAGATATTCCTCAGATACTTTAAGGTTGTTTCTCAAACCTTTTTCACCACGTAGCATTTCATTATATATATTTGTTTCTCCAAGTACCGCTTACATATACAGGTCTATAAGAGGTCTAAAGTGATTTTAGTTTAATTAAAATACAGTTTACGTAATTGTTTTTGGACTTGAACAGGTCTAAAGTGTTTTTTTAACAAACTTTAAGGTTTTTTAAATGTTTTTGTTTGACCATATCAAGTGGTTTTACCTAGACTTATGATGTTTTAAATACAGTTTAGTTGGACTTTTAAGCTATTTTGAGGCAATTAAAGTTTTATTTTACTTTAATTGATTCACTTAGCCTAGTGGTAGCTTATTCGGACAAAATAAAATGGATTATGATGGAAATAGACTCTTTGGGAGGATAATGGTGCTTCACTTTAAATATTTAATTTCAGTCTGAAAACTAAAACCTCTGAGTAACGACTCAAAAAAAACAAACCACATACCACAGTTTGAGAACCACTGCTATAGCTTTTACATTTCCCCACTGTTCCACTCAGTGCTCAAGGGGTGCGTGACCAAAAACCGTGAGTTGCGCATTAAATTGTGGGCAAAATAACATCACTTTAACGTATTTTTAAAGTCGTTGGTCTGTTTTCTCCAACAAACACACCCTTCTTTAAAGCGTCTGTCTCCACCAAACTCCCAACAGAAACAAAACCATTGTGCGCCAAAAGAACACAGACTGCTTTACCTTCCATGATGTTTCTTCCAATGTCGTGTCGCAGAAACACTGTTGATCCTCTGTCTCTCGGCTCTGGTAGCAGCATAGATTGTATAAATATGAATGATATCCGCCCATTGGTCCCTTATTCACCAATATTGTCATTACGAATGGGCAATAAAATGGCCGTTACATCCGGGCTTTTTCCATAGTAAATCAATAGTTTTTATATAGCATAAACAAACATATTAATAAAAATTCACCCCCCCTCAGAGTTGTAGTAAAAACTTAGCTCTAGAGACCGGAGCCATCTTTTGTACCAGGCTGTAAACATGAGTTTTACTCTTGTAAAGTTGCCATTGGGTTTCGTCTTATATTTCCGCTTTGGAGCCTGCCCTCTGGTGGACGGAGGTATATTGCTGTATTTCGCTGTAAAATCACCGTATGGCGGCGCCCTTACACGAGGACCATTTTAGAGGTTCCATGGGAGAGGCTTGGGTAGCAGCCACTTCTCTTACTTTGTTGAACTGAGCATTGCTTTACAGGAAGTGGGAGAGTCAAATGCGCATAGCGAATGTCACAGTAAAATTAACTCAAGTGACAAAAACGCATATAGATAGCCGCTTAAACTAGGAGCTCGGAACATGAATTGGGTGACCGCGGAAAAGTTGGATTAACGTTGGACGTTGGATATTCGGCTCCACACTTTTTTTTTTTTTTGTGGTATTTCCTAAACGTAGCTTAGCTGCTGTTGTGATTTTCTAAATCATTTCAGTATTTCCCCAATACTATATAACATTTTAGAGGACTAACAGGCTACAGTAGGCGCCCTCATTAGATTCCATAAATATAATTAATGGAATATCGTGAGTGGGCGTGGCTGGCGGGGGCGCCATGAGCGCGCTGAGCGAGCAGGTAACGTTACGTACAGTTGTCACAGTACGCACACAGTTGTCTTTGGGGCTAATAAAAAATCAAGAAAGAGAGAAAAGGAGATGGCGTGTAAAGATATGGGACAGCTGATAAACAAGTGGGTGGTGAAAGGCAATTGGTAGGATTTAAAGTGAGAACTCTGTGCTTGTAATATTCATGTTAACAGACAGCGTTAGCCAGGGCCGGCCCTGGGCATAGGCGGAATAGGCAAATGCTAAGGGCTCCGCCCACCCTTGAAAGCGCCAGCGTAAATTCCCGAATCGATCCACCCGTCCGACAGAGTGACGCATCAATCTCCCCCGCCCCTGCCCTGCTGAAAAAAAAAACATCCGTTACCTGTGTGTGATTGTCACTGACAGATGTCCGAATTCACTGATAAGTTGTCATTATGTCAAAAAGACCGAAGCCATCTGGTGCCCAGGGAAGAAAAAAAGAAGAGAAGAGGAAGAAAAAGCGAAAAAGACAGAGGTAGGTAATGATGATCAGTTTATCTATGTTGCATTAAGTTAGTTCAACGATGCCTGTAACGTTAAGCTAATTTGAATTAGCTTATGACATAGTGTCATGAACTGCACGGTAGAGACAGACAGTGGTGATCCAAACACAGGCTTTAATGAAGGATGATCTAGAAAACACAACGAGTACACAGGCAGAGGGACATATAAATCTTTATTTAAAATGAGTTCTGCATAAAATGTTATTTGCTATATAAACGTAAATCTTTATTTAAACTGACTGAGTCCTACATAAAATGTTTTATATATATGTATTATATATATGGATTTAGCAACTTTAAAATTCAATTTAAATAAAGATTTACGTTTCTCCTCTGTTTCATGGTTATAACATCATAAAGTGTAGTTAGTAGGATTTTGCTGCCATGCCAGATATACTGGAAAACAAACACTTTCAAAATTAATTTTGAAAATGTAACTACTGTATGCTAGAGAAGTGCTCAATGAATAGAGTTTTGTGCATGAATACCAGATGTAATTATTCTTGCTGTTTGTGTGTTTAAGCTATAATGTGGTTTAGGTGCTGCCATATTTTTATAGTTTCACTATCATCAGCTTTTTAATAGTAAAATGTAACACCCAATGGTCACATATAATCCTCCTCTTCTCTCTTCAGATGCACTTTGAAATATCTGAACCCCGTCCCTGCAAATCCTGGGCCACCTGTTGCAGACATCTCCATCTCAGCACCGCCAAGCGATTCCGCATCAAGCACACCTCTTCCTCCACTTCAGCACCGCCCAGCGATTCAGCATCAGTTTACAAATGCCAGGGGCACCAGGTGAAATCTTGCCTAGGGCAGCAAATTGGCCAGAGCGGCCCTGGCGTTAGCGCTGCTAACACTGGGAATGTAGCAGCCAAATGGGGTTTAAATTAAGGCTAGCTTAATATGCAAAACTGAGGTTACTGAGCTGAAAACTGGAAAATATAAGGCAGCTTGACATGTACAATAAATTACAATAGTTAAAAAAAAACTAATCCACAATAGATTGTTCATTGCGTCCCGAGGGGGATTTGAATCTGGGTCACTGAGCTATTCAACCACTGGTCATATGTAGCGGAACTGTATCCTGAGTCGGTCACTATTATCTTAATTCGACACGCCCCTTATAGTGCAGTTTCCGTTCATTTAACGGCTAATTTGTAAAGGGATCACAATCAAAGTCACGCTGTTCTACACATATTAATCTATTTGTATGTCGTATTTTATGGACCCTTGAAGGCAGATTTCTCTGGTATAGCAGGGGATCTGTCGGCAGGGGATCAACCACTCTTTTTTGGTTTCCAAAAAGGTGTCTCATAGGCACATACTTGCATCTGAAGGTGTGCTTGTGTGTACAGTGTGACTCATTTAGTTTAAAGTGTTTTAGACTCTTGCAGCCCTTACAATACCATGCACAGGTTTAGAGTTCAGGAACAGAACAGTTTCTATACAAATAAAACTGTTTTGTCCTTGCTAAGACATATATCAAACCAATTTCACTGTTACCTATCGAAACACAGACATATTTATTTACCTACGTCTAGAATAAATCTCAAAGCTATGTGTGATGCAGTGATTTATTTAGTCAAATCATAAATGGAAAGTAAGGGCTGACTTACCAGGTCATCAAATGTTAGTCCCAGGAGAAATGTTTTTAGATGTGTATTTGTCATTGTTTTATTGTAATTTGTAAATATTTAATAGAAAAGTATACACTCTTAAAACTGCTGGGTTAAAAATAACCCAACCTTAACCACGCTGCTGGGTCACTATTGGACAGAACACACGCTGGGTTGGTTTGACCCAAGTGCTGGTTTTACCGTTTAACCCATATTACTGGGTTCATTTGACCCAACCAGTGTGTAAAATTAACCCTCTTGCTGGGTTAAGTCAAACAAATAGTTTAGTCAAATAAATAGTTATTATTTAATAATAAATAGATTATTTCCTGTCTTACTGCCTTTATACATTAGTTACAAATATATTTTATATTACAAATGTAAAATAATTATTGTCTCTGTAATACAATAAACCAGAGAGGCCATGTATATGTGATTTCAATCTCATTTAATTTAAAACATATTTCTTTAAAAACAATACATTTCTTTAATACTTTGTTTGTATACAATATTGAATACATTCTTTACCCCCCCCCCATCCCAACCCTCACCCACACACCCTCTGACATTCACCCTTCCCCACAGACTTTATAACAAATGTAAATCTGTCCAAATATTCAGGCATTAAAAGTCATTAAACAACTAATTTGAACTCTCATACGATTACAATTTAATTTATTAAGATGTGTTGATTTAAGAACAGCAACAAAATACATTTAAAATCATCTACATATCATGTGGGCCTGAAACCACTGTTGTCCTCAAAAACTTTACAGAGGAGGACTCTTTTCCTTCAATTTGATATACAGCATGCTGGAGAAACTCACAGGTGGGAGACACTGCTTGGTGTACTGAACATCAAAAACAAAAAGCTTTAAAGCAAAGATCAACCGCCACCAACAAAGTCTCAGTCTCAATGGCGTGGCGTGGAATAATGGCAAAGGTCTGTGATGTCCCCCTTGTCTCATCACTGAGGCACAGAATGTGCAGCAATGCTCCAGTCATCTCATGGTTTAAATATTCAACCATGTTGGTCCCAACCTGTTGATTACACACAATAACTTAGAGTGCTGCAATATAACTGACATTCTAGTTAAGCTTTTTTGGTGGACCCTTATTGAAGTAGAAACACTAAAGCAAAACTTACAGGTTGCATGTCAATAAATGACTTCTGGGCCTCCTCTGTGGTGGGTCTGAAGACCTTTCCTCCTCTCCTGTAGATGGATGTGGGCCTCCTCTGTGGTGGGTCTGAAGACCTTTCCTCCTCTCCTGTAGATGGATGGGGGAAGCAGAGTTGGCAGGACCTTCAAAGCTGTCTCCTCTTTAGCAGCTAAACAATTTGACCAAAATACATAAAGTTGCATTAACATTTATATAGTATGCTGTATATAAAAATTCATATTTGTAAAATACAGCAGACTTTCCACACACAACTCACTCGCTATTTCCCGCCGATTTACGTGCGAGCCCTGTGAGGGACTAACTTACTGTGCTTGTAGGCCTATGGATTTCATACAAAACGCTTTCCTCACTTTTAAATACACGCGTCCACAATGAATACGATAATAATTACGTGATTAATTTACAATTTAAACAGCATATTTCAAAAGGCTGCATATATATAGGCTAGCTGGTTTACAACTAAGGATTTAAGGATGCTGCATTTTGTCAAAAAATCTAACCTAGCTAGCTAGCAGGCTAGCAGTGTCTATTTAATGTTTCACAGAATAAATACGTTACCCCTCACACTTCCATATCAAAGACTGTATGTTGAACAGTGAAATTAGCTTGCTGTTACCACAACTTATTAAAAATATAGGTAAACATTCATATTAACTTACCATAAAACACTGCACGCTGTGCGTGCCTCCTCCAGTCAGAAGTGAAGAATCCAGAAAGTTCCGTAAAGAATGAAAAAGTAATAAACCAGTTGCTGGGTCAAAATAACCCAACCAACTGTTTATTTATGAATGACCCGTTACAAATCATTTTACCCAGCATGAGCAACCCAATAATGTGTTTACAGTACCCCAAACAACCCAACTTTTTGACCCAGCACAATTAACCCAACAATTTGTTTACAGAAACAACCCAGCATTTTTTTGAGTGTAGTATAGTTGTATAATAGTAGAGTATATAGTGGAGTAGTATGTGGTCTTGTGGTCTAAAAGTCAGGATAAAAATAATAAAAAACAGAACAACAGACAGTAGTTAAATAGGTATTTTAAAAAGGTAGATAGTAACATGTCTGTGAAGGTTCTCAGTCATCCAGGTCATCTTGGAAAAAAAAAAGTTAGACAACTACAACAGCGCCTGAATGGAGCAGTGTCACTAACGACTCTCCTGAGCCTTAACAACTCTCACATCAGGAGTCACACTTCCCTTTCAGAGCCAATGACCATGAGACCAGAACAGCCTGGTCCATCAGGTTTAGTTTCAGGGGAAACTCCTCCCACTAGAAATATAAGCTCAGCTCTCCTACAGTTGATCTCAGAATTGATAAAGTCTCTTGGAATTAGAGAGGAAATATTTTCACTTTGAAAACTGAGTCCAGATGCTTTCACTTGAACCTTTTTTTTCAGTGTACAATGGGTACAGGTGGTCCCAATGAGCTTGAGACCTACAGTTTTACAACTAGCTCATTTTGTCTTTTGGACGGATCATTTGGGTCACAGAATGGCATCTGGGTTTTACTGGCCACTGCAGTTTGCTGAAACAGTCAATTGTTTTCAGATCCCGTCCACAATGTCAATTAACAGCCCCAAGTCAAAAAAGTGACCGCGTGGAACGTTTCAACAAAACCCTTAAGTCTTTGCTGAGGACGTTTGTGGAAGATTCACAGACTGGGACCAATGGGTCCTAGGTTTTCTCCATTCTAGCTTCTTTATGGTCATGCCATACAAGAAGCTTGAGAGGCCCCTAGTCCTGGAAAACAATGTGGTGTTATGTCGTATGTGATAAAAAATGAGAGATAAACTGGAGCAGTTGCAAGAGGTTCTGGGTTCAACTCCCGGGTCAGACGGGGCCTTTGTGTGGAGTTTGCATGTTCTCCCCATGCTTGGGTGGTTTTCCTCTGGTTACTGGTTTTCCCCCACCAACATAAAAAAACATGCAGGGCGCCCCCTGGTGTGTGGCCACTGGTTCATTTGATTTAATTTTTTTGACAATAAAAAAAAAAAAAAGAGTTATCTGCTTTTGCAAATGAACTCTTCAAATATCCCCTTGGGGATAATAAAGCAATAATAGTAATAAAAAAAAAAAGAGCTGTCCAATACTTACCTGATGCAGGCTCGGCAATGTCAAAAGCAGAACTATAACAAAGCAGCATGACGTCGTTTTTTCAAAGAAGGACACAGCTTCTCACATCAGTAAGTGGGCTCTTTCCCAAGTGTATTTAGCACCAAGCCAGGCTGCACAGATTTGAATCAACATGATATTCAACTCCGTGACTCCAATCAAAAGCCTGTCAAAGAATCCACCTCCAGAATTCCTGCTAAGCGGATGCCCTCACTGAAACAAGAGGTGGCAGATACCCAAATATAACTTTGAGAGGTATTGAACCATTTTAAAGTGAAGTCAGCAGTAGCTCAGTGGGTAGAGCGGTTGTCTTTCAACCGGAAGGTAGGCGGTTCGATTCCCGGTCTCCCCACAGTACTGTCGTTGTGTCCTTGGGCAAGACACTTAACCCACCTTACCTCCAGTGACTGTAACACTGTTAATGTAATGTAATGTAAGTCGCTTTGGATAAAAGCGTCTGCTAAATGAATAAATGTAAATGTAAGTCTGACTTCCCTAGTGAAGTGACTTCCCTAGTGGACTTTATTGTTTCAGGACTATGCCTTTTGGACTGCATGGTGCTCTAGATGAAGTACTGAGAGGAGCAGACAGCCACACAGCTGCATACATGGATGACACAATGGTCTTTAGTAAAACCTTGGAAAGACACATTTGACACTTGTGTGATGTCTTTTAAAAGGATCAGGAAAGCAGGTCTGGTGATGAACGCTCACAAATGCAGCCAAGACAGAGGTGGAGTGTTTGGGTTACAACATTGGTGTCATTCACCCTCAGGTAACTCCATCAATCAAAAGAAAAAAGAAATCTGCTGGATCTGTTATCGTGTTGTCAGCCAGTGTGTGTTGTCTCCTCGTGTGGTCATGTTTTTAGGTCTGGCTGGTGGGAGTGGCCAACAGGCAGATGCAATTGTTCCTCATTTCTCATCAACCACAGTATAAAGACTCCAAGCTTTCCTCCATTCATTGCCAGATTGTTCGGCACATGCTATCCTGGGTTTGTTTGTGTTTGCTCTTTAGTTTAGTTTAATCATCAGCAAAACAGCACATAAACAATGGTTTATTTTCATTGCTTTCACTATGTTGCTTAAATGGTTTAAGTTTATATCTATGTTTGGTATTTCTTTGTCACTTACTGTATCTTTCCTTTGTTCAGTGGTGCCTAAATGGAAATGTTTGGGCAGGGCCGCCCAGCATTTTCTTGCTTTTTTAAAGGTTGATGATGTCAACAGTGAGTGACTGTTTTCAATTCTCTTATTTAAAGGTAAAATATATTTTTGTACAGGGACATGTGAAATATGAATTAAAACAAAGTGATGGCTGTACTTGGAAAGCTTAGCCCATTTTGCTTAAAAGGGTAATTTATTGTTGTTTCCCTATAGTTGGTTTATGACAATTGGATTAGCACTGCTCAGGAATTTGTTGCTGTGTTCTTGTATTATAATGAGCCCCCTGGTGGTCAAAGTTTTTACTTGTTATAAGACACAACAACATAGAACACAATTAGACAAATAAAATGCATCCATCAAATTTATTATGAACAGATTTTTTTTCAAAAAAAATATACATATTTCAGTAAGATTAAAATGATCAAGCTCTGATTCCTTCACAACAAGCATGGATATGTATATTTCTGGTTTTATGAACAGTTATGTTTCCTATTTTTATTTTTACAATTGAGTTTAAGTGTTATGAGGCATTAGTAGGCATAAAAATAAATATGCATTGGATGGTGTTTCAAGACAAAAGACATGGCACAAGCATATTTCTGGGAAAGCTCTGAAATATACATGTACTGTATATTGTAACAGTGGTATGTACTTTTTCTTACTTGGTTGTTGATGCATTTCATTGCCTTGTACTTTTACATGTGTAACAACAATAAATGTGACTAAAGTGCAAAACTGTGCAAAATAATTAACCTTCACAACAGAACAAGGCCAACTAAAACGTTTGATGCACTTGTGTTATAACCTTAATAAAAAGAAATACACAAAATCGGCCAGTGACCTGCCCCTCCTTTGAGTCCGGAAGTATTGCGGAAAAATCGGAACAACAACACTGAGGAAACTGCCAGACTTTAAGGCCCTAACCCTTAAACCAATCAAACAGGATACATCTCACTTGTTCAATATTTATAGTAAAGTTTTAGAAGAGTAATTAAAACTTAAGATTAGACTGTCACTCACTGTATATTGTCTGTTTCTCTTCCACCTTGTTTATATCTATATTTTAATGTAAGTTTCCGAGAAATACCAGGCTGGAAACAAAAGCATTATAGAAAAGGCCTCAAGATTCAAGTCCAACTATTTGCTTTCCTTGTTTGTGATTATTTAAATGTGTTTTGAAAACAAATTCTCCTTTGTTTCCCAGACGGCCTTTTTGGCCCTTTCAAAAGCATCCTGGACTGAATCTGCCTCATCAGCAGCTTCCGCTCCAATAACCCCTCCTGCTACCCCGCCCCCCAGAGCAGACACGCCCACAGCTACTGCCCCGGCTGCAAGTGCTACTTCTGCTGCTGTTATTCCTACAGCCCCTGCTGCTTTTTGCACTCCTTGTACCACCTTGGGGTTTTTCAGGTCTGTGATATGTTTGATGAACAGTCTGACTAAAGCTTCAACGCCAAAGATGGCTCCAAACACTATCCCTGTGGCTACACCTGTGAAACTGATCAAAACCTGTTTGAGACTCTGCTCTTAGCCTCTGTTCTGATCTCTTCGGGTGTCATGTTTTTGCCTGATTCTTTGATAATTTGTTCCTCTTTCTCAATTTCCTTTTCCACTGCCTTTAAGGCCTTATTAGTATAAAATCCCATGTTGTTTTCCATCACCATTTTGTCAATAGTTTTGAGCAGCTCCTCCACCTGAAAGTTGTTATTCCGGTATTGATCCTGCTGGTTGTTGTCCCAGTATTTATTATCAACAACGTGACACCTGTTGCCACATTTTTTCACAAGCTCACTAAGAGGTCTACTTTTGCTGATGAAATATTCAATCGTCTCGCCGGGAGGAGCTGGTCGCCGTGAGTGAAGACAACCGTGGCGTACTGCAGGGCTTCCTCTGAGAAATACTGGCATATTTTGCTTATTATTGCCTGCTCCTGCTCTGAAAATTTCTCCACTTTAAGCACAACAAGGAAAGCATGAGGCCCAGGAGCGCACTCGGTGATGCAGCTCAGGATCTCGGGCTTCAGCTCCTCCTCAGGCCGAATCAAAGAAACCAGGGTGTCAATCAAAGTGATGCTACGTCCGTTGACAGTTCTGGTTTCTGCTCGACATTTGTTTGTTCCTGAGTTGGGTGTGTCGTCTGTCACGAACACTGTCTCTCCAAATATGGTGTTCCCCAAGCTGCTTTTCCCAGATCCAGTTTTTCCCAACAGGACGATCCTCTTTGTATCAGACTCTGGAAATAAAAATGTTTTTGTTTTTAATGCACCAGAAACACCAGAGAGCAGTTGTTTTGCCATGCCATTTGACATGAGAACATCGACCAGCATTAACAAGACGACAAGAGCTAAAATAGCTAAAATACCTTACAGACGTCAAACCTGTCACTTCTTGTATCAGGCCTATAAATATCATCTGGTGTCATTCTTTCTTTGTTGTTGTTATTCTGTGCCCCACCCTTCCACCCTCTTTCGCTTTTTAATCTCTCTCAGGTCTGTAAGATGTAGGAGTTGAATAAAGCTGGATGCCTGACAGCTTGCCATCCCTAAGAAGGCCTCACATTTACACACTCTATATCATTCCTGTAGATGTGCACATACTCGTTACAAAACAACAATGGAGCATGCACCTGGGACATTATTGGGCATAGGTACACACATGGACGTGAACGTAACCATCCTCACCTGTAATCTGTTTGCTCAGTGCTTCTGTATTTTGAGTCATGGGAAAAACAAAAGAGGTGTCAAATGATATGTGGGAAAAGGTAATAGAGAAATAACTTCAGCTGAAAAATACAGGACTCTCTGAAATAAAGTGGTGTGGCTGTTTTAAAGAGGCACAATAAGGAGGCACTTGAAGAAAAATGGGCTGCATGGTCA